>VZSF01009207.1:103899-234146 GCA_013398295.1 Chionis minor | reverse complement strand
GCGCCGCGCGCGCGCCGGGCAGCCTGGGAAACCCGCCGCCCCAAACAAAGGGGTGCGCGGCGCCACGCCCACCGCCCGCGCGGGCGCCGTGCTCTCTGCTCCCCCCCCGCTCCGGGGCACGCGCGTGGACGGTGGGGGTCGTAGGGGAACATGGGGGGACATTGGGGGACGTTGAGGAATGTTGAGGAATGTTGAGGAATGTTGAGGAATGTTGGGAGACACTGAGGGCCCTTGGGAGCCATAGGGGAACATTGGGGGATGTTGAGGAATGTTGGGAGACACTGGGGGCCCTTGGGAGCCGTAGGGGAACATTGGGGGATGTTGAGGAATGCTGGGAGACACTGGGGGCCGTTGGGGGCCATAAGGGCCATTGGGAGCCGTTGGGGCCATTGGGGACATTGAGGGACGCTGGGGGTTATTAGGGACATTGGGGGATGCTGAGGAACACTGGGAGACGTTGAGGGCCATTGAGGGATACTGGGGGACATTGAGGGACAGTGGGAATGTTGAGGAACATTGGGAGACGTTGAGGGCTGTTGGGAATCATTGAGACTGTTGGGGGCCATTGAGGGATGTTGGGGGTTATTAGGGACATTGAGGGACACTGGGAATGTTGAGGAACATGGGGAGACATTGAGGGCTGTTGAGGGATACTGGGACCATTGGGGGCTGTGGAGGGACATTGGGGGCTGTTGGGGCCATTGGGGACCATCAAGGGGCGCTGGGGACTGTAGGTGGCCGTTGAGAGGCGTTGAGGGCTGTTGGGGACATTGGGGGACATTGAGGGCCATTGGGGGTTGTTGGGACCATTGGGGGCCATTGAAGGACTTTGGGGGCCGTTGGGATCGTTGAGGGACATTGAGGGCCATACGGGGCCATTGAGGGACATTGGGGACATTGAGGGCTGTTGGGGATCATTGAGACTGTTGGGGGCTGTTGAGGTATGCTGGGGGTTATTAGGGACATTGGGGGATGCTGAGGAACACTGGGAGACGTTGAGGGCCATTGAGGGATACTGGGGGACATTGAGGGACAGTGGGAATGTTGAGGAACATTGGGAGATGTTGAGGGCCGTTGAGGGATACTGGGGACGTTGAGGAACATTGGGAGATATTGAGGGTGGTTGAGGGCCGTTGGGGTCATTGGGACCGTTGGGGGCCGTTGAGGGACATTGGGGGCTGTTGAGGGGTGTTGAGGGGCACTGGGGACATCGGGGATATTGAGGGCCGTTGGGAGTCATTGGGGATGTTGGGGAATGTTGAGGGATGTTGAGGGCCGTTGGGGGACATTGAAGGCTGGTGGGGGCATTGAAGGCTGTTGGGGTCCATTTGGGCCGCTGTGGCCCTTGAGGGCCATTGGGGGCTGGTGGGGGCGTTGAGCGCTGTTGAGAGCCGTTGGGCTACAGTGTCTCCCTGAGGGGACCAGGGGGTCTTAGCAGTGCAGTGCTCCCACCGTTGGGGCTGCTGGCATCTTGCGAGCAGGTGGTGGGCCCCCTTCACAGGTGGATCTTGGGGAGCGCCAGGCCTGAGGAAAGGAAAGCCCTTCCCCACAGGGCTGAGGGGGTGGGTGGCCTGCGAGGGTGAGGAGAGGCGAGAAGCAACAATGTCGTGGTGGGAAACCAAAATGTGTCTGCGTTGTTCCTCACCGTGGAAGGGGCCGGGGCCCTTAAGGCTGAAGGCTTTCTGGAGGCGTTGGCTGCCGTTGAAGTGGTGGGAGAAGAGGTTAGGGAGCAGCGAGGTGGCCAGGCGCCCGTGGTACCGCTGTGGAACGAGCCACTGGCTCTGATGTGGCATAGCCTGCCTCAAGTATGGCGCTAGTGGTTAGAAAGTGGCCCGGGGAGCTGTAGACTCGTAACCCAGCTGAGTAGGAGCTCAAGTAAGGAAGAGAGGAATGAATATTGGAGAATATCGGAGAGGAATGGACGCTGAGCTGCCCATGGCCAGGCTCTGCAGGGGCTTGTGGTGAGCAGTGTGGCCATAAGGGCAAGGCAGTGGCAGTGACCCGGGCAAAGACTTGGTCCCGCAGGGCTTGGTTGTCGCTGAGCCTTTGTGTGGGCCGAGGAAACAAGAGTTCTGTAGACCCTTCAGATGCCGGCCCTGCGAGTCGGACTTCTCCTGGGGAAGTCTCACGCCTCCTCGCCCAGCTGTCGGCCTGCTCGTGTTCACGACGCATCGGAGAGCACAAGCCTGGCCCCGGGCGGGAGCGGGAGCGGAGCAGGCTCCCGAGTGACATAGGTGGCCGCCCAAGGCGCGACGCCCCCGGCAAGCTCACGGACTCTGGGATCTGACAGGCAGCCCTCGGCCCCGGGCTTCCTGGTTCCCAGCGTGGCAACGCTGGCCTTCACTCGGCAGGAAGTGACCAGCTGTTCTGCAGAAAGCTGGATGCTGGCCAGAGCCCGAGTTCAAACAGAGCCCGTTAAATGGCCTTTTCCCCCTTCCTCCGTGTTTAAAGCCCTGCTTGCAGCCGTAATTCTATTTATAATACCCAGGAAAAGCGAGCTGAGACTTTCCCACAGTGCCGGCTTCTCAGGCGATTGTTGTTCGGGAAGCTGGAATGTACGCAGTATTATTTTTGTATACCCCCGGGAAGGGTTTTTTGTTTTGTTTTGTTTTTTTTTTTAAATTTCATGTTGCTCTGTGTCCCCATCTGCGCCGAGGAAAGTTTGTGAAGTGCGCGGCCTCCGGCTGCTGCTGTGCCGAGGTGCCAGTGGTTCGGGTGTCTGCCTGCGTGCCCCTGTTGGGGAGGCTGGTGGGTGCTCTGAGAGCCCTCCAAGGGCTCCGAGGGCTTGAGGCGAAAGAGGACATCGCTGATGTCCCCTGCATCGTTGCCGAACCCAAGGAGCAGCCGGCGTGTCGCCCGCTCGCTCCGTGCCTCAGCCTCACCCTGCGTGGAGCAGGGAAGACCAGTAATCCTGCTGAGAGAAGCGGACTCGTCACCGCTGCCCTGCCCGGGGTTTCAGTAACGAGAAGGGCCATTGCACGGTGGTTTTGGTGGTTTTTGGGGTGGCACAGAAATGCTGTGTATAAAGCTGGGCATGATGATCGGGGTCACGGTGTCACCGTTCGTCGGGGGGTTGCTGCCAGTAGGTGCTTTTTTTTTTTTTTTTGGCCTTTCTTGGCCACGCGAGGCCCTTTCCCTGCAGGAGAGAGCTGCTCCGTGATATTCCAGGCAGGCTGGGGGCACGGCCAGGCTATGGCAGCTCCGTGCATCTCCGCAAGCTGCCGGCTGCAGGCCTCCCAGGCAGGGGAGGATTTTACAGACGGATGAAACACCCTGCTTGGACTTTTATTCCAGCAGAGAGAACAAACTGTCCCTGCCCGTCCTCTCCTTAGGCACTTGTCACCTGGCAGCGCTGCCTGCGGTGCTCTTGGCTTTCCCTTTCCCGGCTCTGCAAGGCCTCGCGTCCCTCTCCTCGCCTCGGCAGGGGGACGTTCCCGCGCGATACGCAGTGGGGCTCTGCCAGGCACCGCCACCCTTCTCCCCGCTGATCCGTCGCCCTTCTCTCCCTTTTTATTTCTCCAGTAAAAAGCTGTTTGCAGGCAGCTTCCCAGCTCTGAGAGCGGCGTGCCTGGTTTTAGCCTGGTTCCCAAGAGGCTCCTTTGCAAAATCTGTTCTGCCGCGTCCTCTCCTGGCCTGGAGATGGTTTTATTGCCCTGCTGTTGCGGCTGTTGCACCACATTTTTGGACGGGGTTGGCGTTGTTTTGGGGTTTTTTTTGTTGTTACAGCCAGTCTGGTGTAGGACAGGCACCTCTGAATGGCTTTGCTTTTTGTCACACTGGGTTTTAGGATTAATGATGCCAAGTTCTAGATGTGAAACAGAGGATGTCTGCAACCTTTCTGTTTTAGAGGCTTGCAAACAGTAGTTGTGCGTCTCCTTAATTATTGTCGTTAGTTACTGTGGTTAATTGTGGACTATGTAGCTCTTAAACAATACTTCCCGTCGGGACAAGCTACAGAGAGAAACGACGTATTTTTCCCCAGCTGGGGAATGGGGACCCAGAGCTACTGGTGACCACTTGTGGGCCAGGGCTGGGCAGAGAGGTAGTCCCAGCCTCCTGGAGCTGCCCGAGATGGAAGACGCCAGATGGAGACAGGCGAGGACAAAGACGATGGGAGGACAACCGCTCAGTCGCAGCCGTCTCGTGCATGGCCCTGACAGCAGAGATAGCATCAGACTCACTTGGGTTGGAAGAGACCTTCAAGATCATTGAGTCCAACCATAAGCCTATGCCAAAACCACCCCTAACCCATGTCCGCTTGTTCCTTGGGAGAAGAGATTGACCCCCACCTGGCTATAACCTCCTTTCAGGGAGTTGTAGAGAGTGAGAAGGTCTCCCCTCCACCTTCTCTTCTCCAGGCTAAACAATCCCAACTCTCTCAGCTGCTCCTTATAAGACTTGTTCTCCAGACCCCTCACCAGCTTCGTTGCCCTTCTCTGGACATGCTCCAGCACCTCAATGTCTCTCCGATTCTGTGGTGCCCAAAACTGAACACAGCACTCGAGCTGCGGCCTCACCAGTGCTGAGTACAGGGGCACAATCACTTCCCTGCTCCTGCTGGTCACACAATTCTTGATACAGGCCGAGATGCCATTGGCCTTCTTGGCCACCTGGGCACACTGCTGGCTCATGTTCAGCCAACTGTCTACCAGGACCCCCAGATCCTTTTCCGCCAGGCAGTTTCCAGCCACTCCTTCCCAAGCCGGTAGCGCTGCCTGGGGTTGTTGTGACCCAAGTGCAGGACCCGGCACTTGGCCTTGTTCAACCTCATCCCATTGGCCTCGGCCCATCGATCCAGCCTGTCCAGATCTCTCTGCAGAGCCTTCCTACCCTCAGGCAGATCAACACTCCCGCCTAATTTGGTGTCGTCTGCAAACTTACTGAGGGTGCACTCAATCCCCTCATCCAGATCGTCAATAAAGATATTAAACAAGACTGGCCCCAAAACTGAGCCCTGAGGAACGCCGCTTGAGACCTGACGCCAACTGGATTTAGCACCATTCACCACAACTCTCTGGGCTCGGCCATCCAGCCAGTTTTTAACCCAGATGCTGCCCAGGTATTTGGGGCTGTGGAGATATGTGGGGTGCCTGCGGGACGGGCTGTCTCTCTGGAATGTTTGCTCCGTGCTCTCCCTTGGCTGCAGTCCTGGCCGCGCTGCCTTTGCCTTTGTGTGAGGAACGGCCAGAAGGGAGTTCACCCGCTCGACGGGCTCCGCGGCAGCACAGTCGCAGGGTCTCTTGCTAACCTCGCGGTGATGCAGCTGCTCAGATAAGGAAAACGGGGCTATTACAGGGGCAGTTGCGCAGGCTGTAGCCCATCCCTGTGCCTGTTGCCCCAACAAGTACCACACGTGTGTCCCCCCAGCTGTGTCCCTCCTTCGGAGCGAAGCGTGGCCAGCACTGGGGTACGTGGCGGGTGCCACATCCAGCCGGTGCCTTGGACGCGGCTCCTCGGTACCTACAGCAGCGCAGCACTGCTGGTTGTGTTTGAAAGGTGTTGCCTGACGGAAAACGCTTCCAAACAGACGTTTTGAAATAGAGAGGAGAGAGTTGGTAGCTTGACATGTAATTAATGCCTTGTAGTTATTTTAAAACATCTTTAGAAATGTGTCATTCAGAACTTTCTAGGCCTGTACACATATCCAGGAACGTAATTATGTTTTCAACAGTAGCCTTTTCATCCCTTTTTGCTGTGATTGCTTTTTTTTTTTTTTTTTTAAAAACATGAGGATCTTGTTTTGCTAGGCAAAAAATAAAAATGAACACTGCCAGGGAATTTTGTTTTCATACCTCAGCCCTCCCAGCCCAGCTGCCAGTTCAGTCTTCCTGTGCCGACATGTCTATATCGTGTTGCAGCCGTAGCAGCACCAGGAGCATTCCTGGGATTTTGTCTCCCTTTGTTTCTAGGTGAGCTGTGGATAAATTCCCTAAAGCTAGTCCCATCTGTGCAGCCATGGAGCTGGAATTGCATCTTGAGGTTTTCGTGCGAGTGTCCACCTCCGGGTGGCTTTTCATTGTTTAAACTGTTGGACTCTTTAGCACCATTAACCCCCATCTCCTGTCTGCTTCACCTCAGTAACAAAAAGAAGAGGCTCCTTGCAGGCCACGCCAATACAGTTTTCTGCTGTTCGTTTGTATTTCCAATGGCATGAGTTTATTACTTGGCAGACCTGCCTGGATATGGGGCTTAGATTTAAGGCACATTGCTGACATCAATGGCTTTCTTTTTTAATGAGCTTTGTCAGGATTTGTTATTTAGCCATTAAGTGGTGCCAGTGCAGAGTTCACGCATGAGCTGAGTTGAAGGTCTGCTAGGTGTGAATTAGTGATGAGAGAAAAGCAGGTCAAGGAACGTCTTGTTTCGGAGCACGCTGAGCATCAAGCTTAGCTCAGGCAGTAACTGGCACATCCAAGGCCTTGAACCAGGGTTTGGGCAGAAGAAGGAACGCAGAAATCATGGCAATGGATGGCTTTCCTCTGCTGTGCTCGGAAGAGGCTTTTTCCTTCTTCGTGCGGGCAGGATGCGCATCGAAGGTGTTCCTGTGTCGCATGAATTTGGGGTGTGTTGGGGTGGAATGAAGATGGCATCAGGGTGATGAGAGCTGGTGATAAGACTTGGTGGCCCATCACAAGGTGGATCTGTCATGGACGTGGGTGCCACTGCTGAGCCCCGCGCTCCAGGATAATGCTCCGGGCCAGCATCAGCACCTTTGCAGACACTAGAGAGGGCTCTGCTGGGATGATGGGATGGGCATGGAGTTAGATGTTACTGCAGAAGATGTGCCGGAGCAAGTTCCTAGCAGACCTGCTGTCCCTTCAAGCACAGAGCGTTGAGATGGGTTGCCCTGGAAAGGCAGGTAGGGGTTTTACTGGCAAACACTTCAAAAAAGGCAGTCCCTCCGCCCATGATCTCCCAGCGGAACAGAACCGGGGAAAGGGGTGTGATGGAAAAAGTAAGCCGTGAAGTACAAAGCCTACAGCAAAGACGGGAACGTGTAGGTGCGAAGTTCAGGCATGCGACTCCCAGCTTGAGACTGCGTCACCCGAGAGCTGGCAGCAACGCAGACCAGTGGGAGGAATGCTGTCCCAGCAGAGGTTAGCTCAGGAGGTCACCTCTTTCTTGGCCAAAATAAATGTTCCTGTGTTTCCCTGCCTCTGCGTTCCCTGAAGGAAGCCTGCTTGCAGCTTCTTCTCTGCGTCATGCCTTCTCCTCTGTGTCCGGAGCTCTTTTCCTTAGCTGCTCGTGGAGGAGGTTACACTCCAGGACGCAGCCAAAGCCTCCCAGCACAGGGTCTAGTGGATGGCATGAAGAGACAAAGGGGGGGACAAATCTGAGGACAAATTGGTGAGAAAGTGCATACAGGAGAGCACGCAGCTGGCGAGGAGGTGTCTTGCTGCTGGCATGTTGCACATCTGAATCCACGTAGATCTTTGTATTGATTTTTGTAAAAGCTCTTTGAATTATTTTTACAATTTTTACAATGAGACCATCTTCTCTGGCACATCTCTGCTCCCTTCTTCATGTAATATAGGCACGGCAGGCTTCGTTTCACCTCTCTTTAGACATGTGCATGTGAACCAGGACCAGGCAGCTCCGCCTGTTGTCCCTGGAGAAAAACAGGTACCTGCAGTGTGTTTTGTCTTGGCTTCCTTTAGGCTCTGCGTGAAGATGGGGTGAATGGAGCTGAAGGTGTTTCTAGCAGAGCTGCCTGAGTGTCGCCAAAATCAGGCCCGTGTACTACATCTGTGCAACGGGACTTGCTCGGAAGCTGGTTTGACTTTTCTGCGTGGTTTTGGTCATCTGGGATACGTTCCTGTGAATGGAAACAGGGTTGTGGAAAAGGATGTCAGAGTGGTATGTTGGTGTGAAAAGGCACTATGATGATGGGAGCCACCGCTAGTCCAGCCAAAAATCCAAAAGGCATCTTGGAGTTGCGTTTTTAAGACCACAAGCTGGCTGCACGTTGCCAGGACAATCTAAAAATTAAAGCCTTCCATATGCTTATGGCATTTCTCAGTATTTCAGCGAGGCTTCTCAGAAATCTCGTGTGACAAGAAGTACTGTGTCTTGAGGGAGTTTGTTTTACATCATTTTTCTGAGCTGATGGCTGTGCCATAAAGTAAGAAATCTCTGAAAGGACATCTGGAGTCCCTGCGGATCTGAAATCCTTACAGCGCCATCTCAAAACTCTGGAGGCAGAGGGTGAGTGGTGGGGAGGTGTCCCTGGCAGCACGGTACACCTTGCCTTCTCATCACGTTAGCAGCATGGATTTAAGCAGACGTAGCTTCAGAGCGGGTCCTGTGGGTCTGACACCCAGGTTTCGGTCCTGCCCTCCTGCAAGGCCCATGTGTTGGTGTCTGGGGACGGGGTCTTGGGGATGCTGCACAGCAGTGCTGGATGCCTGGGTGTGCCAGATTCCACGGAGCAGCACGGGTGGCTCAGGGCTGAGGATTCACTCAGCAGCGGCAGAGCGTCTGTTTGCTGACACCCCTTGAGCTGGCTGTTGGAAACAAAGAGCCAGAGAAGCTCGAGGACCTGTCCAGGCAAAACACCTCCTCCATTTGCTTTAATGATTTTGTTTTTCTCCATTCTACGCCCCCATAATAATATGTTTGGGCCTGTTTGAACGCACTGGATCACTCAGAGGCTTCGCTTGAGGTCTGTATCCAGATAATTCTAGAACCTGATCCTGCCTCTGTCCCATCCTCTGGAAAAAGAAAACATAGAATCATAGAATGACTTGGGTTGGAAGAGACCTTCAAGATCGTGGGGGGGAACCATAAACCTATGCCAAAACCACCCCTAAACCATGTCCCTCAGCACCACATCTGCCCGTCTTTTAAACACCTCCAGGGACGGCGATTCCACCACCTCCCTGGGCAGCCTGTTCCAATGCTTGATAACCCTTTCGGTAAAGAAGTTTTTCCTAATATCCAATCTAAACCTCCCCTGGCACAACTTGAGGCCATTTCCTCTTGGAAACATCGTTCCTCTCTTTCTGTGTCACACGTGCAAACATGGACTTCTCCACCTGGATGCGCTCCCTGCAAAACCCCCAAACCTGCATGCTTGGATTCTCCTCGTTCATGGGTCTCCATGCACGTGAGGCTTCCGCTCAGTGCGTCTCCGTTCCTGTGCAGTGGGATTCATAAAGATCATGTTTTCGCGGCCCCCGTAGGAATTTGCAGGCTCAGTGAAATCGCTGGGGGCTCCCCGCTGAGGCTGGCTGGGTGTTCGCCCTCCAGATCTTTTGTGGATGGAGGCAAAGAGCTGACGGAAGAAAATTTTTCCCACAAAGCTGCCTGCCTTGCCCACAGCCTGGGAGCTGAAGCGTGGTTTCTTACTCCTCTCTGCAGCCCCGAGCTGATAACCATCAAGTTGCTGATTTACCAGAGATGAGCTCCTGTATATTTTCCAAATACTGTTAAAACTGTTCTCTAGATAGTTTTATTAAGACTGTATCTATATGTAGGTGCTCGTCTCCTAGATGTTTGTGCTTTAAGGTCTAACAGATATTTTTCCAAATGATGCAGGTCAATTATTTATTCCCAATTTGGGTAGCTGAATTGCTTCACATGATACAAACTTGCAATCCTTTCCTTCCTATTGACTGTTTTAACACCATCAAATGCATCTTTTCCTAGTGTATTCTGGGGGTTTTTTTAGGTGTGATTTAATTTACTCTCATAAAATTACATTCTTTATTTGAATCGACACCAGAGATCACTGCTTGGGCACGCAGAGGGGGAGAAACATCTTGGATTCCGGAGGAGTTGAAGGTTTAATTTAGCAGATGAGTTTGAGATAAGCATGAGAAAAATGCCCTGAGCTCTTTTATGACCAAGTTCTGCGGTATCTTCATAAAAGACTCAAAACGCTCAAAAGTTAGATCACCTGTAACTCCGTCAGTAAACTGGGAGAAAGGGAGTAAAATCTGCATTTCCCATGCAATTTCCTTTTAAGATAGACAATGAATGGCTCGGTTTTTTTGTCTTACACAGAAGACTGCAAACCCTTGTGGGGGTTGTCACCGAGCATCCATAGGGCGCCAGGTGGGATGCGCAGCGACGTGGGAGCCGGCAGCACCATTGCCGGGAAGGTTTGGTGCACTCACAAGATGGGAGAGGAGGATCTCCAGCCTCATTTCTTTTATTCACAGAGCCCCCACGAGCATTCATGGGGGCCTGCAGTGATGTCCTCTGCCTCTCGTCTGTGCGCTCTCGCTGGCAGGTTCGCTGGGGGGTTGTGCACTGTGCATTATTTTCCAGCATTGTTCCAACAGCAATGGAAAATGGGGTGAACGTTTGTCGGCTCAGGACACGTGCAGACGCCAGACCCTTTCATACCGATTACCTTGCAATTCCCCTTGTTCTCGGGAAGTGTTATTTGAACGCAGCTTTGCACGAAGAATGGAGAGAGGAAAGAAACAAGGGAGAGACAGGAAAAGGGCCTCCCCGGGCTTTGCATAGCTTTGCTTCTGGTTTGGGAGAGAAACACCTTTTGTGTTGCAGGTGACTCCAGCTGGATTCATCCCAGCGCGTCGGCCACTGAGAGGCATCCTTGAAAAACCAAATGCCTTTTTCTTCAAGAGCCCACAGCTAAAAATACTTCCAGAGCCCTCTCTTCTTCGGGAGACCCAAACCAGGTGCGTGGCTGGGCTGTTAATGCTGGTGTCTTTGTGTAAAGGGGCAGTCCAGTTCCAGCCGCTAAGCAAGCTGGAGCTTGGGAAAGGTCTAATGTTTTGCAAGAAGGAACTTCAGAAAATGCCCATCAAACCATGGCAGGGGGGTTGGAACTAGATGATCTTTAAGGTCCTTTCCAATGCAAACCGTTCTATTGTAGGATTCTCTGATATGATACAAACAGTCAAGTAACGGATTCACAAACAGGTCATCTGTAGTCCTCTGAAACACCGATAAAAAACTTCATGAGCTCCCTGCATGCAGGACGTTCCCAGATACGGTACCAAAAGCTGAGTGTACGCGTGATGCTGGAGCTCACCTGTAGGTTTAGGGTATGGATATGGATATAGATATAGGATAGGGTATGGATAAAGGCATTGCACCCACTGGAAGAGGCATAATAGCCTCACTACAGACCATATGAGCTGGTAGGAGAGCATGCTGGTCCATGGAAGGGATGCATGCAGCCTCTGAAAGGGAAGCTGGCGCTTGGATCCGTTGGATTTGAGTTTTCGGGTAGCTCTGCCTCACCATGTATGTGATGGGCATTATGCAACATACCCGAGACAGGTGCCGCTAGCAGTTCTGGCACCCAGCGTGGAGAAGCTGCGCCTGACTGTGAGAGCATCTTTGCTCCCTGCTGCCTCCTGCACACCTCTGGAAGAAAGGTTGGGAACCACTGCAAGACCAGCGGCACGGATGTCTGCCTCCCAGAGTACCCCTTTCAACTGGCCCTTTGGGAGTGGGAGGAAGTGGTTTTGGGCTGAAGCCAACCCCGGGCATTTTGCGAAATGTTATATATAAGGGCTCTGCTTGGGGCTTGGCCTTGCTCTGGACATCGAGGAGAAATCACCCGCGCCCAGGTTTCCTGAGACCTGCTCTCCTGCGGCATCTGCAGACCAGCTGTGTAGCTGGCCGCGAGCGGATCCCAGCCCGGGTGTCACGGCCGGGGGGAATGCCACGTGGAGGCCGTTCCCAGGCTGGGGCCAGCGCTCGGCCTCTCCTTCCACCCAGAGCGCAGCGCTTCCGCCACCGCGTTCCGGAGCCGTCCAGCGGCCGCCAGTCGCAGGAAGTGCAGCAGGTCATGGGAACCGGCCCGAGGACGGGAGGCTGAGCTGCTGCGGGAGCCAAGAGCAGCACCCCGGCACTCTGCCTCCGCTCTGCCGGGCGAGGGAGCACCAAAGAACGCAGGCAGCTGGGGTGCACGGGGTACGTGGCCACCAGCTCAGCTAGGCGGCCCCTTGCAGGCTGGCGTTGGGCGGGAACACATCCTGTATGTGTGTTCCCGGGATCACATCCCGCACGCCCCTCACCAAAGCCTGGGTGCCCGGCACCTCTCTTTGCCCTGCTCAGCCCTCGCTCCCACCAGATGTACCCCTGTCCTAACTAGTGTTGGTCGCTGCATGAAGCTGGGCAAAGGGACAGGTTGTTATGGACCACCTGAGGTGTCCCAGGTGCCTTTTAATATTTCTCTCCTTTTTATCAAGTGAGGAGCGTCTTCTGAAGACTAAAACCTCTGAATACTTTGGGAAATACTCAAGTGCCACTTTTGGCTCTGCCAGCATTTTTTTAAGCATTTTAAAAACTATTTGCCAAGTTCCACTTTTAGTTGATCGAAAAAGTTCCTTGTCCCGCCAGTCTCTCCCAGGATTTGCTGGGGCTGTCACCCTGACCTAAGAGCCCTGGGAACATGGGCACAGCAGTGCCCCATCCCTGTCCCTGAGCGCAGCCTTGTCTGACACGCTTCCCTCCATGTCCTTGGGGGGGAATATCCCTATTTTTTAGGGATATTCAGCTCAGCTGTTGTCTCCCGCCTGTTTTGCTCAGTGTGTTTCCAGCTCACTTCTCTTGCAGCAGGGCCGGACGCATGCAGGGAGGGTGGTTTGTTTGGGACGGGAGTGTGGGATTGCTGGGAAGCCAAAGGGTACAGCAACAGGGGGGTGAAGCAAAGGCAAAATGCAGAGTTTTTCTGTAGAAATGTCTATTGCTCTTGGTGAAAAAGTAGTAACTTTCTGGCCCAAAGCTGCGATTGCCCCTCTCTGTGATGCTGAGGGGGCTGCACCCTGTCTGACCCACCGCTGGAGGGGAACAGTGTGGGGTGGGGGTGTCCCTGGGACCAAACCTGCACCCCATCTTCACCCTATGTACACCCATCTTCCCAGCTCCGGGCAGCCCTTGTCAGTGTCAGCTGTCCCCTCAGCCATTTGCTAAGATTGCCTTTGCCTGGTCTTTTGTCCTTCCCTTGGTCCTCTGTCCCCTCTGTTCCCACTAGTGATTCCCTTTCCCTCCATTTTATGGCATTTATATCAACTCCTACGTGATTGTCCTGTGGCCCCGTAGGGGCACGGATGACAGGCGCGGATCAGGAGGGCTCCCGCTCCCAGGAAGGTGACACCAGGAACAGCAGTGTGTCTCGCTGCTGATGGCAGTGGAAATGGAGAGATCGCTGCGTTTAAATCCAACTTGCTAACACCTGAAATTTTTTGGGGGGCTCGAATTTATTTTCAAATGCTTTAATGCAACATCAGGTTCTTCTCCTCACCAGCCTCGTTCACGTCCCCCTGCAGTGAACCCCTGCTGGAGAAGGATACAGGGCTGTGTCACCTCCAATACCCTGTAATTCTCGTTCCTGGCTTGTGTCTCCCCGCAGCGGTTTCACGCTTTGCCCTGGAGATGCCGGCTTTCGCCGTCTGGCGTCGCACCGGCTGAGGCGCAGCGGAGGTTTCCTTCCAGTGTGACAGCTGGGGTCACTCTTTCCCAACGAGCATTTCTCTCCCAAGCATGAGTTGCGCTTCCCAATATGATGAACGCTGAGCATTGCACCCTGTTCACGCTGTGTCAGCTGGAATTTCAAGCTCTTTGGACTATATTCTCTGGACAAACGCGGGGTCAGCAATATCTTTGATTTTAAAGAGTGCAGCCACACGGGAATTAGCTTTTTGCGTGGCCTCAGAAGCGCAAAAAATTAGTGTTCAAGCTCCCTGGGCTTCTCTGGGTCTGAATCCAGCAAGGGAGGTGGGATCTGTTCATCATCTGGCCGCTCCTGCCCGTCATCGGTGGTGTAGGAGTGATGTGGCTTAAGCTCCCAACATCATCCCTGGGTCTGGCCATGGACTCGTGCCACAGAGTTTGTCATGGTCACTGCAGCCTCCTCTTTGGCACCCCAAAGCCTCTGCGGTCCCAGGACAGGGAGAGTGTTGGGTGACACTGGGACCCTGCCGGGCTCCCTGTGGGGAGGGCTTATCGCACGTTTGGTTCCCTCCCGCCCCACTGGACTTATGATTCCTCCTGAAAGGGCCAGTGGAAAATATAATTAGAAAGCAGCAAATTAAAAGGGCATGGCTCTGCCCTGGCTGGTGTACACTGACCGGCAGAGATGGGGGATCTCCCCCTGGCTTGCTCCCTGTCCCTCCCCATCTCCCCCCTACCCTGGCAGCCCCTAAAAACACCTCCTTGGTGTGGGCGGGGTGCAGACCCACCGCACCCATCTTTGGTCAGCTGGGGAGAGGAGGTGATGGTGGTGGGCACGGCAAGGTCGCCCCCCCCGGGGCCAGGCTGAAGCCTTCAGGCTCTTCCCTAGTGGAGAGGGGCCAGGGGCAGCCAGGCTGGAGCATCCTCAGGGGGTCCGACCACGCTGCCGTCCCGTGTGAATGTGGCCTCTCCCAGCCTGCCTGGGAACGTCCTGTCCTGGCGGAGGAGGTGGGGTGGACGGTGGGGGAAATGCGGGGGTGGGAGCGAAGCGTTGCCCGGCGATGGGAACCGACCACGCCGAGGAGGGGGTCTTCAGGGATAAATTTAGTGGCGGTGAAAGAGCCCAGCTGGCTCTGGCTGGCTGCGCGGTGAACCCAGCGTGCCAGGAGTGTGTGCGGCTCCTGCCCTTGCCGGGTGGCAAAGACCCGCTGGAGAGCCCCAAGCACCCAATGGGGGCAGGAAGGTGAGGAAAAACGGGTCCCCATCTGCCGAGCGTGGTGACCTGCCAGCCCCTGTTGGGCTGTGTGGCCGTGCCAGCCACAGCTGGCAGTGGAGATGTGTGTCCACTGGGGACGTGGTGCCAGGGATGTCCCCGGCCTTGCGACATGACCAGTGCACATGGCACCGGCCAGCTGCTCCTCTCGGCCTTGCAGTGTGGCAGGGGCATGTGAAGTGCCGTGTTTGCTCGGGCAAGAATGTTTCCCCCTCTGGATTTGATCCTTTGATCCAGGATCAGCTCTGAATGGTACTCCCTTGGGAGGTGGTGCTGGTAGGGAGCCTTTCATGCTGCTCTTTATACATTTCCTTGTGCTCTGTGTCATGCCGATCCTGGAAATCCCATCTCCCATCCTTTTCTTTAGCATTTACACCCCTGCACCGGGTCAAGCTCACCCGCTGCTGCAGTCCCAATCCCACCCTCTGCCCCGACCCTGTCACCACATCCCCTTCTCACAAAGATCTTCATGTGGAGACCTGAACATCAGCCTGAGCAGAGCCCAGGCTGAGGCGCCGTCCTCTCCTTGTGCCCAGCATGTCTGCTGGGCCATGAGAAACCGCCCTCTTCCGATGGCGCTGGGTGAGCCAGGCATGGCTCCTTCCCTGCGTAGCTACTGCTCGCAGGGGCTTTTGGAGGTGATTTTCCACTGGCCTCTTTGAGCTGAGCAAAATCATTTTGTGCTTCTCTCCTGCACTGGGCAGACACTTGCCGTGTTATTCATTAACCTGGTTAGTCACATAACCGTAGTACTGGACTAAATATTGTTTAAACCGGTGAACCTGAGCCTTGATTCACTCGCTCCTTTCTACTCTGAGGCACTGTGGCTCCACGGAGGGGGAAGTTTGCACCGTCAGCTGCCCTGGGGAGGGCTTAAACGCAGAGGGCAGCGAAGGATTTGCAGGAGGTGAAGGAGCCCTGGCGCAAGGTCTCAGGGGCTGCAGGGCTGTGGGTATTCCCAAAGCCTGGGCATGGTTTGGGTTTGAATGTGATGGGCTTTTGGGGACATGCTGGCACCTTTTGCTGCTGCATGTGCCAGCCCTGCCCCATGCCGGCAACGCTGCCGTTCCTTCCACCTCGCTGCACGGCAGCCGGCCTGAGACGAAGCCTGTTTAATTCAGCGAGTCATAAATTCATAATGCTTATTTACCAGGCAGGGCCATCAATATTTGATAGCGGCCACTGGCCTGCTGCTGCGTGGCTTGCAGAGGAAAAGGAGATGGTTGGTGATGGGGCTGGCATGGAGCAGGGCTGCCCGGGCTAGTGGGGCTGTGCCAAGACAGGCCTGGAGAGACATGGGCTCCTCCTCCAGCCCTGCGAACCTGCCAGCAGCGGAATGAAGCCACGATCCGATTGGAGAGATGTGTGAGGGCCGGGACAGCAGCTGGAGGCTGTCAGGTTGAGGGAGGAATGAAGCAGGGAGCTGGGCGCAGAGGGGGGGAACCCAGCCATTGGGTGACGATGGGGGAAATACGGAGACATCGCGGTGGGGTGAAGACTTGGTTGTCCCCAGGGTGTCCCGGAGATGACTGTGGGGGGCTGCCCCACATGCACCGCTCCATATTGGCTCCACTCGGCAGCGGTTTGGTGATTAGCGCCGTGAACTCGGGAAGCCCCTTGACTCCCGACCCCGGCTCACTAATTGGCTGCAGGGAGGAACGTTGCCGTTCGTGGAGGGGTAAGGAGGAAGGAAACCTTCTCCCTGCGAACTGTCAGGACTTCAAGGAGAATACACACGTGGGGGAGTTTAGCTGTGCAAAGACAGTATTTTGCAGTTCACTCCAAAAGAGCCTCTTCCTGCTTGCGGATCCTGAGCATTTTGCCCAGTGTAAGCAAAAGTGGTCGCAGCCAGCAGCCCCCCCTGCAGCTCCTGCTGGCCCCCGCTCCGCTCTGGCAGCGCCCAGGGTCGCCTTTCTTGCTCTTCAGGAGGGGGCCACTCTCTCCTGCCTTCCCTTCGCCTGAGCTCGCCGCTCCCTTGGGCACGCGAGGGCGGATGGAGGGAGCCAGGCACAGACCGTACCCCTGGGAACTCCGGGCTCCCCCGTGGGCCAGCCCGGCTCCCCACCGAAGGGCTGCAGTGGCGGGGGGACAGTGTGCGGAGTTGGGGCTCGGCAGCCGGCGGAGCCTGATGGGATGTGACGGCTCCAGCCAGGCGTGCGGCTGCAGGTTGCCATCAGAGCAGGGATGGGGCTGACACAGCTCAGAGGTGTCCCAGTGGGTCCGTGCCGTCCCCAGCATTGCTCAGCCAGCGCCGGGGGCTGTGGCATGCTGCCGATAAGGTGGCCCTCAGCCACCGGCGCTGCGGTGGCACCCGCTTGCTAAGTGGTTCTCCACTCGCCCCGCCGTGCTGAGACAAGCCAGGCCAGCCCGAGTGACAGGTCTCCCCTTTTACGGTAGCTTTTATCTGTCCCTGGGGAATGCGGCCTCAGCGCCGGCTCAGCCTGCAGCGGCACCGCCGACAGCCACGCTCCCTTCCCTCCTGCTACCCCGAACTTTCCCATCAGCTGGCCACATCCCTGTTCCACTGGCTGCTGGGCCCGCTGCTGCCACAGCCTGGGGGATGCAGCAGGAATTAAAGCCCCTTCCCAGCACCCTGGGGGTCCTGCCCTGTGCTGGCTTCATTGGAAGTGGACGCGTGTCCGTCCAGTGGTGGCTTGCAGCTCCATGCCGGACTGGGGACAGTGGGGGTGCCAGCGCATTGCTGGGTGTTGCATCTCAAACCCCGTGGCCTTTTCTCTGCCCCGGAGGCTCCCCGAGGTGGGACCTGAACTTTTCACCCAGGACGTGACTCCGCACACTCCCCTGGTCGTTGCAGCATTGGCCTGGTGGGGCTGCTATCGGGGCTGCGGCTTAGGGGATTTGGGAGCATGGCAGACACCGGCGGCTCCGTTTTAATTTACAGTGCCAAATGTTCACGGGCCTCATGCTAGAGCCTGTACTTCACCATCTCTGTGGTCAGCTTCCTCCTCTTGCAGCTTAAAAAGGACCCGATTGCCAAGGGCTGGTGGCAGGAGAGGGCATGTCCCATGATGTCGTGCACGTCCTCTGTGCCAAATGCTGCCACCTTCCCTCCTCCCCACACCCCAGCAAGCCCAAAACTTGAGGTGACAGTGCAGGAGCACAGTGACCACGCTGCTTGGAGGGGATGAGCGAGACAAGGGTCAACCGGGAGGAACTGGGAAGATGGGGTCTGTCTCGGTGTTTGGTGGGAAGCAACTCTGAAGTGACATGGGACGGCTGATGGATGGGTAGACATGTGTATAGGAACAAGCCTGTTATAGGAACAAGTTGTTCCAGGGGAGGTTTAGGTTCGATATTAGGAAAAACTTTACCGAAAGGGTTATCAAGCATTGAAACAGGCTGCCCAGGGAGGTGGTGGAATCGCTGTCCCTGGAGATATTTAAAAGACAGGCAGATGTGGTGCTGAGGGACATGGGTTAGGGGTGGTTTTGGCAGTGTAGGTTTATGGTTGGACTCGATGATCTTGAAGGTCTCTTCCAACCCAAGTGATTCTATGATTCTATAAGCCCTTGCTGCTGTCACACCACTGGAAGCCGAGTGGGAAGACACCAGACACCCCCGGGAGAGGCACCCTGCTTGGTCATTGCCCAAACTGGCTGTTTTTAGGCTGTCCAAGAGCTCTGCGCTGTCAGGCATCTCCACTGGCACGGCCTGATGTCCCCTAGCAGTATCCCTGCCTGCCAGGCTGCACCGCGGCTGCCACAGTTACAGGGTGGCTGTTAGGTGAAATGCTCAGCCAGCTCCCGACCTCTTGTGGGTGCCCGTTCCTCTGAAAAATTCATCAGTTCTGCGGGAGACACCAAATTGCTCTAAACCTCTCTGAATATTTCATCCCCTGCCCTGCGAGCAGTACCTCTGCTCTGGCGACGTCCCGGGCTCAGGCGCCTCTGAGATAAGCTGCAAAAAAACCGCAGGTTGGTGTCCCACAAGGCTGTCTCCTCCCTGGGGCCATGCCACCGGCCTGTCCCACCACGCAGCCCCCTTCTCCTCCTCTTCCCCCCCGCTGTCCCCATAACACCTCCCAAATGCAAGTTTTACTGCCCACGCTGTTCCCGCAAGCAACTACCGTCATGCAAAGCTCAGGACCCTTGAGATGGACCCAATGAGGCGACCAGAAGTGGGTGGGAGCAGCTCTGCCTGCCCCGCTGGGTGCTGCGCAGGGTGGGTTTGGGGGCAGGGGGTGGTGGGGTGCAGGTGCCGGGGCTCCTTGGGGTGCAGGGATTAGTGGAGATGTCGGGTGCAGGGATTAGCAGGACATGCCGGAGTTGCAGGGATCGCCCAGGTTGCAGGGATGGGCAAACCTGCAAGGATTAGGGATGAGCAGGTGATGTGGGTGCTGCCAGTGGGGGCAGGATGTAGCAGGGGCGGGGGGGTGGGCAGGAGGAAGGGGGCTTACGGGGCGGGCACAGGCATTAGCAGCAACGCAGGGGTTAGCAGAGGGGGCCAGGCTTTGCACGACAGCTTCGCCTTTCAGCATTCGACTGCTTCTGCTGAGTGCTTGGAGGCACCCGAGTTACTCATTATTCTGATTAATTCATCAGCAATTTTGACCAAATAAGTCAAGAAAGTGGAAAAATATCTGAAGAGCTTCTTGCCCCTTGCTGTCCTGCCTGGAACAGGGTTGAGGGCTGTTGCTGCTGTGTCAAGGCTTGTTGCCGGCCCCTCTGCTGATTTTACTAGACTCGGGAACAGGGGACAGAGGGACACTGGGGTTGCCTGCCCCGGGGGCACATAGAAACCCATCCTAGTGCCTTGCCCCACTTCCTGGGGGGCTCTTCCTCCACCTCCCTGCTCCAGGAGTTAAAACCTTCCCTCCAGCCTGGTGTTGCTCATGGAAAGTTTATATTTAGCCTTTTGTTTTTGCCAGCGTCCCCCTTGAGTTTAAATAGCTCTTCCCCGTCCCTGGTGTTGACCCCGGATGTATTTATAGAGAGCAATCAGATCTGTGCTCAGCACCGAGCTCATGTTGTCCCCCCCGTGGGATGCTCTTACATCAGCGTGGCTTCATGCTTAGCCTTGCCCCGGAGGAGGAGGCCTTGAGGACCAGAGGGGGCTGCTTGGAGGGGTCACAGCTGGGGCTGTGCCAGGCAGCGGACGCCTGCCTTCAGGGTGGCTGCACCCATTCTCACTGCGGAGCAGCATTTTGGATAGCCACCATTAGGCTTCAGAGTGAACGCCAGCTTGTGAGGACAGGCATCATTTCTCCCGAGGCTGCTCTTTCATGTGTTTCATGTGGCGGACAGGAACCGTGTCTGTGGTACCACCGGCTGCGCAAAGCCAGGGCTGCGTGTGATCCCGTGGGGTGGTTTAACTCCCCGGGGTTCGCCAGGAGACTCCTGTCACCTCTCCTCCAGCCAGCCAGCCTCCCCCGCCGGTGCCAGCTCTGCTCCCACCCTGGAGGTCCAGGCTGCTGAGCGGCCTCCCTTCCAATCTCAGTTCTTGACTATTTAAGGCAAATCTCCTCGCTGGACTTTTAAACAAAACCCGGGCTCCTCTTGCTCTCCTTGTTTTAAATAACTCGCCTGGCGTAAACAGAACGAGGCATAAGACTATAAATCAGGCATTCCCGGGACCTGCCCGGCAGGGCGCACGCGCGGGGGGCTTACCAGACCCCCGAGCTTCACCGACAGCTCTTTTTGGTGCCTGGTGGGGGGGGTTGCAGGCATACGCAGGGAGCGATAAGAGGGCAAGAGGGGCTATCGTGGGGCAGGCGTTCCCAAGGAGACTAATGAGATTACGGGGCGAGAGGCGCTGCCTGGGCTGCCGGAATTTGGGGTAAAATAATTAACGTTGCAAAACAGTTTCCATCCCAGCCCCTCGCTTGTCATTCCCCACTGAGGCTGGAATTTTCCAGGCCATATTCCCTTCCTAAAAATGAATTTTTCCTGGGGTGCTGGGCTGGTGCTGGCAATGATCAGTGATGCAATGGGTGTTTCACAGGAATTTGGGATTTGGGGGAAAATGCCTAGACTGCAGGTGTGAGCCCAGTGTGTTGGTCGTGTGAGCCCAGTGTGTTGGTCGTGGGGACGTGGGCACTTTGCTCTGCAGCATGTCCACTCCCATCCCATCAGCTGAAGTGATGGGCCCGAGCCGGCTCTGGAAAATCGGCCCTTGCTGCCGTTGATCCTCGGTGTTTACACCCAGTGGTCGAAGCAGAACAGAAGTAATTATAGCTCATCCCAGGGACCAGTGCTTCCCATGATAAAACTCTTTGTTTTCTGTGGTTTTTAGGGCTTTGCCAAACTTTAATCATGACCTGAAGTCTTTCATGCTGGGTGTCCGACATACCAACATACACGAATTCATCTAAACAGTCCAGTTTAAACAAGTCTGGCGTTTCTGAGACTGAGAATTGGGAAGATGTATTGCTTCGGTTTGCTGCCAAGGCTTGAAATTCCGAGGGGTGAGACTTGGGGTGTCCCAGGGATGGGGATGGGCCGTTCGCTGTGCCCGTTGGGAGCCCTGGGCTCTGGCCGAGCCAAGAGGTCCTCCAAAACTGTGCAGGTCGCACAAGCTCCTTGGCTTGTCCCAAGGCAAGCCGTGGTGAGCATCCCCCGCGTGGGGACAGTACCGGGGAGGGTGCTGCTGCAGTGCATCGGCTTTCGCACCCCCAGCTCCAGGAGGAAAGGAGTGAGCACGGAGCCACACTGCTGGGCCTGGCCTGCCCGCTCGCGCTGCCCTCTGCCTTCCCTCCTCCGCCCGAAGACAAGCAAGATGGATGGAGCCGCCTCTTGCACGCCGCTGCTTCATTTCGCTCTCATCCTCTCCTGGCTTGCTAATCCCTCTCGTTATCCACATGACTGAGGAGCAACCTTCAAAGTGGCAACAGTGTACCGGTTTTTAGAGAGCGGGTTGCACCCATAGATGGGAAGTGTCATCTCCAGGAGGAGGGCAAGGGTCCTCCTTGACTGGGGGAGGTGGGAGGCTGGAGTCAGCAGGTCTCCTCCACGCCATGCTTGGTGGGCTGGGATCTCCCCTGTGCCAGCTAGTAGAACGCAGGGTCTGAGGACGGAGGTGTGCTGGGCTGCCCTCGGTGGTGGTCAGCACGGCAGGGCTTTACATTGGCCTGGAGAACAGCGGAGAGGAGGAAGGAGGCCGCAAGAAGACATCTTCCTTACCCTTCAAGCCACCCATGGACAGGTACCCTTGGGATGGAGTTGCAGAGGGCTGACTGAGGAGAGCCCATGGGAGCAGGGAGGATCCTGGGGGAGGTCATGATAAATGAGCTGATAAAGGGCTTTTCCAGGCTTGTGGCTGCCACAGAGAACGTGCCATATCCAGGCTGGAGCAATACTCATCCCACACATCCCCTCTTGCTCACTGTCTTGCTCCGTCAGGCTTTGGGAACTGCAGTGCATCACGGCCTGTCACCAGCAGCCGTGGTGGCAGGGGAGCCGAGCCATGCCACCTGCGGTGGGATTGCTCCCTTGGGTTTTTGGCCATCTGTTTTCCAAGTCAGAAGGTCATGCGTATGTTGGTCATGTTGCCAAGGATTCCTCCACAACAAGTCTTTTTGTTTGATTTGACAAGGTCTCTAGTGTGTAGAAGGGCTGGACATTAGCAACCTTTGTGAAAATGGGACGCCTTTCCTCTTGGGAGCATTTGGGTAATGCTTTCTGTGATGACCAGACCAGGGAACATATCACGTGGCAGGGCTCAAAGCTGCCCACCTTCTCTGTTTCAAAGGTCGCCTTTCTTGTCTGTCTCGATGCTTAATGGCAAAGTTTGGGAGCACTTCCGCCCTCCATAATGTCTATCAATTAGGTATAAAGATAATTTAGCAGAGGATGAAGAGATGTGATCTGGAGAGACTGTGTTGATGGTCAGAGGTGGGTCTGCTGAGCAGGATGGGTCATGGCCCCTCCACTTGGTAGCACCTAGCTGAGGGCAGAGAGGGATCCTGGCTCAGGCAACCCAGGTTTGCTGATGCCCAGAGGTACCTGGGACACGTCCTGGGGTAGGACAACACACGAAGGCTCAGGACACTGGTGACAACTGATCCTCTCTCAGTGCCCAGGGTCAAGCCATGTCCTGTCCCTGCTGCTCCACTCACACACGTGGGTGCCAAAGCCAACGTTCTCACTGAGCACCCTGTCAAACCCACAAACAACCCCGGAGGATGGGAAGGGGCAGGATTTGGCCCGGCAAGGGCTTGCCACAGTGTGCTGTGCCTTTTCCCTGCCGCCGGGATAGATCTGGAGACCGTCGGTGCCACTTTGTCGGTGCCGAGTGCCAGATGCCAAAGCAGAGCTGCGCTTGCTGACGGAGACAGTGATAGCAGGGCTGGGGGGAGCCTTTTCCCCCGCAGAGCTGAGAGCTTTTCCCTCTGCTAGCGATGGCTCAGATCAGCAGGGGCAGTTCCAACTGCAGAAGTCCCTCCGTTATGGCCTGTGTAGGACCTCAGCAACCCGGGTGGCTCCTGGGTGATCCATCTGTGGATGAAGCATCTTATCTTGGTGAGGTCCAGCTGCAATATGGGGAGAATTTTGGCTCCCGAGAGCACCGTGGTGGCTTCATCTGCTCTCCTCGCTGAATGGTGGTGGAAGGAGCTACAGGGGATGGACATGGAGAGAGATCCCTGGTGCTCAAACGTGTCTGCAAGGTCTGGGCACGTTGCATGAACCTGGTGCTGAGACAACCCTTGCCCCACACTCGGCAAAGCTGGGATCCTGCCTCCGTTAAGGGCTGGCTGTCGATGCCTCTTGGGCAGCAGTTGAGTGCAGGTCAAGTGCTTGCAACCACCCCATGTATGGGGTCCGGCCACTGCTGGGGCCTTTATCTTTTCTGGGGCCCATATAAAAGATTCCCACTGGTTTGTTCCCCCATAATTAATATGCCCGGACAGTGCAATGCCATATTAATTATGAAACTAAAGAGATAACAGTACATTGTTTAAGCACTGCACAAGCCAGAAAGAGTCCTGCCCTTTTAATCTCCGTATTTCATCTACAAAGCAAAAAACTGGAGGATTTCGGGGCAGACTAAAACCCTGTCTTCATTTCCTATGTGAATAAACGGCAAAAGCCCTCCGTGCAGCCGCGCTTTTTGCAGCGGGAGATTGCCAGCATGCTGCATCTGCAACCCATCAGAGGAAAGCGCTTGGGTTTATTGTTCCCGCTCCTGGCTCCAAACAGACTTTTCTGTTTGGCGGCCTTTTTTTTAATTCAAATTTTGTAAACACAAGCTCTCCTCGCCCCTTTTTGGTCTGAAGCCCACTCGGTGGGTTCACGTCACGGGGCGCGGCAAGCGCCCTCAGAGCTCAGCTCCAGCGGCGCTGCCAGGAGCTGCTCTGAAATGCCCATAAAAGCAGCTCTGCAGCGATCCGATGCGTCTGAGCAAACATTTGCGCGCACCTCCGAGCCCTTGTCTTTCTTGGTTAGCTTCAGCTCATCCTCCTGGGGGAAGGCAGAGCTGGAGAAGACAAGCAGTGACGTACGGAAAGGAATTAAAGTTTGAAAGCGCTCACCGCACCGCTGTCCTCAAAGCAGCTACTCCAGGCATGTGGTATTGGATGAGCCCTGCCATTTCCCTGCTCCTCGTCTCTGCCCAGCACCCGCTGGGCCACCCAAAATCCCACGCAGCCCCCAGGATTGGCCACCCAAATATCAGTGGTTCCCCAGCACCCATTTTTTCTGCCACAACTTTCATCCTCGGCCCATTAGCGTTGCTGCTAAATCAGTCCTGGGGATGTTGTGGGTTTGGGGGCTGGCAGTGCCTCACTGACTGATGGATTTGGGGTGTGGAGCGGATGCCCTGAGAGTCTGCCCTGGCCATTACATGGGATGAGCTGCTGCTCTCCTGCCTTTGAGCATCCTCCTGTTGCTCCGGAGTCCTCATGCCTCTCACAAGGATGACCTTGCCTCTAACTGCACTTGGTGTGCCCGTACTCCAGGGCTACCCATCTCTTCTCCTGGGAGAAGCGACATGTCCTGCAGCTGTCATGGTTAAATACAGCAAAAGAACTGGAACCAGCAGGAATCTGAATGGTTTGGCTGTGCGGGAACAGCCCTCTGCCACCTGAGCCCTTGCGGTGCTTCAGAGTGGCATAGCCAGGTGGCATTTGATTCAATGCGTGGAGGAGGTTGGGAGCTGCTCTTCAGCTTGGCCTTGGCCAAGTGCCCTCCCCGCTGTCTGGGGACAGATGGGCCAAAGGAGGTTGTGGGTCTGGGAGGAATGGCTGGATAGGCTCTGTGTCAGGCAGAGATGGGGAGGTGGCGGAACTGCAGAAGGGACCAGCGAAGGGGCACCAAGGAGCTGGACTGGGTTCGTTTGGGCAAAAGGAGGTTGAAAGGGTGTCTATTAGCAGCTTACAACTCCTAGAGGGGTGGTTGTAAAGATGGTGGAGCTGTACTGTCTTCGACAGTGGCAGATGATGTAATGCAGGGCAGCAGCCACAGATGGTGGCTTGGGAGAGTCGGGTTGGGTGATAGGGAAGACTTGTTCCCTGCAGGGTGGTGCAGGGATGGACACCTGGAGAGGTAGGGTTGCTCCCGTCCTTGGGGGTTTTTAAGCTGGGACCAACCTGATCCAGTGCTGGTGGCAGTCCTGCAGGCTGTTGGATGGGAGACTCCAGAAGTCCCCTCCCATCGTCACTGTGTGATGCTATAGCAAATCTCTAGGTGTTTGAATGCTGATCCATACCAAGACCAGAGTCTCAGCCCTAAAACCTCCTCCTGCCTGTGGCCAGAAAGTTCTCTGAGAACTCATTTGAGTTCCTGTAAAGGAAGTCCTGTAAAGAGTCTTCAGTGACACCAGCACTGAGCTTACGCATATCCATCACTCACCATGGCCACGTCAGCCAGCCCCGTGGCAAAGTGAGGTCAGCTGGTCCGCACTGCTCACTTGGAAATCAGGGTTTCTCCACGTTCCATGGTTAGTGTCCTCTTTCCAGCTGGTGTTGCAAATCCCGGTCCAGAATAATTAACTGGAGAGACTAAAGGTGTGAGACAAGAGCAGCTGGGATGAATGGAGGGGTGCACAGGGGTATCTCCAGGGCAGGATGGAGAAGAGCAGCAGAGCACTGCCAGCTGGCATGGTCCAGGGAGATGTGGGGCCTCCCCAGCGAGGACAGGAGGAGAAGCCGGCACCAGCAGTGAGCAGAGGAAATCCTCCCTTCATCCCACCTCAAACATGTTGGCAGTGGCACAGGAGCATCCTCTCTGCCCTGGGAAAAAAGCCAAGGCTCAGCTGTTGTCCCACATAAGCAGTGAGAAACAGCGAAACAACCCAGGACCTCATCCAAAGCATGGCACAGCCTGCGGTGAGCTTGGGGTAGCAGGGACCCAAGGCACCCCCTATGACAAGCCCCATGATCCCCAAAATTAAATCCGTTGCCTCTCTACAGGGGGATGAATGGGTCCTGGCATCGCAAAATGACAGGCATCAGATGCAAAATGCAGGCCCTCAGCTGGGGAGAGACATCTCTCCATCATTACCTAGAACCAGCATCTGGGGCAGCTGGACCGTGCTCCTGGGCTGTCCCGTCTCCTGCACCGGTGACCTGCTTGTTCAAGGGCGAGAAAGAGCCACTGGAAAATGTTAAGCTGCAAAACAATGTGTAAAAACACTTGATTGCCTACAGGGGGTCACTGTTGCAAGTCCCACCTTGATTTCTCATCTGATTACAATGTGTTTCTATGTCAAGTACTGAAGTAACCCCCTCCCCAGGGCCTGCTTGATGGTTGTGAGGAGCTCACAGCTTTTACTGTCTTTCCTTGGTGGGACACTGCAGTTCCCATCATTTACAGGCAGGACAGTGTGGTTGGAGCCACTCGCATGGGACATTGTGGCAGGGCAGGTAGGGACATGCTGCCTGCCCATCCTCGCACATGAAGAAACGTGAAGGAGACCCAGAAGTTGCTCTGGAGATGAAGATGTGGTTTTCCAGCTAGCAGTGACCTCGGCGGGGGGGGGCTCATGGCCCATAGGCCTCCCCAGCAAGCTGCTTCCTGAGCCCTGCCACGTGTGTGCAGCAGCATGGTTGGGTTTAGGTGGGTGTTGCGGCTGAGCTACCCCATGCTTGCAGCGTGCAAGCTGAGAAGATGACAACGCTGCAAGTGCAGGTTCAAGAGTAACTTCGTGGTCTCGCTTAGGTGCTTTCAACCAGTGTGGATTTGGCTTCGCCGCCAGCTCGCCCACCCTGAGCAGGAACCAATGTGGGAGAGGTTGGTGGGTGCAGGCTGGGTAGGCACAGCCCCATCAGCCATGACAGCACCCAGTTGCATCGCCTCTGCTCTTCTAACCTCTGTGGACATGGCACGGCAAGGACAGGACCTTCAATGCAGACCTTGGCTAGACTGCAGAGGGAGCTGCTGTTTGGTGGTAGATGCCTCAGGATGGAAAGTGTTGGTGTAAAAATCCATTGCTCTAAAATTTGGGTAAGCATGGTCTGAACCAGAGTGTCACCCTGGTCCTGCACTGGTTCAGCTGATGAGGTCTCAGATCACACGGTTAAAGCTGAGCATCTCCACATGGAAGTGGAGAACTGCCCAAATTCAAACTCTTCAGCCAAAACCACTGCAGAGACATCATAATTTTCTGGTGGATTGCCTCACCTGCACAAGCTGGTGGCAGTGACTACTTCATTTGCCCCATCTTTTGTCCATCCTTGTAAGCTCCTGGGGGCAGGAAACATCTCCTCCTCATGCAGTTGGTAGGACCATCAAGGGTTCTGTGTGCTGAAGCACCTGCTGTGTTGCCGTAGCACTTTAGGAAGGGAGAGGCTGCCTGGGTAGGATGTCTATGGGGCCATCAAAAGGACTTAGGAGATGCTGAGACGTGGGGATGTAGCCACTGCTTACAGCTCTGAGGGGTGGGCGTGCGAGCAGGATGCTGCTTGCTTGCCTGACAGCGGCACGGTGGACTTGCCTACAGAACAAACCCCAGGTTACGGTCCATCACTCTGGCCACGACGCGGTGGACCTGCCATCATTGTTGCCACAGGATGAGCGTGTAGCAGCTCCTCTGCTTGCGGTGGGGACTTTTCCTGCTGTGGAAGAGGCGGCGTATTTCCTCCGCGTGTGCGCGCAGCATGGCTTCCTTGGGACTCTGACGAAAACCCGCTGCTGCTCCTGACTTCCATCCCTTTGTGTCTTCCTCTGCTCGCTGCAGGTTCCACAGACCCCAAAGTCTGCAGAAAGTAAAGAAAACAGCCCCTAAACATTAAGAAAGCTCCATGAGGTTATGCTGGTTTTTGCTTAATTAGCACAGGAAGCAAATATTCCTGGTCTTCATCAGGGCGGGCTTGCTCCGAGTCTTTTTGGCGTGGCAGGCAGTGTTATTTTTGGGAGCTATTTTCGCACAGCCTGATGTTGCAGGGGAAGTTATGGTGAAGCACGGCGTCACTGAAGACCGGAGAAAGCCCTTGCTCTGCGGAGGATCTGGCTGTGCCGAGTGCCGCGGGTGGATCGGGGACTCTCACCGTGGTTTGGCAGGGGCCGGGTGTATTCTTTGCGGGAAAGGTCTCCAAAAAAAGCGCCCTGTAGGACAACATTGTCAATGAGCAAATCAGCTTTTTTACATTAAAAAGCGAGGTTTCTCGCCCCGCCTTCCTGCAGGACCTGGCAGGGATCGGGGTCTCTGCCTTAGCGGCTCCTGACACAGACTTGCAGGAAGAAAGAGCTGCTTTGCCATGGTCTCTGTGAGGACTCAAGACACAAATCCACCATTACCGCACGCAAACAGCTGCTGCTCCTGCTAAAAGCCCTAACCTAGAAAGCGAGGAAATGCAAAGCTGATGCTCCCAGGAGGATGTGCACATCTCCTCCCCTCCAACACACCTCCTGCCATGAAACCCCGCGGCCTCGCAGGCGCTCACTTGGCTACAGGAGCCACCTTGGTGACGGTGCTGCTGGCCTCGCCTCTCCTCTCCTCTCCCTCGCTGGACCCGGAGCTCTTTGGGTTGTGCTGGACGAGGCTCGTGCATGGGGATGGCTGAGTTTTAGGGTTAAATCTTCATGGGAAACCTCTGCACAACCAGGTGGCAAAACCAGGCAGGGGCTGGGGCTTGAGCAGGGCAGTAAACCCAGGTGTGGGCAGAGAAATCAGCTGTGATTGCCCCCAGCCAGCCACACTCAGGCCTCTTCACAACAGGCACCTGAGCAAAATGTTGTCCCTGGAAGCAAAGGGTGGCTCAGAGCCAGGGGTGGACTTGGTTTGGTTTTGCAGCGACGTTTTGGCACAGTTGGGACAGCGCAGGCCACGGGTACACTAGGGCATCTCCATGGGTGCATTAGGGCATCTCCACCCCAAGGACTGGGAGCACCAGTTGCTTCTGCAGCTTGTGGGGTGCTGTGGGACCACAAGGGCAGGGTCGGGCTGATGTTTCTCCTCACTCCCACCCAGCCTCAGAGCTGAGGAAGCAGTGAGGACTGGGTACAAGGGACTCTGGTTCCGCTAACGTGGCTGAGATGCCCTGAGTATCTCCCACTTGGCAGGTTGAGCTCCAGGTGTTGGGGTTTTACACATTTGCCTGGCAGGGGGACCAGGCTGCGGGACACAGCGTGCAGAGATGAACCACATATCCGATTTTATGCTCCTGTTTCACATCCCCAACTGCCGACTGCCCTTTGGCATGAAGGCCTGGAAGAAGGCAAGACCCCCTTCATCCTCTCCAGCTGCCGTAGCAGAGATGGGGAAGGGTCGGGCTGCTTCCCTGGGCACGGCGAGGATGTCCGTGCCGGCTGGCACACTGCCGCACTGGGGAGCCGGGAGTCCTGCCAGAGCCTGGCTCCGACCCGTGCCAACCCGCCTGCCTGCTTCGTTAGGATGAGGTTGGTTAGGCACCGGTGTGGGCAGGGAGAAGGGCAAGAAGATGGACGCACCTCAATCCTGCTCCTCCTGCCAGGCCCGAAAGCAGGGCTGTGCTCCCGGCACCCACCTGCCAGCTGCAGGGACACAGGGCTGCTCCGGCAGGAGGAATCGGGCTGCTCCCCCAGGGAACTGGGAGCCGCTGCTGTGGGGGATTTAGGGCTGCTCTCCAGGGGTCTCAGGGCCACTGTCTTGGGCTTGTCCTGGGGGACATGGGGCCACTGTCCCCGGCTTGCAGGGCCACTGTCCTGGGGGATGTGGGACCACTGTCCTGTGGGATGCGGAGCCGCTGTCCCTGGCTCGTAGGGCCACTGTCCTGGGGGATATGGGATCCATTTCCTGGGGGATGCGGGACCCATGTCCCTGGCTCGTAGGGCCACTGTCCTGGGGGATGTGGAGCCGCTGTCCCCGGATCACAGAGCCACTGCCCCGGGGGATGCAGGACCCATGTCCTGATGGATGTGGGACCCATGTCCCCAGCTCGCAGGGCCACTGTCCTGGGGGATGCAGGACCCATGTCCTGGGGGATATGGGGCCACTGTCCCTGGCTTGTAGGGCCACTGTCCTGGCGGATGCGGGACCACTGTCNTGGAGCACGGCGGCGTCGGGGAAACCGGGACGGAGCGCAGCGCCGCGGTGGGGGGACAGCGGACGCGTCGTCGGGGCCAGACCCCCCGCCCCGCCCCCGCCAGGTCGTCGGGGGGCTGGAGCCGGGACGCCGGGGCCGCCCCGGGCCGGGGAGCCGAGGCCGGGCCGTGGGAGCCGGAGCGCGGAGACGTCGGGGATTAGGGGTGCCGGGGCTGGGGCACCCCGGGAGGGCGCCGGCAGCGGCTCCCGGCGCTGGAGCCCCCATGTCATCCTGGGGAAGGGGTAGGGGCTGGATCGGGCCTGGGGCCGGGCAGGGCGAGCCCCGGTGAGAGCCCCCTCCTCAGCCCTGCGTCGCTGTAGCCCTGCGGGGCAGGGAACTGGTGGGTCCCCGTTCCCTCCAGCGTAGCCCGTGGGCACGGTGGCCTGTCCCCAAGCCCCTGCAGCTGGAGGACGCCAGGCTCCCGCACCCAGGCATCGCCCTGCCCGCACGGGCTGCTAGGGACACGCTCAGGCCGTAGTGGTGGAGACAGCCATGCTCCCCATGTGGCGGCAGCCTGGTTGGGGCTGGAGGGCTGTGGGCTGCCCTGCCCGCAGTCCCCTTCCCCGTTGCGAGCCAAAGCCTGGATGCTGCCGGACCCTGTGCTGGGAGGGCTCACGAGGGTTGCTCGTCCATAGCCACATGCCGAAGCTGAGCTCGGAGCCGCTGTCTGGGCACTAGCATTGCTGCGAGCGCTGCACCTCTCTCGTCGCACCCCTGGAGCAGGCGTTGGCGCAGTGGGTCACCAGCCATCCTCCATCTTGGAGATGGCGTTGGAAAATACCCGGCCTTGGTAGTGTTTTGCTGCAGTCCTCCGCGCCTGGCCCTTGGGACTGGGGAGGTGCNCTGAGGGATGTGGGACCCATGTCCTGGGGGATGCAGAGCCGCTGTCCCTGGCTCATAGGGCCACTGTCCTGGGGGATGCGGGACCTACGTCCTGGGGGATGCGGGGCTGCTCTCCCCAGCTTGTAGGACCCATGTCCTGAGCTCCTGGGGCTGCTGTTCCTGGGGCTGGGGGCTTCCAGCGCAGGCGGGGGGTTACACCGTCCCCATNCTCTGCGCTCCCCCCCTCCCTCCCACCCCCCTCCCCTCGCTCTCCTTCAGCGCGCCGTGCACTCGCGCCACCGCAACATGGCGCCTGGCTTGCTATGCCACCCACTGGGGCCAGGCAGTCCCCATGCACCAGCTGTCTTGGGGCCATTGCACCCGCTGGTCTCCAACCCCAGTGCAGGGACCTGGGTAATGGGGTGGAATGGATTGGCAGGTGGTGACCGTAGTGTTTCTCTCCCCCCGCGCAGTGCGGGGCTCAGGTGATGCGATGGGATGTGGCTGTGATGCGCCTGTTGAAGCATCCTGGCCTCACTGGGTGGCACTGGTATGGGTGGGTAGAGAGACAGAGGACCTGGGGGCCCTGTACCACTTCCCTGGTGCAGAGAGGCTCAGTACCAGGGGCTTTTGCGGGCTGTACACGCGTGCGCAGAAGATTCAATGCAGCTCCTCGATCCAATTATTCACTGGCCTGCAAAGCTCCCTGAGGTCGATGCCGCTTGGCGTATCCCAGCAGCGTTGGGCTGGTGCCCTGCAGGTGGTGGCCAGGCAGAGGTGGCCTATTCCCTGCTCCCAGGTGGTGGTTTGGTGAAGTGGGTACTGGAAGCTATTGCATTTTGGGAGCCTGGAAATCCTAGCCCTTTGGGGAAGCTGGGCAGAAAACGAGTTGAAGATTGCATTGCTGGGGTTGAACAGAAGCAGCCCTTGCTCTGCGTTGTGCCACCTCCAGGCATGTGTGGGGAGGGAGACAGTCTGGTCCACCCTTCCAGACGGTCTGCAACCTCGCTGGGTGTGTTTGTCACCCTGCATCCAGGGGTGCAGCAAAGGACCAGCCACCCTGGAGGTGGCTGAGGATGCTTGGAGGTGGTATGGTGGGACTGGTGGGGAGATGTCCCCTTCCCTGGTGGGGCTGCTGTTGGAAAGCCCTCCCTGCGCCAGAATCCATCGCAAATTGTGCTGTGGATGGTGGGCTCTGTGGTGGCCGCTCTCAGCCTGTGGGAGCCCTCTGAAGGCTTGTTTTTTCCCTGTATGTCCTCCTGGCTGACCAGGAGTCATTCCTCACCCTAGAAGTTGTTAACGGTGGCACAAGGAGTGACTTTGTGTTCAGGGTCCCAGCGTGGTCTGGGGAGCTTAATCCCACATCCCACCCAAATTCTTACCTGAAGCGCCCCTTGATACAGAGCGACAAATACGTTTAGTGCAAAGTTGAATCCTCCAGTCCCAACGTACGCAGGAGGGTGTGCTGGAATATCTTCCCACGCTGTGTGGATAACGCCGCCAGATCCTGGCGCTGCGGACACTCCTCCATTTCCCTGACCTCCCGTGAGCCTCCTTCGCCGCCTCCCCGAGCGTTTGCAGAAGGGTGCCGTGTGCCCCAGATACAGCGGGGTGAAGCTCCCAAATTCAGCCTTTCCCTTTATCTTATCTGCAAGCCCCTGGATCTCGCAGCCCCTTCCTGCCTGGTGACACGCGGAGGACAGGAATGCCTCTCGAGGTCGTTAACGGGAATGTTAAACAAACAGGGCCTAATGTCAGTCCCTGCTGTTCCTCACCAGACGCCTCCCCAAACTCGATCCCTCCCCACTTGCTGCTATCTCCTGTTTAGTTTTCCAGGCAGCCGCCAATCTGCGTGACAGCATATGTCCCGGCGTTCCTGAGGGGTGGTGCGAGACAGGCAGCTGCCTAGGTGCCGCACACCCCCATTGCGGGCAGAGCTTTTCTTCGGCGGTCGGAGGAGCTTGCCTGCTTAGCGTGGACCCTGCCTGTTGTGTTTGTGGCTGTGTTGCAGCAAGGATGCTGCGCGCATTCACCCCGCTGCCTTGGGTGTCTGGTGCACAAGTGTTGCTCCCACTCTGGAAGTCCATCCTTGCTCTTCTAGGGGGTCACTGGGGAGTTGTAGGTACCTGGGGAGTGGGGGAAACCTGGAGCCTGCTGTCGAGATGCCCAAAGCAGGTGGCTGAAGTCTGTGGTTGCCCCATGTGCCCTCTTGGCCCCTTCCTTCTCAAGGACCGAGTAGCTGGCTTCAAGGGTCGGCTTGCAGCTCTGTGGGTGGTGGCCGCTGTTGTTGTGGTAGTGATGGGACGTTGAGAGCTGCTGAACATCAAAAAGCATCAAACCTGAGGTTATGCTGGGTTGGCAGAACCCAGGTGAGGACCAGGAGAAGCTACCTGGCCATGTTCTGCTGGGAGAGGATCATCTTCCCTGTTGGTCTGTGGCAAGGCTGTGGTGTTATCCATCAGTTAGAAAATCATAGAATGACTTGGGTTGGAAGAGACCTTCAAGATCGAGTCCAACCATAAACCTATGCCAAAACCACCCCTAAACCATGTCCCTCAGCACCACGTCTGCCCATGTTTAAATACCTCCAGGGATGGCGATTCCACCACCTCCCGGGGCAGCCTGTTTCAATGCTTGATAACCCTTTCGGTAAAGAAGTTTTTCCTAATATCCAAAATGCCCTGTTAGGGGAGGCAGAAGGCTTTCAGCTGTCTACAGCCTCCCGGATAGCGAGTGCTTCATCCCTGGCCTTTCTTAGCTGTCGCATGCTGGGGCTGCCAGAACCACCCGGGAATGCTGTTGGTGAGCAGCCTGTGTTACGTGCTGGATGTCTGTAGCGCTTCATGGAATGGTGCCAGGCATCTCTTGATTTCTGTAATCTCTGCTTGAGTGGACCTAGATAGCTCTTGCATGTGTGGATTCTAGCTCTCTGACTTGAAACAAATAAGGTTAATATAATTTCAGAAGTCAAATGACTCTGATGCTGCTCTTTGCAAAGATCTTGAGGGTGTAGTAGTTACGGTTGCCACTTGCTAATCTTCTTGTACTCGGTCTGGCTGGACCAGGATGGAGCTTTGGAACGGTTTTCATGCATCATAAGTCCCCTCAATGTTAGATGCAGCTTTCTGTTGGTGACAGATTGTTGGCTGGGTAAATACCCTGAAGTCACCATGTATGCAGAGGTTCTGGGAACTGGTGTGTTCCCAGACCTCCTCTTGGTCTAGCAATGAGTTGCTCTTATTGGGGGAAGGGATGTGGGAATCTCCCCATTTATCTCCTCATGTCCTGGTGACTCTAAATACCCTGTAAAGGAGCTTCCTTCTACTTTCCTAATCTTCCAAATCTGAGTTTCTTAGACATGAATCTAAGTTGCTTTGAGTATCAATACCCAACCTGTCCTCATTATGGGGTAACTGCTCTTGCTCCTGCCAGCTGACACAGTAGCTGGTCTAGTAAACAAGACCCACCTTCAGAAATGAGTCTTCCTCCTTGGCTCAGTTGAGGACTTGCTGAGCAGAGCTTTCTCTACCTGGCCTCAAAATGAAGGTGTTTCTGGTGGTGCCTGCAGAAGTCACAAGGGGCCAAACCCAAAGGCTCCCTTGCTAGCAAGGGACTCTGCTCTCCCCCTCATCGCGATGGGCAAAGAAGGACGGATGCCCTTGGAGATGTCTGGAAGGTAGTGAAGTGTGGTTCAGGCTTTGCCATCCTTCTTCGTGCCTCTGTTAGAAGAATGGTCACTGTGTGGAGTCAAGTATGACTCTTGCTGGAACTGGTATGGGAGGCTTTTGGAGCCAAAAGATCCTTTGGGTTTGCTGGTCTTGGCCTTGCCAAGTCATGAAGATTGAGCTGCTTGGATCACAGAGCAGTGCTTCTGCCTGTCCTGGCCGTCCAGGTGCCTGCAGTAAAGGCTTTGGCGTACCAGGCACTATCTGGAACCCAGTAGCCTTCACAGGCCTGGAGGTGAGTGGTCTCAAAAGTGTGTTCCCAGGGACGCCTGTACATCATAGGCCACCCCTGGAGCGGGAGAATACCTTCTGCAGCAACAGCCACCATTACATGCAGCACAGGCTGGAAGTGGAAAGAATTCACTTACGTGTTGAAAGACCCACATGGGATGGCCGAAACCGAATTCTTCCTGATGCCAAGTGCTGGGCAGTTGGACCTGGTGAGGAAGCAGGGCAGTGGGATGCAGCATCAGGACTGGAGCTGCTGAACCTGGGCCATACTAGTGTGCATCAGCATCGCTGTGATCCTGAGCCAGCTCCGCATGTCTGGTAAGGAGGGACCCTCAGGTGGGCAGAGCTACCGGCACTGTGAGGGGCTGCGTGCCAGGTGACCCTGCCCTCTGCATGGCAGAAGTGGATGCTGCAGGCTTGGCAAGGACACTTTGACCACTGGACTGCAGGGTCATGGCATAGTTGAGAGGCTGCCTCTCCCAGGACCTGCTGTAGCCCCTTGGCTCAGCCACACCAGAGAGGGAAGCTGTGTTTTCATGCTTTGGATGATGGCTACATGGCAGGCAAGTGTGGAACTAGAGGCTTATATGAGGTCTGGGCTCTGCGTGGTGTGTCTAGGGTGGTGAGGCTTTCCTTGGTGACAGGGCTCTCTACTGGCTCTTGCTTGGAGATGGGAATGGGGTGGTGCTGAGGCTTGCTCTTTCCATCTCTCCACACCTGGCCCTGTGAACAGTGGCAAGATGTTGCCCTCTGTTGTGTGCCTCAAGCCTAACTGGCCACATGTTGTCCCTGTGGTAGGGGAGGGTAGCAGGACATAAGATGTGAGATCCTGCCTACAGCCTTGCCTTGATGTGCTGGAGTGGCTTTCTCTGGATAACAGTCGCATGGGACCACACGTGCCATCCTTGCACATCCTTGCTGGATCTCCTTGAGCACTGAGCCCAAGCTTACCTGGCTGCAGGCTGTGGTTGCTGGAAACCCAAGGGTTCAGAAGACCAGCCTTACCCATGTGGAGGATCTCCAGCCCTCCTGCCTAGCCCAGGAAGGGCTATGGAAATGTTGCACCTTCTGCTTTGGGATGGTACGTTCCCTCCTGCGCTGCCAAGGGTGCGGTGAAGGGTTCTTGCATTAGTGTGGGGACTTGGTACATGGTTGTGTGTCAGCAGCTGTTGGCCTGAGGGTGCGTGTCCCTCCCACCTACTTTCAAGGGCAGGAGGACAGTGTCTGCTTGAAAGGGTGACTTCCCTGGGTCACCTATAGCAGTGGCTTGATGTGTGGAGCAAGCTATGGACTTGACAGGGCATCATGCTGGTTAGGGTTGGCTTTTCTGATCCGTTTTTGGCTAGCACAGCCCTCCCCACTGTCTAGTGGCCCTGTTTTGACAAGAGCTGGACTGATGTAATGGTGGTACAGTCCTGTGTGTGCTTGGCATCCTACTGATGTCTCCAAAGGTCTTGCTGTGACTGGGGTGATGCTCCAGTAGCCACTGTCAACAGTGGAGATGTGCTGCAACCTTTCAGCTTGCCATCACTTGGGTTTTGTGGAAACTTGCTTGGTGTTGGGCTGTGGAGATGCCAAGCATGCTCTGTGTGGCATGCCCAGCAGCGCGCTGCCCCAAATCCGGTTGACTTGAGGAGAGATTCATGTGCTTCTGTGGATGTGTCCTGGCTCCGTGGGCAGAGAAGGCAAAGGACTGAAAAGTGACCAGGAATCACCTTGGGGCGGGGCTAAGCAGAGGCAGATGTACTTGCTTAAGGACCTGAGGTGAAAATGTACCTCTTGAGGACCCTGCATCCAAACCAATGTCTTCTACTCAGGGCAAAGACTCGCAGAAACTTGTCTCGCCTCCATGTCTCCTGCCATTAGAACAAATGCATGGGTGCGGGCAGGAGGAACTCATCTACAGCAGGTTTCCCTGGTGTGAGCTGTCGCTGTGGGTAAGGTCCATGGCTCCAGCTGATGGTGAAAGGTGTCTGTAGGTCCCTGAACATCAGAGGGTGGCAGATGTGCTGCTGGGTCCCTGGAGCCAGGGGCTTAGTGCAGCGGGCTGGGTAGTAGAAGCGTGGATGTGAGTATCCTTCGGCACGTTGGCTGTGATGCTTGTGCATGTCTCCTCTAGCTTTGCAGGCCTCTTGGCAAGGTGGAAGGCTGTGACGGCATCCTGAGGATGCTCAACTGTCACCTCTTTGAGCTGGAGATCTGTCCCACTGCGACAGTGATCTCTTGAGAATTGCAGGGCTCGCCAGATGTTTCAACAGCTTTGAACCCTTTCTGTGGCCCGTGCCCCCTTGGGTGCCCATTGTTCCAAGAGATCCTGCAAAGACACAGGGAGTGGGACTCGATGGTGGGGAGTAAGGGGGAGTCTCCATGGCAAAGCCACACCAGCAGCGCTTCCTCTGCTGGGGCTGCGGACTATTCTTGGGTGCTGCCCCATTGTGCCTGGACTTATCGGCACCCATGTGCTTCCTGCTCCCTTGGGCCAGAGCTGGTGCCTCTCCCTGTTTCCCCTCGGTCCAACGCCTTCCTGCCCTGACCACAGGGGTGGCTGAGCCCTGTTGACGTCCTCCTGCCCAACACGGGGGAAGAGCGGTGCTGGGGAGGGGCTGTCGCATGTGAAGCGCCCCAGCTTTGGGGACAAAATGCTTGGGCTTGCTTGTGGTCAGCTGGTCTTCCCTCGCTCCAGGCAAGTGGGATGTTGGTCCTTGGGTGACTTCTGTGCAAGAGGGTTTTGGTTGGGAAATGCCTGCAAGTGCTGGGGGAGGTTCAAGGCCCTCTTTTGCCTCTGGGGATGGGTGAACATCTTTCTGGATGCCCCGTGGCTGCTTGGGGCTTCCTGGCTGGAGCAGCTCTGGGTCTGATCCTGCCCTGGGTGCTGTCCTGCCTGCCGGCGCTTTGAGCTGCCCGAGGACATCAGAGCTCTGCCAACGCTGGAATTGCAAGCAGGCAGCCGGCTCCTGCAGCCCCTCTGCTCTTCAGCCCTGCTGGGGGGAGTGAAGCTGAGGCACAAGGTGGTGAAGGAGCCTGTTAGTGAGCCCTTCCCCTTGAGGAACGCTCTGTGGCGTTGAGGCTGTCCTTCTTCCCTGCCAAGCTGTCCCTAGCGTGCACTAGCCCGTCTCTCTCCTCCGGTTTCCCCCCCCACCATGTGTTTCCTGGGAGTTTGATGTGCTGAGGAGCAAAACTGCCCAGGGCTGTGTCCACCTGGCACGGTGGCAGGAACCCTGCAGCCCCACGTGCCGCATGGGGCAGCGAGATGAGGATGCTGTCCCGTTTCTGCGCCCTGCGGCTGGGCTCCTGAGCATTTCCCTCCCTGCAGGCCTGTTTTCCAAGCTCGCATCCCCGCCTTTCGCTGCCGTGCCTTATAAGTCCTGGCTCTCGGGGCAGCCGGCAGCCTTGCTGCATTCCAGCGGCCTCGCGTCAAGTGGCACTGGCTGCATCACAGTGGCCAGGGCTGGGGCTCTGTATCCCCCCTGCAGCTCTGCTGGTGGCCCCAGGTGCCTGAGAGGCTCCCCACTGGGATGCTCTCCCATGGGAAGGGGTTGTAGCCCACGGGCCTGAGCTGGTGGGATCTCAGGGTGGCTGCCTGGATGGGGGGCTGCCTTTGGGATGCAGTGGCAGAGCTGCCTGGATGGGGGGCTACCTGGATGGGGGGCTGCCTTTGGGATGCAGTGGCAGAGCTGCCTGGATGGGGGGCTACCTGGATGGGGGGCTGCCTTTGGGATGCCGCAGCAGAGCTTGTCCCTGTTCTCAGCAGGATGGTGCAGGGCTCCCTTCTGCTGGCGGCTTAGGAAGAAGGCTCGGTGGACATACTGGTCTGAACGAGGGGGAGATAGCTTGTCTCCAGGAAAAAATGGCATGTAACTTGTGGTGGCTTCCTGGAGGCGGGGGGGATGTCCAGTGGCATGGTATGGGTGAGGCACTAGAAGATGTTCCTGCTGTCCTTTAGTGGCTCCTCACCACTGGTGGTAAAGGCTTGTGTGCTCCAGGTGCTGGGATTCTGGCCTCAGGACCTGGCCAGTTTGGGGGGGCTGGAGTGGCTACAGCTGTGGAAAAGCAGGGTGTGGGTAATGCAGCTCTTCTGGGAGGGTTCGGAGCAGTATCTTAACAAAAGCCCAGCACTGGAGACCTGTTAGAGCAGCCTTGCTGAAGGTGGGTACTTGTGCCTTTGCATCAACACTTCTGCTGTAACTTGTCCCTTGATGGGCTGCAGGGCAGTGTCTGGCTCTGCTTGGGGCTCCCCTCCAAGAGCTTTTATTGAAAAGCAGACATGGCCAGGAGATGTGGAGGTATGTTGACCTCCTGGCAGTGCTGGAGCTGTGGTAGGAAGAGGCAGGTGTTGCTGCTTGGCTTCTTGAAAGCCTTGGTGCTGGGTGCCCAGCTGTGCTTGCACTGGGTGTGTGTCTCTTCTGGGAGACACAACAGCGTAAGGGCTGCTTTTTGAGCCTCTGAGGACTTGAGCACTAAAAGTGTTTGTCCTTGTCCCTCCCTCTCTCCTGCGTGGGAAGCTATGCCGGGATCCTCCCTCCCTAAGAGATGGCCTAGATGGTCTTGTCCCTCCTGGCTCGAATCCTGTTTTCCATGGCTCTCTGCCATTTCTGCCGGGTGTTTGGACTGGGGACATCCCCAGAGGGGGCAGGGACGGGGAAGGGAAAGCATTTTCTGCAGGGCCTCCAGCAGTGTGACCCCACGCTGCTGTCCCAGGCGAGAGCTGCTCCCTGCCCAAATGCCTGGTTTCTCTGTGTGTGTCTGGTTATGGTCAGTCGTCCTGGGTGAGATGACCTTGCTCTCTCTTGGTGTCTCATCTTGAGTGGCTGGTAGCAGAGTCTAAGAGCGAGCATAAGACCAAGGTATTCCTGGAGATCTGCTACTACTCTGTCTTCTCCAAGCTCCTGCTGAACATGCAGTTTGGCACAGGCAGTTCCCCATCTAGCCCTGGACATGGAGAGTTTTTCTTTTTCATCCTATGGCTTTTCCAGCTGCTCTGTGGGGAGGCTGAATGTCTACATGGATCTGGTGTTTGGTAGCAGGGAGTTGAAGCAGGGCAAATATATTTAAGCAGAAGCCTACCCCGTCTTGGCATGTTGAGCGCGAGGGCTGGAAGACTGGATTCGTCAGGCGTAGGTGGTCCCAGTGGCCTCTCAAAGCCTGCAGGACTTGAGCTGCAAAGGGTTGACTGGAGAGCCCCAGTTCAGTTAATCCACTGGAAGATGCTTGTCCAGACTCTGTTGCCCTCATCTACAGTTCCCTCTTTTGAGAGCGGGAGGAGGAGACTGGACCAGGGCTGCCCACAGTGCACAAGATGCTCAGACTGGTGAGTTGCCTCCTTTTTTCCTGTGGGATACCCAGATCTCATCTGCTTTCTGATTGCTCCCATGTTTACCCCTGGTCTCGGAAGCGGTCTCACTCTGGCTTACCTCACTCTGTCCCTCAACTTTATTGCTCAGGTCTCTCACCAGACTCCCCCTCCCTTTCCCTCAGTAACTTGATTTCACTTTCCCATTACCCTTTTCTAGATCACTTACGGATGTGTTGAATTGCAGAGATCTCAGAAAACCAACCACTTGGCCTCATCGGTTCTAACAAGCTCTTCCGAACAGGGACCTTTCTTAGTCTGCCTTGAGACCCTTGAGGAAACCTTGTTTGAAGATGTTAGCTGGTGGCATTTGGGATTGCCCAGGCTTTCTCTGGGGCGATGCCAGCCCTTGGAGGGTGCTGTGGGTTGGCTGAGATCCCCTTTCCAGCGCCGTGTGCGGTGACAGACTAGACCTGGAGGCTAAGGGAAGACTTTTGGCCTGGCAGAGAATATCTCTTGCTCCTGCCCTTGGCAGCAACTTATGGGGCTGGCATTAGGAGCTTGTTACCTCTGACAAAGAGCTTTCCTGGGCACCTGTGTTGCTCTGTTCAGGCTGTTGTAAGGGCTCTGAGTAGATGACTTCCCCTTCCCTGAGCAACCATGCGTCTTCCATTCTGTCACATCTGTCGCAAGGACTTACCGAGCAACACATCATGGGACCATTTAGAGACCCAGCAGGGATGCAGATTTCTATCTGCTTGGAAGAAACATCCATTCTGGGCTCTGAGCACACTCGGATCCTGAAATATTGAAAAGGGATGGTGCTTTCACATGGCTGAGGCACATGTGTGCCACCACGCTGCGCCATCCTCCCCTGCAAGAGATGGCCCTGTGTCTTCTGGGAATGTGCGGTAGGCACTCCGCGTAGCCCATGCTGAAGCACAAGCGCTGAAGTCTTTGAGGCAGCTAGCAAGCCAAGAGACCGTGCCATTGCCCACTCTGCCTGGGCATGAGGTGGCCCTGGAGTGATGCCTCAAGTAGGGGCTGGGCCAGATGGGGAGACTGTAGGACTGAGCCTGGGCACAGAAAGTGCTTCTGGAGTGCTCCAGAAAGCATCCTGTTTCCCTAGACAGGGCAAAGCAAAAGCTGGGTGGATGTGGTAGGGCCATTCATACTGTGGGATGAGGGGAGAGGATAGGAAAGATGCTGGTGTTGGAGGGAAGGATGTTCTGTGGTTGCATTCTGCAGCAGGTCTGAGATATGCCAGGCCAGGGAAGGGCTCTGCACGCTCATGGGGGGTGGTAGCAGCACGCTGGGGTGCTCATTGGGTGGTTGCAGCCCTGAGTCTCGCATGCATGGAGCACAGGAGGGGCAGAGGACCCCAAGACTTTCATGATCACTGTGCATCCTGGAGGGCTTAAGCTGTCCCTGAGCTGATGTGAAGGGTGTCTCTCGGCCCTGGCAGGACTGTCTTGGGCAAGAGAGATCAAAGAGGTGCATGTCTTCTGTAAATAGGAGAAACATTCCTGCTCGGAGAACTCCGAATCCGGCTGCCGCCAAAGAGTTGCAGGGCGCAGAGGATCTGCTGAGTGGTCCTGCGTCTTCATGTGGCCACCATCTCCAGCCCAGGAGCAGGGCAAGCATGTGCTGCTTGCTTTGGTGGCAAAAGAGGTTTAATGCGGTGTCAGATGGAACCCACTTTGCCTGGGGAAGGGGAGGTGGCTGAGCAAAAATTTAACTGAGAGTGCAGCGTGCTTCTGACCTGCATATGTAATAGGGTCATTACGGACTGGAGCCAGGCCAGGAGATAGGCTTGGCCTTAGGGCTCCTGGTCCTGCTGGGTGTTTTGCAGCTCAGAAGCGTCCGGTGCTGTTTGGTGCTATTCTGAGCATTTGTGCATCAGTGCTGTCCCATGACCTTCTCGTGGCTTGTTTGGGACTGGCTTGGTGGGTGGCATCCCCGTGCAATGGAAAGTGAGGAACACAGAGCTCCATCTCATTCCCATAGTCTTCTGTCAGTGCTGGCCGAGCTGTGCTGGCAGTCTCCTGGCCCTTGCTAATGATGTAGTACTAGCATCTTGGTGAGCTGTGTTCTGCATAACTTCCCTTTCCAGCTCCGTGCTGGTTTACAGGAAGTCTTGGCAGCTTTGTCACGCTGCTTCCTATGGAAATAAGCTGCTGACCCATGTCTCCCAGTGCAGGGAGAAGGTGGCCGTCATGGTCTGACTGTTGAGCAGAGCTGTCCCAGGCCGTGAGCCTTCGGTGCTGTTGCTTCTTCCTGGCTATTTATGTGAAGTATTATAGATAATTCCACCAGACTATCTATTGGAATCTGCCTCTGGTACTCTATTTTTGCCTATATGTGCTGAGTGCATTTGGACTTGGGACATGACTTCTGCAGCTTGGAGAGAGCAGCAGCCTACGTGGACTTGGTGCAGCATAGCTGGCTTTTGGCTGGGCACAAGAGAACTGACACTGGTTTTGGGAGCAACTTCTGAAGGGTCTGATGTGTGTGGCTGAAGGAGCTAGGACAGACCCAAAAACCATCCTCCCAGTGATGTTCTGGCGTTTTTGCAGAAGTCAAAAGATGAGAGTATAGCCATGAGGCTATACTCATGCCTCATGAGCCCTGAATTTGAAGGCTGTCTTTGAACTGGTGGCTGAACTAAAGTGCCAGGATAGGCTGAAGAAAAGAGATCTAGTGTATGATCCTAGAAATAGCTAGAGAGACAGCTGGGGTTTGTACTGCTCTCTTCTGGACCTTTGATATGTGTCATCTAACTCTGTGTTAGCGCTTTTAGTATGGTCTTCTAGAAGTCTTTTTGACTTCTAGTCACCAAGGTCCAGTCAGACTATGGGGCTGGTGTCCTAATTAACTGAGGCTGTTCTACTAGAGACTGGATTTTTGTAAATGTCCAAATCCTTTGTGGCAGGGAGGAAAGGACCGGGTGTCTTCTATCCTGGACAATGCTCCTCTAATGTAGAGAAGGGTTAGTGCCTGCCAGTCCACCTTTGGTGCAAGGTGTCCTGCTTGTATTGCACCTAGCTTCTGAACTGTGTTCTGTACTCCTGCTTTGGTACTAAGCATCTCCTTTGAAGTAGACCTTGTTGACCTCTCTCCTAGGTACGGACGCTGTTTGTCAGTGGCCTTCCTGTGGATATCAAGCCCAGAGAGCTCTACCTACTCTTCCGACCATTCAAGGTAAGAAGGTCTTCAGACTTGGTCTTTGTTGGGAAAGATGCTGTCTTGTGGCCACCCTTGCAGCAAAGATCTCTGTCAGAGGGAAGCAAAGATGAAGTGGGAAGGTAGGCCTTCTGCAAAAGCTTGAGGAAACTGGTATGAAACCAGAATGGTATGCTATGGCTTGTGCCCAGCTGGGTAACCCCTGGAGCCTGTCAAAACCATGCTGTCTCCAAGCTTGATGAAGGCTGCTAGGTCAGCCCTGCAGCCCAGCTGGACCAGCCCTTCCTTGAGGATGTGTCCTGATCCCCTAACTGTCCATCCTTTACTAGATCACCACATGAGGTGATCACCTGGGGCAAACAAGGGAACCCCACTTCCCCCTCGTCCAGCACAGGGTGGTCTATGCTGTCCAGGCAGGGTGCTCATCTTAGTAACTTGATGAAGACCTACAAAATGGGATTTCTTCCAAAAGGTCTAGCTGAGATATCTGCTCTGCCCTTAGACTAATCTCGGTCTTCTCTTTTGGTGGGAACGAAGAGATGTGTTAATGTCAGGTGTAAGAGGCACGCAGAGACTGCTGTAGACCTTGCCTTGTGAAGGGTTTGGTGTTGCAGTAACTCCTGGAGCTGTCGTGTCATGTGTTGGTTGTAGCTTGGCTCCTTCGAGAACCTGATGCTGACTTGTTTTCTTACCTTCTCCAGGGTTATGAAGGGTCACTGATCAAGCTAACTTCAAAGCAGGTACCTCCAGCGCTTGGGTGTTTTTGGCTCGTGCTAGAAAATCACACATGCTGAGAGGGAAGGGGAGGGGGTATAGATGCCATTTCACTGCATAAAGCGTTGTCTGTGTTCAGCACCATGTATACAGTTGGGTTCTGCTCACACCCACCATCCTGGTGGCCCCAAGCCCTCAGCATGTGCCAAATGGCTCTATGTCTTCTGTTGCTGCCCAGACCACGTGGGCTGGGAGAGACTTGGTGCGTCAGCTTCAAACCCTCTGCTGCTAGAAACCTTCCCTAGACACATCCTAATCAAGGCAGTGGTTCTCCTTGTGGGCAAGGGGTATCCTTGCTGGGGGCTACCAGGGCGAGCATTGCCCCCACATGTAGGAATACCAAAGCTTTTCGGTGCTGTGGGAGCGGAGGTGGAGCAGGAATCTTGGGATGATGACTTCGAGCTCTGCTTGAAGGCCCTCTGCAGTGTTAGATGGTCTCTTCTGCTTGCTGTAAACTGTCTGGGGGAGAAGGTGGTAGGGCAGGCTGAGGAGCTGGAAGAGGCTTCCAAACTGAAATCCGCATTATTTCTTTTAGCCAGTTGGTTTTGTGACCTTTGACAGCAGGGCTGGTGCTGAAGCAGCGAAGAATGCCTTGAACGTGAGTACCCGATGTGCCGGGAGGGCTGGGGGCCATATGCCTGGCCATAGCTCAGCCTGGAGCTGTGGGCTAGAGTGATGCTGGGCTTGTCCATAGCACAGGAAAGGGCAGGGTGTCTCAGCTGCACCCTCAAGTGTGGAAGCTAAATGATCCTGCAGAACCCCACCAGGGAAGCAGGAAGCTGTTTAAGGCTGACACCAGTCTGACACCAGCAAAAAGGTGTGGTTTCTGGCCACTGGAAGACTGCTCCAGGGCCTCTAAGGGTGTGGGGAAAGAACAGCTGCTTCTTTTCTAGAGTAAGCGTGCACCTCCTTACTCAACAGTTGGCCTCTGATAACAGGATCCGGGCTGTGAATCTGTTCCTTATCCATTAAGTGCTCCTCACTCTATGAGCAAGAGCTGGGGACTAAGAGGACTCCCTTGTTCGTTGCGGATGTGTGTCGAGGTGTAGCCGGAGCTACTCTTCAGGGAGCTTTTCCTCCTGCTGTTGGCACTGAGTGCTGAGGTGGGGGCTCATTCTAGCCTGACTGACTCCACCTTGGCTTGGAGTCAGTCCAGGCACATCTCCTCTGGGGAGCAAACCCTTAGGAAACGGATGAGAAGAGAGGTATTGGGGGCATAAATGGTTCCCAGGCATAGGGTGATACCCAGTTGTCACCCTGTAATGCTCTGATGAGGCATGTGGAGCTCAACTTGTGTTTTGCAGCAGATTTTTGAGGCTCGAGCTCACCAGGGTATGTGGGTAGTGAAGCCAGGCTCATTGCAAATCTGGTCCGTCATGTGGCTGTAGGTCTTGCTTGATGCTAGCGGCCTTGTTGAAGCCTTACTTTACCAAATGTCCTGATGAAAAGTGTGTGGCACCTCAGCAGAGCGGGTCCTCGTCCTGAAAGGTAGGACGTAGAAGGTGCTTCCTTCAGAAAGAAAGGAAACTAGCCTTCCCATGCAGCTGTTTCCATGGGAGGATAGGAGGCAGGGACAAAGCTGTCTGGTGCAGGCTCTGTAGTGAATTTGCAGCACTTCCAAACTGCTGCAGCTCAAGAAAAAGACATGAAGGAGGGTCAACATAGCAGGCACAGCCCAAAACACTCTCCATCCTATGTGGTTCTGCAATAATTGGTGGGATGTAGGCAGCAAGACATGCTGATCTCGTTCTGCCCTGCTGCAGACCTTGCCTTGGGCGCTGGGGCGAGTGCTAGTGTCGCTACCCAGGCTGGCAGTAGATGTAGGGGCCCCAGTACAGATGGGGTTATCCCAGCTCCAGCAGACAGATTTTTTCCTGGCTGGTGTTGGTAACCATTGCTGCTATGCTGGCTGGTGAACTGCACGTAAGGAGCAAAGCTATCTCCCTCACGTTGGAAGCAGCGGTCCTAGGCTAGCTAAACGTAGGAAGACAAGCATGTGGGAGCCTGAGTGTTGCAGTGAGGCAACAAAAAGCCTGGGCTATGTGACTGCAGTGTGATGCCCTCGGTTCCCCAGTTGGGCTTTGCTCCATGAATAGACACAGCCTGTACTTAGATTGGAAACCTCACCTCAGAGACTCCTGTGCTTTCTTCTGTGACAGGGCATCCGCTTCGACCCAGAGAACCCCCAAACCTTGCGGTTAGAGTTTGCTAAAGCCAACACAAAGATGGCCAAGAGCAAGCTGATGGCCACGCCAAACCCCACCAATATCCACCCTGCCTTGGGCGCACACTTCATTGCACGGGACCCCTGTGAGTATGCTGGGATGGACTTTGAGGTTGTGGCTGGCCAGGGAACGCTGCCACGTACGCTCTGGTGGAAATCTGCCTGGTGCAGGAAGGCCAGCATGTTAGGGTTGCAGGAGAAGAATAGGCATCTGGTAAGGCTTCTAGTTGACACTAGAAGTGTTGGGAGAGCAGAGTTGGTTTTTCTAGCTCAAGTCCTTTAAACCATCTGTAGGTGCAAAGCAGAAAGGATGGGTGCTGTGCTGTGCACCCTCAGCAAAGCCTGGTGGGTTGAGCAGCCCTGCTGAGGCTTGTTGGGCAGCCTCTAACATGGCGCTGAGACCCATCTTCTGTCCTGCCATCCTGGGGTACCAGCCCTGTGCCGTGTGTGTGAACTAGCCGGCCCAAAGCCCCTGTGGGGCGATGACCAGTGATGGAGCATGTTCCTGGCCTCTCCTGGCAAGGCTGGAGGAGCAGCTGGTAGCAGAGATGCTACAGGGGGTGCTATATTTAAAACTCGCTGGTATGGCAGTGCGGAGCTTTAGTTTGGGGTTGGAAATCCAGAGCCTGTCCCTGAAGCAGGCTGTTGGGGCCAGCTACTGAGGTCCTTCCACCTTGTCTCCTCCCGTCTAGATGACCTGACTGGAGCAGCTCTTATTCCAGCCTCCCCAGAAGCGTGGGCTCCCTACCCACTCTACACCACAGAGCTAACCCCTGCCATCCCCCATGCCGCCTTCACCTACCCGGCGGCCGCTGCTGCGGCTGCTGCTCTTCACGCTCAGGTGAGTCGCTCCCTGTGTCCCGTGCCAGGAACCGGGCTCTCCTCTCTCTCTCCCCTGCCCCTGGTGCTCGCTCCTGCAGGTCTCTGCTTGGCTAGTTTGACCCTGGCCTCCGCACCTTGGCTCCTGGGCAAAGCCTCCTCCTGGCTGAAGTGCATGGGGGGGCCCCACAGCCCTGGGCAAGCTGCAGGGGGGAGGTCTACATGGCTGAGTGCAGTCAGAGCTGGTCGATGATTTCTGACCCTGCAGATCCAGCCTGCTTCTCCGCTAGAGGCAGGCAGATGGGGGAAAGTCAGGGCTCAATTTCCGACTGGCTTTGCCCCGTGGCCAGAGACTGCGCTGAGGGACTGCTGGGAGGAAACACTACATGCCAGCAAGCAAAGTAGCTACGCAATGTCTGCCTTGAAGTTGCAGCGAAGGCAACAGGCTTGACTTGGTGCTGGAGCTGAGGGGCTCAGCTGGAACCCCCTTGGACCAAGGGACTCAAATGCTTTTGAAGCCAGAGGGGGATGTCCTGCAGGAGACGAGTGATCAGAGCCTTGCCAGAGCGGGGAGCTCTGATGGGATGGTAGTGTTGGCCACTGGATGCAGGCTAGAGAGGATCACTCCATATGGGCCTATGGAAACGCTAGTGGTGGTGCAACCAGCTGCTGTCCCAGGGTGTGCTCGCTGACAGCTGGAGCTGTAGGGATGCCTGTACTGGTCTGAAACTGGAGTGCTTTAACGTACTGAGGCCACCAACCCTGCTGAGCATGAAGTCCCTGAAACCATGGAAATGCAAAGAGAAGGCCAAAACAGAGGTAGTGTCCTAATTCCAGGTTAAGGTGCTTGGTTTGGAGCACTTGTACAGGAGAACCTGAAACCCCTGTCCCTACCCTGCTTGATGTTACCAGCCAGCTGTGCTCTGCCTGCTTTGGTCTCCGCTCCTGTAGTAGTGCCATGGTGGACTAGGGCAGTGGGGCTCTGGGCTTAGACCCCAGAGCATCAGGGTGTAATCTCTGCTCTCTGCCCTGCCACGCAGGGTGTTTAGCTCTACTCTTTCCTGCTTAAATTGAAAGGAAGAAGAGCTGTGTCCCTTTACCTTGTCCACCTGCCCAATGGTCAGCTCTGTTGGCCCTTTGGCATCCTCTTGCTTCCTGCAAATGTCTTGACTGTAACTGTCCAGCTTCAACTCAAGCTTGTTTCCCAAATGTGATATGGAGGTACTGGATGGATGCAAGCTCCTGGCCTACGTAGGCTTGTCTGTCCTGCCCCTCGCACACTCGCAGACTTCTGCTGCTTTTGCCCTTCAACTGGTGAGCTAGTGTTGGGGCTGAAGCTCTTGCAGAGTAGGCAAGAAGCACATGGGACCCAGGGCAGGACTAGACACTGGCTTGTTCCTCCAAGGGCCTCCAGAGCCAGGCTGCTCTTTCGAGTCCTTCACTAGGAGGGTTGTGCTTGCTGGTGTTCTCCAAAAGTTATGATGATGTCCACGGCTGCAGGAGCATCTGAGTATGCTCTGCTCCTGGTCAGCCCAGGAGAGCAGATGTCTTCCTTTCCCTGCCCTTTGTGTGTAGGGTAGTGGAGCCAAGGGCTCTTGCTGGTTGAATTGCCCCTTTAAGGGAGGACTAGGAAAAAATCTCTCTCCTCTGGCTGAGGTGGTTGAGGGAGGTGGTGGGGGAGAAAAACTTTGCTCTCTTAAAGTAGAGTGTATCAAAGAGTCCTTCAGCCAGATCTTTTCCCTCCAGGATCTCAGTTCCTGCCCTCCAGTTGGCAAACTACTTGTTCTAGACATGATAGCTTAGCTTTCAAAGAGGTCTTCTGGTCTTAAGAACAACTGTGAGGCTCCCTGTATAGGCAGGACTCCCTGCCCAAGGAGCTCCATAAGTGGTGATGTGCCTCTAAGCCTTCAGGAGCCAGTGTAGCCCCTCCAGGCTGTGGCCATGGTCGGACCCAGCTGTCTCCTGAAGAAGAGCATCTGGGTTGGCCAAGTAGTTACAGCTGTTCCTTGCTATGTTGTGCTCGAGCTAGCAGTGACCTCGCAGGGAGACATTCTGGTGCAGTATATGTTACCAATAAAGTTTTATGGGGTTAAATATTACTCAGACTGGCAGCTCTGAGCTGGAGCCCTCTCCCTTACAGAGCTGAAGGCAGGGTGGAGCAAGTCAGTGAGATGACTTTTGCTCACAAATTGGGCTAACAGCTGTAACCTTGGTCTTGGTAATGCTGAGCCCTCTGCTCTCGCTGGTAGGGGCTGATTTGCCTTGCTGGTGGGGTGGTGGACAAATGAGTTGTTCTCCAGAACAGCTACAGCTTTTCCTCCTGAGACTAATGTTGGCTGGAGGATGATCATGGGGATGGTCAGAACTTTAGCAGCTCCATAGCCCTCAGTCCTGGAGCAGGCATGAAGTTGGAAGCGGTAGCTAAGCTGAGAGCTTGTCACAAAAGACTTAAACCTGAAGTGCTCATCCTCTCACAGCTCTGTGTTCAAGTCTGGTAGCGAGTGGGAGAGGAGGTGGCTGCCCTCTGTGATGCACCTGTGCAACCTCCTGAAGAGCTGCCCAGATGGCTGGCAGAAGTGATGAGGGGCAGGAGATGGCATGAGGCTGGTGTGGCCTTGGCTCGCGCACTGGGAGCTGTTGGTAAGCTGCTCGTGGACAGGACTGATGGCAGCTGCTCCCGGCACCGCCGAGCTGCTGTGCCACGGTGACTCTCGCTGCGGGCACCAGGCTGCTGTAGATGTGCCCGTGGCCTGACCCTGTGCTGCTAGGAGCCTCTACCTGTGGGGACTCCACTGACTTTAAGACTGTCCCATCTGCCTTCCCTCCCTCCCACCCTCTCTCAAATCCCTCCTTTGATGTCCCTAGTGAACTCCAGCCATGATGCCAGCGCAGGCTAGCCCTGAAGCTCAGAGCTGTCCCTGGAGATGGGACACCCTAGTGATGCCTTATTGCAGCTAGTGGAGTGGCTGTTCTACAGCTCCATTCCTAGAAGTGTTAAGCATGATGGCAGCCACGTCTGGAAAGACTGGTAAGGTAACCATCTCTCCTCCAAGGCGCACCATGGGATTTGCAAGCTTCTGCCCATCTCTGTAGCCCGAATCTCCTTGGCAACCCAGTGCATGGGCCTCACGCTACCCACCCACCAGAGCCTGGGGAATGAGATACCAGGCCTTCTTTCTAACCCACATCTCCAACTTGGCAGCACATGACATGGCGCACACAGCATGGCACCATCTTACATCAACTCCTCCCGGCTGAGCCAGGCTCAGCCAGGTCCTGCCAGTGGGAGGGGAGCAGCCCGGTTGAGCTGGGGCAGAGACAACCCTGCCGCTTGGCGTGAAAGAAACCTGGTTTCTCCCTGATCACGACCCTTTGAGGGCAACCAGAAATACACCTTGACCTCACTCCTGGCACACGGTGGGGGAGGTGAGTGACGTGATAGCGATAGCACACAACTAAATTCTAGTGGGCACGTTAGACAACAGCACTTGCCGGTCACTTTGTTCCAGAATTGCATACCGGGACAGACCCTGCCCTTAATCAAGGGTCTAATCTCACCTCTTTCCTTTCCAGTTACTGGAAACAGAGCAAGTTCCTAGCTGGAGCTTGACTTCTCTCTTGCAGCCTGAAATTGCAGGCAGGACACAGGTCTTTTGAGCCATAACGAAGGGAATTGGCAACCTGGGGGAGATGGGAGTGGTGTAGGAAACTTGGGAGCTTGGGAAGAGGGTAGATGGTGTTTGGCCTGGGACTGAATGGTTGGGAGGATGGTTGCTGTGGTCAGCTCTGAAGGAACTGAGTCCTGGGTCACTTCTTGCAGTGGTTCTGGGTAGAATTTTTTTTTCCCCCTCTGTGTTGTAGTGATGTCTGGGAAAGAAGCCATCAAAGATGGGACCCCCTAGTCTGCCTTTGTCCTTGGAAGGCTGTGGGGTGCTAAGATGTGCAGAGCTGGTCTCCTGGGAAGAAGGGGAGAGCTTGACACAAGCATAGAGACAATGATCCAGCTTGCCTTGTTTTCCTTGGACCTGATGAAGTTTCATCTATTGCGTGTGTGATGGAATTAGGCTGTATTGCATCTCTGATGTGCAACCACTTGTTCTGGAGCACATCTGAGCCAGGCTCTGAATGGGCACAGGAGACACCAGGGGCCACTGATGCTTCTGGATCTCTTCTGCAAAAAGATGTTTCTAGCTATTGGCAGCACTTCTGAGGGCAGGACTCTGCTTACAGGCAGAACTTGTCCTGGAAAGCAGGGGCTGGATGCAGGATTGTTTCATGAGAACATGGGTGAGGCTGGTGGTGGTTACCACGTGGTGCTTGTAGGGGACAAGGCTGACATGTTGGGTACCCAGAGCTTGGGGTGACTGTCTGTGGTAGATGCTTCCGAGGCAGGGAGCAGTTAATGGCCTGGAAGCTCACAACTGCCCATCTTTCTGTGGGTGGGCTGCCCAAGGTGCCCTGGGAGCCTCCATGTTGCTGCTGCCGGCAGCAGCCTTGTCGGAGGCTTCAAGAAGATATGGTGGAGGTGGGTGTCTGATGCTGGGACCTGCTCAAGTGAATGGTAGGTGGAAGGAGCAGTCCTTGCTCGTGGCTATGTGGTGGTACGCAGGCCAGCAGGACCCTGAGGCTTCCCAGCACTGAGTTGAGGTAGAGCCCATCGATGGAAGGAGAGGTCAGTGCTCCAAAATAACCTTTCCCTCTTGTTGGTTGCCTGGGCTGGCTCAGAGCAGGCCAGATCTCTTGAGCAGTGGCTACTGTTGTGGATGGACACAAGGCAGATCCCAGTGCCTGTGATGTGGTGCTGGCCCTAGAGAACTGGGAATGTGGTAAGATCTGCTGGGGTGGGCTCAGATGCTGTGCTCCTCCTCAAGTACTGTCTCCTCTTGGGGTGCTGCTGCCTGCTGGGTGTGTGAGCACCTGGGTGACACAAGCCTGTCTGAGCCCTGGAGCACCAAGCAATGGCCACTGTGGTGGTTCTGCTGGACAACGGAGATCCTGCCTTTGTGCACCGGACTGACCTCTGGACTGACTTCAGTCATGTTTGCAAAATCTTCTAGACTTCTGCCAGTTGAGCTCTCCCTGGGATGGAAGGCTGGAGACAGTGATGGATTTTCTGTGCTTAATAACTTGTTGCTGTCAGGTAGGACTTGCTAGGATCTCTTTTTTTTTTTTTTTTTCCCCTGAGCAATCTCCATGCTTCCTGGAGGTGTGAAGCACTTGAGACTTTCATGGTTATGGTGTTTTCCTAAATGCGAGTGACTTGGTGCTGCCCTAGGCTGGCCAAGCAGCCCTGAGCAAGCTCTTCCTAAGCCAGCTGTTTCCCTCTAGCCAGAGGAGATGCTCTTGGTTCCTCCAGGTACCTGCTTAGCAGCAATTCTCACTAAATCACACCTGACAAGTGAGCTGGACCAAGACAGTGTCAGAAGTGACTTCCTGACCTGTGGCCACCACTAGCTCTCTCTGGCTAGCTCAACCCAAGTGAAAGCGGCACAGCTCCCTTCCACTCTGGGAAAAGGAGGTCTGCCAGATGGGTATGTCTCCGTGAGCTGTAGTATAGGCTGCCTCAAGACTCAGCGGGGGTACAAGGCAAAGGATGGGGGCCTGTTGAAATGCCCCTTCTAAGCAATGGGATGGATCAGTACCTTTCATCTTCTGTGTGCTCTTCAACGTGGTGTGATATGATGCTCCAGCTCTCTTGCTGTAGCTGCCTGGGGAGATGTGTGTGCTTGATTCAATTGCAGCAAGGTTTTCTTGGTGATGGGCTTTTGAGCTGCTTGGGTCTTACACAACATGCAGGTGTTTGGATGCTTGTCTCCACGGCCCAGCCCCCTGAAGAACCCTGGAAGCAGGTGGCTTGGGTGAAGTGCCTGCTGCTGAGACTGGAAGTGTGTCCAGAGAGCAGTAATGGAGGATGTTAGTGCCTGTGGGTGCACCTTTGCAGGCTGTCCTTGCCTGCCCTGGGACACGTTTCCATCAGCTGTGTTTCCAGCTGGAGCGGAGCAGCTCTTGCCAGGCACCAATGTAGACTGGCCCAAAGGCTTGCACCCAGTGACCTGCAGCCTGGTGGAAGTGGTGACCATAAAGTGTTCATGGCTCACCAGGGTGAGGCTGTCTCAGCAGCACAACTGAAGATGCTACTCTGCATGTTAGCAGCTGGTAACTAGATGCAGCTCTTGGACATGCTGTTTGGGGTCATACCAGCTTGCAGGAGCACAACGGAGTGCCCTGTCCCTGCCTGCACAGGGAGCCTTTCTGGTACCTGGTGGAGGTGGCTGGATCCATTCCAGGGATCTGAGCTCCACAAGATGTTGGGGCTGACTGCAAAGATAAGCACACCTAGAAGGAACTAAGGGGGACAGGTGGCTTGAGGATGGATCCATGTATTCGCTCCTCCCTTCCCCTCTTTTATTCCTGCTAAAGGAATTGCGCTCCATAAGGGAGGTGGGTAAAATGGGAACCTAAATTGTGAGGGTAATTGGGAGAGACAATGGAGGACTGGACTAGGAGAGTGAAGTGCTGATGGGGTGTTTATCTGCCCGATTTACCATTTCTTTGAGATTTTTAGGTAGCCCTGGTCTTGTGCTGCAGGAAGGCAGAGGTTCTTCACTTCTGAAGGTGTCACCTGGTCTCTGGAAGGTGGCAGGCAGAGGTGCAGATTTCTCTTCTCCAGCTGTGTTCTGGGACAGATGTTGAATGCGGCAGCACGAGGCTGGCTGCAGTCGGCTGGTGGTGTCTGTCTTGTCCCTATGGGTGGGGGAGCGGGAGATGTTTGCAGTGATGTGGCCAGAGTCCTGTCCAACTGTGACCTAATGCAGCTCCAGAAACAACTGCGTCTCTTCCAGTAAAAGCCTCCCTTGCTCTGCTTTCCTCACTCGGTGTTGGACATCTCCATTCACTCTTTCTCAGTGCCCTTCTTGACAGACAGATGTAGTATTCTGAGAGAGACTGGATCTTCCAAAAGCCCTCAGAAATTTGCTCCCTGCAGGGAAGTGCTCTGGGTTGCAGTTTCCCTGGGACAACCCTATGCAGTCTCTTGGGGTGCTGGTCTCCTCTTCCAGGTGGCTTTGGGAGCCCCCTGTTTGCAGAACCTCTCTATCCCTGGAAAAAGCAAGATGCCTGGGACACTTTGAGGGATGTGAAGAGAAAAACTGTCCTGGCAGGTGCCAGTGTCTTAAAGAGCGTCTTGGCTAGCTGCTGCCCCTGATCTGGTTCTTCCAGTGCTTCCTGCTGGTTTTGGAAACATCCCTCCTTGTGAAGGGGTGTTTCTGCCTCATCCCGTCAAGCCCTTAATCTTTCTGTGGGCTGAAAGACCTGGCAGGTCATTCCTTCAGCCTGCTGGCGTGTCAGGGTCTTGGCCTGTGCCCAGGATCGTCACATCGGCAGGAGCTCCTGCCAGCCTCCAGGCTGAGCCCCTCTGGCTGCAGGGCTGTGCTCCTGGCAGGTGGGGCCACTGTGCGTCAGCCTGGTTGGGTTTGCGCATACACCTGTCGGAGACCTGCAGGAGGAAGGAAGTAGACGTGGTCCACCAGAAGAGGGGAGGTTGATTAGTGCCAGAGCTATGAAGAATGTGTGTGTTAGAAGAAAAGCAGGATTTCTGTTGAAACTGAAGGTGCTGGAGGTTCTGGCTGGGCTTGGGGTGGGGGGTGCATGTGGGGCAGAAGCTGGCTCAGACCCCCTGAGGAGGGGATGAAGAAGCCACCCTTGGGGAGCTGGGTAGGGGATGGCCATCTTCTATATGTTCATGCCTAGCCTGGTGTGGGACAGAGGTGGCTCTTGGGGTTAAGTGCTCGCAGCCTTGTGAATGTGGGGGGGAGTTTCCTGTTCCTGCTGGGCAGGAGAAAACTGCTTCCAGCTGTGGAGGGGAGGGGTGCTGGAGTGGGAGACGCTGGCCAGGGAGGAGGAGGGCTGGCTGCCAAGGAGAAATGGCTCTGCTGAGCAAGCACCTCTGGGTGACAGGGCTGGCGGGGGAGCGAGCAACCCCTGTCCTGGCACTGATGGCTGCTGTGGTGGCCCCATAAGGTGTCAGCGTTCCTGGTGCCTGCGCCAGTCTGCGAGCCTCCCTGGCCTGCGTCAGAGCAAGGAGGTAGCCATGCCCCAGAGCAGAGTGGTGGCCCCAGGCTGGGGAGCGAGGGTGCAGCTGAGCTGGGCCCCTTTCATAGGTTAATGAAGAAGTGAAGGCATGGTGCGTGTGGCACCAAGCTAGCGCTTTGGTTGTGGCACTAGGTGGGACCCCTCACTGGGGAGGAAGGTCTTGGTAGTGTCTGTGCCCTCAATTCTCTCCACCCAAGGATGGACTGACTGGGATGCACCTGGCTGCTGTGTCATGGAGCAAGCTATGGGGCCAGCTGGGAGCTGACTTGGTGGTACCTTACTTGCTTTGTGAATGTGTCTGGCAAGGAGACTGACCAGCCCAGTGTGCCTGGCTACAGACAGCTACATCGAGTGTGGTGCTGGTGCCCCAATAGGAGCCTGGGATCCAGCAGATCTAACCTGAGGAGAGGCTCCTGCTAGGATAGAGCCTCCACAAACTCACAGGGCTCCTCCCTGTAGGAGCCATCGCAAGAAGAAGGACTTGAGCTCATGCTTGGGGCTACTCAGTCACTGGCATAGCAGCCCTTGTGCTGGTGGAGGGAGGACTTGGCCATTGCGGGCAGCTGTGTGTTCTGGGAGGTGGGTGCTTATTGTCCCCTCCAGCTCCTCTCAGGAGGCTGCAGTGTCAAGGTCTTGGCAGTTTGCTGCATGTCCTTGCGTGAGGGGGTGAATGTGAAGCCTCTGGCTTTGCCACCCCTATTGGGTGTTAGACTTCTGCTTCTTACAGGGTTGAAGGGAGTAGGGTTTGAAGGGACCCGCTGAGGATGTGCTTAGCTTGGAGAGTAATCCGGGAGCTGCCACTGAATCTTTAGGTGTCCTGGTCTTCAGCTCTGTTTCTTCTGAAGGCTTCTGCGTGCAGCTTCTGGGGGTCTCTGGCAGCTGGGGACGCAGGCCTGCATCTCCACTCCTGGATAACTTTGCAGCCAGGCTCACTCTATGTGTGTCCTCCAGGGCATGTCAGGCAGCGTTAGCAATTAGCAGTTAGCAAATAGCCAGCTCCTCTTTCCCCTCGTTGCCAGCTGCCATTTCAACCTGGGGTGGCTTCCTTGGTGTCTCTTGTGTGCTTCGCAGCCTGACTGCGGCAAGAGCCCTGTTAGGAAGAGGCTGGTAGAACTGCCCTTGCTGGGCACAGCCACGTAGGGCTTAGGTGAGCTCTGTAAAGCTTCTGGGGAACTAGATGCGTCGCCTGCAGCTGCAAGTCTTCCTCTGCCCAGCTGACCTGGGAACCTTGCTTCAAGAAAAGTCTGCCTGCCCTAGACCAAGGGTCCCTCCTCGTGGGAGAGTGCCAGGCACTGGGGCTGGTCTAGAAATGCTGTGTTTTCCCTCTGGCCCTAGGGTGGTGCCTGTGCTTGGGAGGGGAGCATCTAGCCAGGCTTGTTCGGGCAAGGAGACAGCCTTGCCAGGATGGTCTGGCAAAGGACAACAGTTCAGACTGGACTCTAGGGGGTTTTCTGCCTCTCTTCTACTTGTCTCGGTTCAATGTCCGTTGTCCTGCTGGTACCCGAAGCCCTGAATGTACCTGCTGCTCTTGATGCCTGTCTGCACTGAGGGTGTGCTCTCCTCCCACCAGCTGGAGAGGGAGGAGAGCGGGGATGGTCGTTGTGTTCCAGCTCCCTCTTGCAAACAGCAGCAGGACCGAGCTCCGCTAGCTGGTCCTGCTGCTGGATCCGTGCTCAGTCAAGTGGCACAGATGCGTCTCCCGCCGCTCTCGGGTGTGAAGCTGCTAGCTGAGCCCAGCCTGATGTACCCATCTGGCAGACCAAACGGGAGCACCTGGATGCCTGATGCTATTCTACTGGACGTTCCCAGCTTGCTGTATCTGCTGGCAGGCTGGAAAGTGTCTGTTCAGTTACTGTTCCTGTGGCTGCTCGTCGGGTCCCCCTCCAGCAGTCCTTCCTCAGCAAGGAGGAGGAAATGTGGCAGCAGCGTCCAGCCAGGGAGGCCTCCAAGTCTTCCTGGTTTGCAGCTCTACCAAGCTCTTCCCATGATGTGGTGTGTCTGGAGACACTTCTGGTGGCTGGCCTGGGGTTTAGGAGACTTCTTGGGTCTCTCCTGTGGCTGATGAGCCAGTCCTTACCCTGTGTCATGTTGTGTAGCAGTTGTCTGGTTTAAATGTGTGGTCTTGAGATGCCTCCTTCTGCTGGGTGAGGGCAAAGCAGCCACCACCTTGGGGTGCTCTGTTCCCAAAGTGAGTCTCCTCTGCCCTGTCTGAGCCTCAAGGGAGGGAAAGATATCAACTTGGTGTGTGGGGGGGAGTGGGAGCATGCTGGGGGGGGAAACAGCCCCTCCTTGTGCACATTTCTGCAGTGGTAAAATTCATAGATGGGCTATGAATGGGTGGTGAGGGGCTCTCCTAGCTTGGACAGTGGTGTTCTGTGTGTTGTAGGGAGCTGGGGCCAGGCATAGGTGGGAATTCAGGGGCTGTCTTATGGTTATGCCAACAGGCTGAAGTACTTCAGAAGTTGAGGCGAGCCCTGGGATCAGGTGCTGGCTTCCTCCTTAGATGTGTGGGATCCTGTTGTGCTCCTTAAGGGAGGACCTGGCCGGGTCCTAGTGCCTGGTGAGCCTGAGCCTGTCCTTGTATAAGCCACCAGAGCCACCACACCAGGTAGTGCCAGCGTGGTGCAGCCCTAGGTTGGGATGCTACTCAATTAGTATTTGAGGCTCATCCTGGAGCCTCCTTCCCCATGGTGGAGATGTCTCTACTTGGCGTACCTCATACGTGGCCAGAGGGAGCTGAAGGTTTGAGGTCTGACTGAGATAATCATGGACTTCTGGCATGGCTTTCTCTTCCAGATGCGCTGGTATCCTCCCTCTGAAGCTACCCAGCAAGGATGGAAGTCTCGTCAGTTTTGTTAGTTCATTAGTAAGTACTTAATTACTGTTGGAGCTGGGTCCTTGTCTTGCTTGTCCCTGGGTTCCTTGGGCTCTTGTGGGGAGGAGGGATGCAAGGCTCAGCCCCTTGCATCCTGCAGTTGGGTTATGTTGGTGGGCGATGGGGCCAAATCCGCCCTGGCGGGAGCCAGGAGACCCACCAAGCCTCAGGGTGGGGAAAGGGCTGTGGGTGCCGCTCTGGGGAGTGGATCCAGCTGACCCTTCTCACTGCGGCTCCTCTCCCACAGTGTCTCTCCTCGGCTTGTGTTCCTGCTCCCTGCCTCTCTGTGGAGGGATGTGCCAGGGACGATCGCTCAGACCCCTCTCGGTTTGGTTGGTGGCCAGCAGACAAGGCGCCTGGCCCCGGGGCTGCCGGCATCCCCCCTCCCCGGACTGTGAAGCTGTCGTGGCCCCCCTGCTTCGTTCGGGCCGTGCGCCGCCTCCCTCCATCCCCAGGACATCCTCCCCGGCTGAGCTTCTCCATCTGGCTGTGCCGAAGCCCAGCCGGGGCGGGGGGATTCGGTCCTGGGCTTCCCTAGGCTCGCCCTACCCCGGCGGCTCCGCTGAAGGAAACGAAAGGCAATGGGTTTTGCATGTTTTCTGGCATGAATTAAAACACTTAACTTGTGTATGTGTGAGTGTAAGTTTGTTTGTTCTAGCGTTTGTGTAACCGTTAGCAACAGGTCTTGGCCCAACGGATTGATTCATCAAGGTTTTCATCTTGCTTCGGTGAAGACTTGGCTTTGAGAAATACTAACTGTCCTTGTCTCACCCCTTCTCCCACCTCCACCCTCCCCTTCCCAGTATGACCAGAAAAATTTGAAAAATGTTTCTCTCTTTTTTTTTTTCCAAGTACGATGCACTGGGTTTCTGTTCTCATCCATTCTTCTCCAGTTTTAAAGTCAGGGTTGTTATATTTTTTTTTTTGTTCAGACTTCTATATATAGAACGGCTGTAAAATATCTAACTTTTTTTTTCCTTTCCACATCATTCTGATTGGAGAGCATCCAGTCCTGCCAAATAATCAGCCATCCTTATGGGAATACCGAACAAAAAAAAAAAGTACGAGTATTTTTGTACCATGTGTAATAAGGAAATATTTATGCATCATAAAGAATTTCTTGTGTGTTTGTGTGCAATTAATTATTATTATTAAAGAGAAATTGTAATCCTGTAAGATAAGTTAATGTTTAGTTAAAAGCTTGAAAGAGAAGGGTTTGTCTTCTGTAACAATGATTCAGTCAGGCATAGTAAACAAGAAATTGTGCAATTTTTGTTTTAGCATCTTATTGCTTGGTATTGAAGTGCTTTAAGTATTATATGACCATGGCTGTCTCGCTTGTATTAAAAGATTTGAGAATAAGTTGCTATATAATTGCTGATCCTATGAGAATGTGAAACTGGATAATATATGAAATGCAACCAAAAAGAAAAAAAAAAAATATACCCAGAGGCTGCTGTGACTCTTTTTCTGTGGTCTCTTGTGTTTTCTTCAGGCTTAGCGTTACCCACACCCCTTCCCCTCCCTGCTGGTGATCCCCAGCCCTTCCTGCCCTGATGCAGGCTGTTTTGGGATGCTGCTGAGGACCACATGTGGGGCTGGGGCATCTTCCCACCCTAGGAGAAGGGCAAGTCCTTGCCTGCCTCAAAGGGGCTGTTGATGCTGAGCTCTTGTGGAGGCCTCGGAGAGGGCAACTGTGAGCGTTTTTGGGTGTTTTTGTTTCCCCTTCCCAGTGCCTGTGGAGGCTGAGGGCCTCTCCTCCGTGCCAGCGCCGTTCTTCCCCGCCAGCGGTGTGGTGAGGAGAGATGTCCATAGAAGGCAAACGTCCTCTGCAGCTGCAGCATTGCCTCACGCCTGCCCAGCTCCTCCTCCTGGGCTGCTGTGTCTTTTTTTTTTTTGTGGCCTTATCTGTACCTGCTAAAACAGCTGTGGGAACTGTGGCAGGTGCTGGTTGCCCTGGTGGGATCAAAACCGTGTGGGATGTGCTGGAGGGGCGGTTCACTCAAATCCCAGCAGGGTGGCCTGCAGGGGGGTGTCTCAGCAAGTCCCTATGATGGGGTGCTCCTAATGCCCTCCCACGCAGCTTCCCACCCCACGGATCGGTGTTTTCCTCTCTAGGGCTTTGAGGGCAGTGTTTGAGCAAAGGCAAGGAGCAGAGGAACAAAAAACAAAAAAAAGCAAACCACAGGTCTAAAAATAACCCTGCTGGCCACTGTGCCTGGGAACAGGCTCAGCTGAGCTCCTCTGCTCCGGGAAGTGACTCGGGCTGCCCGAGCCAGAGCAGTGCTGCCAGCCCCTTCCCTATGAGATCCCCCTCCTCGTCTGCAGTCCAGGCAAAGCTTGCTCCTGCCTGCATCCCGGCTCCTGCCCGAATCCTGGTTCCTGTCTGAATCCTAACTCCTGCCGGGCTGGCTCTCCCCTGCTGGCTCCATCCACGTCTCACAGCTCTGCTCACCTAAGCGGAAACACCCTGGAGAGCGATGGGGGCCTGGCAGTGGTAGTGTGTAAGGCTTTAAATTATAGAGGNTTTTTTTTTTTTTTAAAAAAAAGCCTTTAGTACATGCATTAACACGGCCAGGCAATGAATAATTTATGCCTGGCTCTATTAAGCTTTTACACTGGGACCCGTGCGACGCAGCTCGCCTTGGAGCTAAAGTAGGTCACGTCTGCTCGCAGGGTCCCCGGGTGTCCCCCTCCCTGGCTGGTGCGAGCGCGGTGCTGGCGTGTGCGCACACACGCGTGCGCTGCCCCCCCTCTGCCCCTCCGCCTCTGCCGGTGCCTGCGTGCAATGCCCCTGCCCCTCCCGGGCTGCTCCTGCTTGTGTCCTGCACCCCAGGGACCCTCTCTGGGAACGTTGCGACTCTGCGGTGGGGATGAAGCACCAGGGTGGAGAAGGATGTGCTGGGTGGGACATGGCCCGATGGCATCGCCAGGGAAAAGGGCGCAGGTTGCTGGCAGCCAGGTCCTTTGGCCCTTGGCGCTGCTGCCTGGACCTGTCGGACAGAGAACGCGGGAGAATGCAGCAAGAGAAGAGAGGGGGTGGCATTGGGGCTGGAAGAAAACAGAATAGGGAAAAAGGCTGGGTTTGGCGCACTTTCATTTTACATTTTGCAGGAAATGCCCCCTCTTCTTTTCCTTGTGTTGAAGGTGGGAGAAAAAAGAAATGCATCTGGGAGCTTTCAGGCCGTTGTCTCCCTAAAGCACCCTGTTCCACCACGGCATGTGGTCCAGGCGCTGCAGCAAGGAGCACTTTGGAAGCAGAAAAATCCAGCTGCTCCGATGCAAAAACGCCTCTCGGCAGGGCTGCGCTGGACAAGCTGCTGCGGAGCTGGCTTGGGCCCCCTTTTGAACCGATTAGACATGCTTGCAACGGGCCAGGGTATCTTCAGGGAGGCCAGGGGGAAGCCCAGATGTAAAACTCAATCTGTGCTTGAAACCAGAAAGGAGATACAGGAAAGGAGAGAGGTCATTTAACACCTGCATTCGTTCAGGGACCTGTAGAACTCCTGTCTCTGAGGTCAGGGGTGCCTCGCAGTGCTGATGCTCTCCGCGTGATCTTGCACACCTTTGCCGATGATTAAGGGCACCCAGATGCAGCTCAGTTGTGTAGGTCGCGTGATCTGGTGCCTTCAGCCCACCTCTGTGTCAATTTTTGACAAAGAGCAATTCAAATGGCTTCTACAAAGGATCAAAATGGCTCCCGCAAACCCCAGCAACTTCCATCTGCTGGTCTGCACCAGCAGTGCAGGGAGAAGAGCCTCTGTCACCATCTCCTTTCCCCACAGGCGGCATGCCTCCGCACTCGGGCTGAAGCCTTTCATGGTTGAAGACCGTTTTGACCTCAGGCTGAAGGATAACTCTTGTGAGTCTCCAAGGAGAGAGGCAGGTGTGTCTCCAAACCTGAACTCTGCCTTCAGTGCTGTTTCTCCATCTTTATTTCCAGTCCTGTTGGTGGCCTGCTTCCTGCTGTTAATCTCTACCCAGCTAGTCAGAAAGCCAAACTCCACGGGACCACTGACGTCCTCTCAGTTGTGTGTACGTTTGGCAGGCGTCAACGGCCACAACCACGAGGAGATGTCTCAAACAGCCCCAGACCCATGGTGCATCAGGAACTGCCAACATTTCTGGTTTTAGCAGCTACCGCTCCCAGCTGTCCTCCAAGAAGCTGCAGCTCATGTAGCGATACTGGGATTTCCCTGGCAAACGTGTGTTGGCCCAATCCTGCGGGGATGAAGAGCAGGTCCGTTGCAGCCAGGGAGCATTGCATGTTCTGGCTCCGTGGAGCTCCAGCTGGGACATGGCGCACGGCCAAATAAAAGAAATAGCCAAGCTGCTTGGCGATGGATGAACCTGGTAGCACAACTCTGGCTGGCCGGTGTGCAAGTAGCCTTACCCAGGCCAGAAACGTTCCCCAGGAGGGCAGAAAGAGCTGGGAAATGACGGAGAACAAGCAGGGAGAGCACTCTCTCCGCTCCTTATCTTGCGTTTCCTTATTGCACAGTGCCCCCTCGCATGAGTTTTGCTTATCTGCAGGGCTCGGGTGTTGCCACACTGTCTTACAGCTCCAAAAATACTTTTTGCTGTCCCCCTGCCAACCAACTACCCACCCATGTAAATTTTTCCCCCAACCCAGCAAGAAGTCTATGGAGACTTGGAAGCAGCATCCCCAAACCCCAAGCAGTGGGCGTGGGAAGATACGGGTGAGGCACACGGGACTGCACAGGGGTCATACACGTTTGTAGGGACAAAATATGCCCTGCATGATATCTGCTGGTGAAAGGCGAGAGGTAACAGGGCCCAAAGCAATGGATCACAGTCCAGAGGGGCTTTGGGAGTCACAGTGTTGCTGCCCAAAAAGCCTGTAATATCGTAACGGCAAGTGGGTGGCTGGAGGGTCACCAGTTGGAGGAGTTACCTCCGTCCTGATTCAAAAATATGCGGGATCGGGTCTCGTCCTCAAAGAATAAAAGCTTCTCTGAACCAGTAAGACTTTACGTGGTCTTGTTATTTCTGACAGTGTGATGGGGAAAGGTCCTCCCAGTCTGTGGCGTGTTAACAAGATGCACAGTACAGTGCGGAAGCCAGGAGGTGGCATCCGAGACCTGAGCACATGAAACCAGGACACTTTTCCCAAGCAGGAGCTTAACGGGGGGTTGCAGCTTGGGCCAGCAGACAAAACATGCCTAGATTTCGGTCCTGCACCTTCCTCTCCCCTTTGGGATGGGGACAACACGTGGACTTTAGACAAAGAATCTCTGTATTAAGTTACTAGAGGAAAATATTTTTATTTTTCTGGTCAGCTATAGCATTGTTACCAAAAATACATGGAATCCTAGTGGGCTTGCTAGGGGTGGGGGGGTGTCCGTAGCCCAACCTGGCTGGTGGGACCGTCACCAGCATCGACTCAGGCTGGTCGTGGCTTGGTCCAGCTGAGCCTGGGGAACCCCTGGGGCTGGAGAATTCCCTCTTCTGTGCCTCTGACAATGTGCAGCTTCTGGTATTACTCACTTAAGCAAAAAAAGAAGAAAATACAACAATCTTATCTGATGACATAACGATGACACATTCAGCTCTTTACTAGGCACAGGGCAGTGCAGGCCACCCGGGGTTGGCAGTGGGCTGCCTGATCCAGCTCTTTTTTCCGAGTGAGGCTGGGGATGGAGACGGCCAGGAGCACCACCACCACCCTATGACAGCGTTGGGTCAGACGGCAGATGGCACTAGGAGATTAGCTCAGGAAGGACCCAGCCGGTTGGGATGCCTGCAGGGAGCAGAGGCCATCACTGGACTTGCAGATCTCAGCGCAGCAAAGACTGTAGAGCTACTGGACAGGAGACCAAGAGGAAAGAAAGAACTGCAGCAACCCAGGCCCCGGCACAGGAAAAGCAGGGAAACATCAGCCCCTCATAAAAAACTAGAAGTGTCTCTAAATACATGCAAAAATGTCCTGCTCCCTTGGTCTGGGGCACTCAAAACAGGAGAAATCCCAGCTTTTGCTCTGTGATGGATGGGAGTCTCCAGGGTGTTCGTCCTGCTACGGGAATCCACAGGTCTCCCATTCCCTCCATTTCCCACACTCTCTCGGTGTGGCAGGCTGAGCATGCTTCATCTGCTGGGCTTCATCTGGTGGGCTTCACCGACCAGGCTTCATTGTGATTGACACACTCCTTTTATCCTCCTCTGGGTCACAGGAGTGAGTGGGAACTCCTGAACCTCTCCTGGGGACCAAATCCCAAAGCTATTCACCCAGGAATTTGAACAGGCAGAAGGAGGATGCTGGCTTGTGCCAACGTGTCAAAGCCAAACGGTGGGTGCAGCAATTACTGACGTTCAAGGCATGCTGGTACCATGACCAGTGTATTCCCATCTGCCCGTTGTCGTCTTGCTGCTCTTGGCATGCTGCCGAGGACTGGGTCGGTTGCTCAAGGGTCTGTGGTGATGGCATGGTCCACCTCATGGTCTCCTGTTGAGGTGGGTACCTGCTGTCTTCCACATGGACTTTCCCTTCTCTGCTGGCAAAGACAGAAAACACAGCCCTCTGTCCACCACCAGCTGAGCTCACGCAGTGTGGGCTGGGTGTGCAGCGTGTGCGGGAGTGTCTCAGGAGATCTGGCGAGATATGCTGCAGAGGGGACAGCAAAGGACTATGAAGATGATCAGGGGGCTGGAACATCTTTCTTACGAGGAAAGGCTGAGGGAGTTGGGTCTTTTTAGTCTGGAGAAGAGCAGACTGAGGGGGAATCTCATCAATGCTTACAAGTACTTAAAGGGAGGGTTCCAGGAGGAGGGGTCAGTCTTTTTTCAGTGGTGCTCAGTGACAGGACAAGAGGGAACGGGCACAAATTCAAATATAGGAAGTTCCATCTGAACGTGAGGAGGAACTTCTTTCCTTTGAGCGTGGCAGAGCACTGGCACAGGCTGCCCAGAGAGGTGGTGGAGTCTCCGACTCTGGAGACATTCTCAACCCACCTGGACGCCATCCTGTGCCACCTGCTGTAGGTGGACCTGCTCTGGCAGGGGGGTTGGACCAGATGATCTCCAGAGGTCCCTTCCAACCCCTAACATTCTGTGATTCTGTGATCTGCCAGCTCCGCCAGGTGGCAGACAGGGTCTGATCGCAGAGGCTCTGATGGGACCTGCCAGCCTTAGGCGCTGGTGCAGGAGGGGTCATGAGCAAGGCTCATGCTACGGCCTGCGGGATGTTTCCAGCTTTGAAACCATGGTTACTGATAATAAGTGCTGGAAGTCCTGCAACTGGCTTTTCTGGATGTTTCCCCAAGGCAGTAGGGGAAAAGCTGCGTACACAGGTCTGGACCACGTTGCTTAGTGCTGCTTCTCCAGGGGGTGGTACACAGTTGCCCTGCATGGAGAAAGCACATACATATCAGGGTTATCATTGACTTTGAGGTTACTGTGACTTCTCAGCACTAGCAACAGTGGCTGTGACTTGGGTATGGCCACCTGGGAGAGAAAGCTGAAGGGAACAAGTGAGCTTAGAGGGGGTTTTGCAGAAGATCCTGGACCTTGCACATGGCTGGGAGAGGTCACAGCATCCCTGGTTTCAGCCTGAGCTGGGTCATGCCCTGCTTCCCCCAGGAAGAAGCATCATCGCTGCCCAGCTCTAGGAAGACCAAATTGCTGCCACCTCTTCCCTGCCAGGGCTCAGGGGCTGGTTCCTCTCTGCCAGTGCTCCCAAGAGGTCTCTGCACTGGTGGGTAGACGTGTGTGGCATTTTACAAGGTGCCTGCTGACGCAGGTGGACGCCAACCAATTCATACCAGCGTCTTCCCTCGGGAACAGGTTCTGCTAAAGCAGACAGTCTGAGCCACAGGTGCCATCGTTGGCCAAAATCAACAGCATTCAGCACTGCTTCTGCACGCTTGGCTCGACAGGGCCCTCAATAGATTGATAGACATTGCAGGAAGCTTTGTGCCATCACCCATCTTCCTGGCAGTCACCTGCAGCCAGTATTTTTGCTTTCCAAACCCAGACCCGACAGTAATGAGGAAATACATCTTCCGTGCTGGAGGACCAGTTCCTGAAAGAGCAGGGGTGAACCTGCTTTCCACCCAGGCGGTGGGACCTAGGTGGAAACGGCTCCCTGGGGTAGATCTTCCCGTCTGAGATGTCGCAGCACAGGTGTGCGAGCAGGTGGCCCCGTGCTGTCCAGGAGATGGGTTTGGGAAGCAGGTGTCACCTCCACCTGGAGAAACACACTCTGGCTCGCTGACCAGCTGTTGGGGACCCATCAGCCCTGGGGGCAAAGACACACTTTGTCTGTGAGTCCAGACCACTCAACAAAAACCTTGTGGTTTTCACCCTCTCTCTTGGATGAACGAAGACCATTTGTGATGAGGGCTTCACAGACAAAGCAGCTGAGTCCTTTGGGGATGGGAATCACTGCCTGGCTGATTTGCCAGCTGCTGTGCTTTTGGAAATGCATCCCAGGCTCAGAAAGGGTCTGGATGCCACAGTCACAATATTCAGCAGTACTCCTCCAGCTGTAAATGGTTTATTTTTTTTTTTGCCAGCTATACTAACTGGTCTTACCCACAAACTTAAGTCTTTGATAACAAAGCAAGTTGTTCCTCTAAAAATGCATGCATTTATTAGCCTCGTCACCACCACCCTGCACCCCGCAGCTGAGGCTTTACAGGGATATTAATCAAGAAGAGCACCTCCAATCCCAGGGGCTCATTTCTGCAGGAAAACCACTCCCAAACAAATCACTGACCGCAAGTCATGACTGTCCTGTTCCTGAACCAGCCCTTGCATTTGTGTCCTGAGTACATCAAAATGCTGATGAGGACCAAACAGGGTAAAATTTGATTAAAGTTTAATTAAATACCCTTATTTTTCAGTTTTCCCTCTGGTGAAAGCATTTAGATGTCGGCTGGGAATCAGTAAGAAAATACTGCTTTTCTGTGGGAGCTGCTGAAGGTACATTGCCTCTTTTGGGGCAGTTCGGGGGAAATGGAGAGAAATATTGCTCTTTTGTGGATCAGTATATTTCTGAAATGTAATAACTGCCTTTCAACAGATGTGTCTTAAAATGACCACTTCTTGGCTTGAATGGAGCACTTTGACATGGCCCTCTTTTCTTAATATTTACAAAAAAAGGCTTACTTGGAAATCTCAGGGAGCAATGGGAGCTCTTGTCTTGAAACCTCTCAAAAAAATGCTAGTTCTGAAAAATTTGCCCTTGTTACAGATCGAAAGGTTACAAGGGCATCTCTTGGGCAAGATGTGCTGAGTTCATGCAATGGATTTGGCTTTATTAAACGGATACAGGAAAGATTATACGCAATATAAGTAAAATTTTTAGGTGGTGGAACCTTAAAAACTGTTTTAGTATTTAACTAAGGCTAAAAGTCCTGTCCTAACATTTAACAGTTTAAAATGATCATTTTTTATTTTTGATAGTGAAGTCCTGTGGCTGGGGAACAACCACCCACCTCCTTTGGGAAAAGGGGAACAACCAACCACCTCCTTTGGGAAAGGGGAGGAATTCCAGTCTGTTACAAGGGAAAAAATTCCCATTGAGAGCAGTGGAGGTGCTGGAGAGGAGACAGAGAAGTGGAGGGGGATCTCCATCTTTGGAGACCTTCAGTGTGCTCCGGGTGAACCAGGACCTCCAGAGTTCCCTCAACCCTTAAACTTCCTCTCATTATTGCAATTTATGGGGATGTTGCATGGGAGAGGGGATGACTCTGGCTAAGCAGGCCTTTCTGGCCATATTCAAAAGGAAGTCATTTATCACTTAATAAATGTGGACGAACAGACTTTTGCTTTAAAAAAAAGGAACTTTCTAGCTCAGAACAAAAACCCCTTATTGTTTTAGGGATTAAACTTTTTACACCCACAGAATGCAGCCAATGTTTCCCGGGGGCTTTAAGCATTTCTTAGTGTTCAAGCACTTGGTGTTTGCTTCTCATCATGCTCGCCCTTAAAAAATAATACTACATAAAAGAAAACTGGAAGCTAACAGCTTTTTGAACTGTTTGCATTCTTAAAAAAGATTATTACAAACATGCAGGCAAATCCAAAGCCAGTAAGAAAACCTTGGGTGTCTAAAGGAAATATGCTGTGGTTCAGAGAAAGGCGATCTCCCAGAGGTGTGTGTTTGTGTATCAGATCAGAGTAAGGCTGTGATGCACAGGAGGCTCCTGAATTAGAAAGTGGAAATGAAGATGGGTGACCCTCACAGAGGACAATGTTGGGTGAGCTCTGGAAAAAACAGGACAGGTTTTCCCACCTTTTTCTGAGCGGGAATAGTCAGAGCTATGGACCTTTAATAATATTGTTATAACTACTTCAATTTAAATTCATATTTCTTCTTCCCAGTCAAACCTTCTCGCATGGACAAGGCAGGATGCCAGGCAGCATTTTGGGACAGTCACAGGAGAAAACCCAAGTGATGAAGCACTGCCAAGAACTTGTGAGGAACATCATCTCCAGAGCCTGTGACGAAGGAGAGATACTAGGAGAGAAGACATCTGCCTTCCTGAGATAACGGAGCAGGGATGCATGCTCTTCCTTGGACAAGACGGTCCACAAAACCATCCCAGAAAGAACAGAGGAACCGACTAGGGGAAATCAGCTCCATGTCAACCCAGCAAGCTATGTGTGGCCCGATTCTTACCTGGTAACAGATCTCAAGGGCAGACACTCCTTAGTAATGCAACTGGTGTCAAGAAAGCGTTTGACAATCTTTGTTTCTACTTACGGAGATGTACCTTGAGGTGTCCTGACTTGCCCGCAGAAATCCCACTGCTGCTTAAAGCAGAGCCTTAGAGTAAACATGGGCAAAACCAACCTTCTCTTTGAAGATTATGTGGCCAGAGAGATGCACACATTCATCTCCAGCACGTAAAAGTGCTGTTATATACGCCTTCCTCTGTACCTCTCCCTCCCATGGATTTTGGACAGATTTCTGCATCCCTTCTCTCTGTCTCCTGTATCCTACTCTTTTATTCTTTTTCTAGGACCTCCAGCTACTCTGGATATTCCTGGTCACTATTAAAATGCGTATTAACTCTTTGTGGGGAAAAATTGTCAGCTGTTTTAAATAATTTTGAAGATGCGCTTCCAGGGAAGAGCGAATATATACATGCTGCTGGCATTGATGCTTGCATGACTGAGGCCATTAGGAGCAAAGCCTGGGCTAACAAACAGCAAAGTGTTGTGTAGGAAAGCACGAATTTTGGTAGGAAAATGCTGAAGGGGCAATTTGGTTCTAAATAAGGTGATTGAAAATAGTCATATAAGAAGATGCATATAGAAAAGTAAAAGCAAATAGACATTTTGTGACAAGAATTCCTCTCTGTGCCATTACGTGTTTAAATCAAATTTCTCTTAATAACTGCACAAAGATCTCCAGCAGAGAGCAGAAGCCGAGCTGGTGAGTCAGGCACATTGCACAGGACCTAGGTCATGCCTGACATACAGAAGTGGCCACTCTAAATATTTTCCAGTGTGAAAAAAATACAAAACTGAAGGCCTGGGTCTCATTTGCCACGGAGGAGCACTCTCAGACTGCTGCAGGCGATTTGGTATGTCTCTGTGACTCATGCTGTCCCCCATTGTGCCTTGGCAGACCGTAACTGACCCTCCTGGGTGAGGCTCAAGCACCAGAGTGACTGCTCTGCCCTCAAGCTGCTCATCCTCGTGCCAGCTGTGGCAACCTGCAGGAGCAGGAGGTTTTAGAGGAGCTGTAGGGTGGGACCCGATGAAGGCTAAGCACTTGGATGGCGATGGGGAGATGGGGAACGGCAGATATTTGTTAGGTTGGTGCTGCTTCCCAGCTGCCACCTCGCTCATTCAGCGTCTCAAAGCAATGTTTCCCCCTCAGTCTGATGAAAACAACAGGCAACTCGTCCCAGATCACGGTAGCAACAAAAAAATACCTCCGCTGCCTTCTTGGAGGGGAGCACCCTCCTCCACCCATGGAGCCACACCGTGCCTTTCCCTTTGAGTCATCCTTGCCCGCAGCAAGACTGGGATCCTCTCGCCTTCCCCGGCTGAAGTCTTTTGGAGCATTCCGCACCGGGGGAGGGCCCCAGCCTGACTCACAGCTCTGAGAAAGCATTTTCTTCAAACCCAGCAGCTCTTTTGCATCCTGAGATTCTCCTTGGCATTGCTCCTCCAAAACCACGTGGTTCCCCTTCCCCACCTGCTGTTTCCTAGCTAAGAAACACAATCCTGGTTATGCCCGTGTCAGCGTGGACTTCACCTAGGAGCTCTCATGGGTGTCAGCAGTGCTCCAGGCTGTGCCCGGGACATGGAGTCTCCATGCTCCCGCCTCTATGTGCTAAGCACACTAATCCTGCACTACTTCTTGCTGGAGAATTTGGTACAGCAAACTCAGTTTGTTAACTAGACAATTGACCCAAGGCTCAGTCAAGGAAGCATCTGTGTATAAAAAATTCTGCTAGAGTCCTGGACCGAGAACAAAGGATTGTCCTACTGAATGCCAGGTCCTGTGATAACAAATAACTGTGAAATCATCTTTATTGTCCTGTTGAAATCTCCTCCCACCCCTCCGTTGGTGATAGGTACACAGGTATTCTTACCAAATGGGTTCCTGGCAGGACTGGAGGAACAACACTAGGAAAACTCAAGCTACAATACCTTCAGAGGCTCACTACAGACTTTTAAAGCTAACTGCTGACATTGGTGCACGGAAGAAGCCATTGAAAGATCACAAAGGCTTTGAAGGACAGCTGAAAGTGGACATGTGCTTGGTTTGACTGAGATTTGAAAAATACGTTTTCTCTATCACCAATATATTATGGCTTTTGTGCAGTTCTAAAACACCTCACGGAGAAATGCATAATTAAGAGAAACAGGTTTGCACCTGAAAATAAAAAAATTAGTGATGTCATGCTTGCTGCTCCATTTCTGAGTGGAGCTAATTGCATTTAATTTTTTTTTTAAGGTAATGGTTTTCCCTGCTGCTGAGGCTACTTAGCCCAGCACTAGCTGCACAAAGCCACTTGTAAATATCCAGTTCAAAGGAACTGAAAGTGCACTTTTAACCAGCTGTTTGAAAAACTTGACAACCATAATGACAAAAATGTCAGAAAAAAATAATTCTTTCCCCCTGAATTGTTGCTAGAGGCGGTTCTGGCCAAGATTGTAAGAATACCTTTGGTGTGCAGAAATGAGCAGGTCTTAGGACAGGGTGGTGTGGCCCTGCCAAAATGGGTTGGCAGTGCAAACTATAGGCAAGAGCTGAAGTGCTCTGTCAAGTTTGCTTTGTGGAATAAGTGGTGAGCAGGTAAACAAAGACATCCAGTGGCTCAGACTTTGCAGGTGGCTGCCAGGGTGTTAGCAATGATTAGCTTTTTAAGAGTTGCGTCCACCAATGTGCACGTGAGAACTAGATAATGACTGCTGGTTGCTTAGCTGGGGCACGCAGATGTCATGGTGATAAGCAGAAGCGATGGACTCAGCCACGGGAGCGCACAATCTTGCAAGAAACAGGCTTAGCATTCGATTACGAAACAGCTTCTCTAATAGGACCAGCAACTTCCAACTCGAACACTTCTTTGGGAGAGAAGAAAATGCAGGACTGAGTCAACCCTAAAATCTCATGTGTAAGCCAAGGGGTATGTTGGAAAGATGAAGGGAAGGAACAGGCCGTACTCAGCTTCCTAAAGACCAATTAATAACCTGTAGCCTGCAAGTTAGGGCCAGACTTGACATCTTCCTGGCCTCTTTCCATCTTAGCCCAGGGATGTAGAGGATGGACACCTGCCAAGGGTTAAAAGAGCACTCACCATCCTGCATCACCAATCCACCAAACAAGTCTGATGTAGCCTTTATGGGATTTGTCAAGGCATCATCCTGCTTCTTTCTCGGCCCCGGGCTTCTAATTCTCACCAGGGTGTGTTGCAACCCTGAGTCAGCCAAACCCTTGGCGTGGATCTCATACTTCCCAACACCCCACAAAGATTTCTAGCATAACAAAGTCAGGTATAACTAGAAGAGATCCCTTTTCAACTAAAAAGAACTCAAAGTATCAAGGCTGGAGTAGAAAACAAGAAATTTATAAAGATTTTCCTCCATCATTGTGTCCTTGCAGGTGTCTTTGCTTCCAGACATGGGTTTAGACAGTTTTGTGGCTTTGAGTTCAACCCTGTGTGAGGCCATTAGTCCTTCCACATCACCCCAATGCCTGCTCCTTGCTCCTCCTTGCAGCTTCTTCTGCAGATGCATCTTCCCACCTCCTTGTGGTAGCTATTACTGCTGGGCTTTCTCCCTAGATGGGCTCAGCTGCTCCCCAGGGAAGGAGCCAACCAGTCACTGCTTTCCAAAAGGAACATGATGTGCAAAATTAGAACAAGCAGATCGCATGGGGCTGAGAGTTTTTTTGGGGAAGGCTTGCAGATGAGCGGTTAGACTGGTCTCCTGAGCAGATTTCAGAACAGGATGTATCACCGTGCAAGTGCAGGTCAATTCAGCCATGAAGCAGCAGAGAAGTCACAGCCTATGAATGTCTTCCACCACTGGGAGGACATCTGTAGCCCACATGCTGAAAAAAGCTGAGTGTTCATCAGTTGCAGTCCCAGTGGTCTTCGAGTGGGTGCAGAAGAGTTACCTTGTATTGTGGCTGGCAGCCCAACATCTCTGGTTTGTAACTCGATGGGCTCCTGCCCACTCCTAGGAGAGCTTTTGCTCTAACATCCTGGCATGCTAGGCTTTCTCCCCAAAACTCAACCGAGCTCAACTCAATCCATCTTTCCATGCTCAGCCTCCTTCTTCAGTGGTTGCTGTTCCATTGCATTTCTGATGGAATGTCGTTTGTACATGGACAGTGGGCTGGTCATGGCAAGCCCGGCGTGCCTTTCAAACCACAGCCAGCTCTTAGTTATTTGCTTGCAAAAGGATGCTCCAGACCATTCCTGCTACTCGCAATGTGAGGGTGAGTGTGTAGGTCCTGTGTCTTTCATAAAAATTACGTGAGCCTCCTCCACTTCCTAATACCTTAGAAAAAAGTCAGCTCTAGGTGGAACAAATGCATAACAAAGCCAATATGTGAAAGTTCAGCAGCTTCTCACCTCCAGAGCTGTCCAGAGAAGAATGTGGAAACACTAGGAATGTCAGAACATCTCATCATGGTGGTTTCCAGAAATCAGAGATACTCCAAGACTGTCTGAACTGACACTGTTGAACATCACTTGGATGGGGAAAATTTAATCAAGGATCCCTACAGATCGGTAAAGAACCACCCAAGACTGAAACAGCAGAGGTTATTTTGTAGACCTCAGCCATGTTGAGTAGCATAATAGAGACAGAGGTATGGGGACTCCCCAGCTCTTGCAGAAGAAACAGGAAGCCTTGTAGGCAGAAAGTTCAGGAGGAATGAAAAGGTTAAGCCAAGGGAGAAGTCTGGCAGAACTGGGGAATGAGGGAGGGGGTGATTGCAAGGACTGGTGTTTACTGTGTGGGTGTTAGTCTTGGGGGCAAGGAAAAGGGCTGCCTGTGACTCTGTGAAAGACCACAAAGGGGTAAAAGAGTTGATGGGAAAGAGAGGAGAAGGCCTTGCAGAAGAGGAAGTTACCAAGAAGGACATCTGGGGTTGACTGGAAAGGGGAAGAACTTGTCCAAGTGTGAGATCTGGAACAGCAGGGCGTTCCTAGTGTTCCCACATTCTTCTCTGGATACCTCTGGAGGTGAAAAGCTGCTGAACTCCCACATATTTGCTTTGTTATACGTTTGCTCATTCTATTGCCAACCTTTTTTCTAAGGTGTTTGCATTAGGAGGTGGCAGATATTATGCATTACTTCTAGGAAAGGTATGTAGGACAGGCCATTCCTGTCCTTAGGATATCATCCCAGGCTTATTAATGGGAACGGCTATTTAGCAGTAGACAAGAGAGGGACTGAATGGGAACCGTGTTTCCTCTGTGGCTGAAGATTTCAGAGTGGGCACTGATTTTGTGATCTCCTTGGGCTGCTCCTTTCCCTTGGCAGAGGTGCTCAAGTTGTCGGCAGTTTGGCCAGCAAGCAAGAACCACATAGACATCTGTTGTTAGACAGTCCACAGTCTTTGGAAGGAATGAGTTTATTTAGCCCGAAGTCCTGCTATTCTTATCATTAAGAGAGGTTTCTCTGAGTCCTTCTGATGCTTTGGGAACTGGAGTTTTGTGCAGCAATGAGCCACACATAAGGTGGCACCAGGGTTTGTCCCATGTTTGTCTAATTTCAGAGCAATCTCTGGTTACTTTCTGCAGAAATCTATGTCATAAGGTGCTCTTTGCTCTTGACATCCATCTGGCTTGGGGCACAGGTTAGCATTGCCCCAATCCACCCTGCTGCTTACCATAGATGACGTTGCAACCGACGTTTGTTGGTTTGTCTTTTCCCTCCTTGGGAGGAGAGCAGAGAAGGACAAGAATGTCACACCTCTATGTACTCAGGATAAGATTAAAAAAGAAGGAAAGCCCTCCTGGGAGACTCCCCTGCTAGGCTCTCCACGGTTCTGGGAAGTTCTTCAGTGATGAGGGAACTGCTGTGCTGTCCAAGGCCTTTTTTGGTGACATTGGGCAAGCTCTCCAGGCACCTAATGATGCCAGAGAAAGGAGAACCCAGGATGCTGCAGCTCCTCAGATTATCACTGGACTCACAGTATGTCTTCTGTCTGTCTCTGGATTTTAGTCTCCAAGCAGGGCTCCTGCTGTCTGGGTAGATTTTTATGTCAGTGTCATCCTACCCCACTAAAGTCCAAGACCCAGGAGGCATTAAGGAGCCTGTCCCTGCTCCTGGGGTATCCGAATCCCTGCAGCTGGGCATGGGGATATTCACAGCATGGACCACTTGCATTCATCTCATCTGCTCATGGTGCGTAGCTCATTTCTTCTCTCAGCATCTTCCCCCTGGACATACACCCAGATACCCTAAATCATTTTTGTTAAAGTCTCAACCTCTTGTGCCCATATGGGCTATTAACACTATCCAAGGGCCAAGATGGGGAAAAGCTACTGGGGCAAATACCTGCCCTCCTGCTCATACCTATCTCAGAAATGGGGTCCACGTCAAGAGCTCTACCGCCTGAGAAGGGGAAGTTACTCAATCCCCTGCCAGATCTAGCATTCATTTCTAGCCCTGGGTGGTCGAATTTATTGTCAGGTCACCTTGTTTAACAAGCAAGAATGTCAACACATTTTTACTAACTTCCCAAACAAACCTTGAAGGGTAGGGTAACAAGCCAGTAACTAGCTTCCTTGTTGCATTTGATGTTTTTGTTTCCTTGTGCTTCCTCATCTGTCAAGGCAGTGTCATTTACGATTCATTCCACAGAGCTTAGTTATTTGAGATGTGTTTAAAGATGTGTGGGGTTTTTTTATAGTATTCCTTCATATTGCTGGCATTGAACCTAGTGGTGGATGGTGGAGGCATTGATTAGATACAGCTACAAAACAAAGCAAACAACTGCCTCCAGCCTGGTGCTGCTCGTGCCAAAAAAAGGCCAGGAAACACACCCAGCACAAAAGAGAGACAAAGTGCAAAAATCTCGTATCACCCAAAGCCTATCTTGAAGTATCGATCCTTGCTGAGAAGCAGATGTACCTTCCGCATAGCCTGATTTCTGTCTGGAGAATGTAGTACTTCCTTATGCATCATCCAAGTCCCATTGCTGCTTCTCACTACCCTCCCTGTCTCCAGCAGAGCATGGCCCAGGGTTCCCTCTACCTTCAAGCATCCTTGGAGCTAGTCCTTCTCCAGTTATTGCTGCGCATCTCTCACAGGGAGTTTTCTGCTCTTGCAGCCAGTCCCCCAGGTATGAAACAGCTCCCCCAAAACTGGCCTCATCTCTCGCGCATGGATCTATTAGGGCCCAGCTGCCCATGAGGACTTAATGATAATTTCAGAGCAGGTAATACCATGAACTTGGGAAAAGCTCTGAAAAGCATCCAGGCAGCTTCTCTGTCCTTCCTTCACCAAAAGTCATGGTCCTTTCTTATGGAAAAAAATAGGAATAAAAGAAGCCAAAAACATAAACTATTGACTGCACTGGTGGGTGTGGACCAAGCCATTTCTCTGGAGCTGAACATGACTTCCACGTGGCTGGGTCTTAAACCATTCTGGAGCCAACGGTATGTGACAAGTAGCAGAAAAAAACCCAGAAAAAAGGCAAAGACATGAACAAGATAATCATGATTATGCAGACAGACAGCTTCAGGGTGATACAGGGAGAAAGGGATGCTGCAATGGAGGGGAAGTAACAGTGCTGACCCCTTGATTTTGCTTGTGTTCATCGAAGCAGGACTTTGAGTAGGGATACTTCCAGAAGGGTGTTGGAAATGTTGGTCGACTGCAAAGTCCAGTCACTAAGATGGTTGAGGCTGGAGTATTTGGCATATAAGGAGATGGTGAAGGAGCTGGACCCGTCTCACAGGAGAAAAGAAATTTTCTAGGGAATATAATTACTGTCTTCAGTTACCTAGAAGCAGGATGCAGAGAAGACAGACCCAGAGAAAGGACAAGAGGCAACAGCTCAAATTGCAGCAAGGACATTCCAGGAAACGAAAAAATTGTTCACCATAAGCATGGTGCAGCTGTGGAACAGGCCCAGAGATCTGGAAAGGGATCGCCAACCGTGAGAACATCACCACCAGACTGGACAAGGTCCTCAGCAGCCTCTCGCGGCTTTGAAGTGAACCCTGCTTGGGCCAGGAGATGGATGCCAGACCCCCCAGTAGGTCCTTGTAGGCTAAATGTCTCTGTGATTATATGGTGATAGGTTCTGAGGGCTGTTTCTTTGCCCCACTTACCTTGTGTTAATTCCATGAGTAAGGGTTCTGTGGGGCCAGAAAGCTGGGTTTTATTTCGCTGCTGTGATGCATTGCAGATTAGCCACAGGATGGGTGAAGGACATTAGTCTCTTAAAGGCATTTAAAACATGACTGCTGGTGTATGTTGCTCACCTGTGCAGGGCAAATACTAGATTTGAATTCAGGCAAGAATTTCAGCAGGGTATGTGTCTGTGGCATATGGGGTCATGGATTAAGATTTAATAATTAATCCAGGCAAGTCTCCTGTGTTAAACACCCCAGTGCCATGCTCTGCTGGTTTGGACCAAGAAGCAGATCTGGTTATAGCCCATCACCGTGCAGCACGGGCACGTGCAGGCAGACTACTAGCCTAGGGAACTGCTACTACTGCTTGCCTCCCACAGATGGTAGTAAGGCTGGGGAGGTAGTTGCCAGAGGAGATTTGGCAGTTTCTTGAGTGAAAAGTGGCCGTAAAGTCGTTAAAATTGTCATTCAAACAGAAGGGTATCAGAGCAGGCAGACTGGGGCACAGCAACGCTGTTAACAGCACAATGGTGTTGCATGGGTATGGCAGGGTGGGGTTTACCTGCTCTTGGAGCAGCAATGCCACAGCAAGGTCCCATCGGTATGGGAGACTTCAAAATACATTAGCGAGAAGATCCTGCTGCTTTTAAAGTTTTTTTAGAACTGCAGAAGTCTGGGAGAATGATTTGTCCTTAAAAAGTCTCAGGAGCAGGACCAGAGCCCACAGCTCTTTGCTCCCATCAGCCTTGGGTTCAGCCCCCTCCGTACTTGTACTTGAGTGAGTGCTTTAACCACCAGACACTTATGCAAAGGTACAGAGCTCTGCCACTGTCTGATGGGTGTTCCTGGGCAGGCAAAGTGGGAATTAGTCATGGAGTAATGCAGAGTTTCTCTGGGTTGTGGCCCTGGCCTCAAAACCCTAAACTCCACCAAACTGTCTTGGGTCACTACCTGGCAGTTTGCACCCTGCTCTAGTGCAGTGACTCACACTACTGCGTATAGAGGCTCGGGATATTCCAAGAAAGGACACAACAGCCACACAACATGCATCCCAGGTACGATATGAAGCCGCAGGGATGGTATGAAGTGTGATGTCTTATCAGTATGCAAGAATACGAGCAGGTGTGGACAAGGAAGTCACTGGCTGAGGATGGCTTCCATGGAAATTATATCTGAGCTATGCAAATAGCTATGCGTTTGGGAAATGTCTGACTGATCAAATCATGGGATACATAAAAAGGTAGTGTGAGTGGCGGCACGTACGTGGCTGAAGGTCTTGGACCAAAACAGAATGCTGCAAAAATTTATAACCAGTAGACAAAAAGGCTACCAGGATTTTCTCCTGCCCTCACCCAGCTGACTGGGCAGTTGGAAACGTTGGATCCGAACGTATTCCTCTATCCATCTGTTATTATTTCTGAATATAATTGCCCACACTTGTAACTATTCCAGAGGATTATTGAGGTTCATTGCAGACAATCTTAATCTAGATCTCGTGGCCGTGACCTTACACAGCCCTAACACTCACGCTCACTTTTATTTAGAGTTGAGAGCAGGCTGTCACAGGATGGTGGCTCTATGGTTGAGGCGCTGTTATGGCATCTCCTCTCTCTGGGAGAAGAAGAAGTCATTACTGTATTTTTTGATTGATTTCTTTTTCTAACTGTTGGCAAAATTGCTGGTAGATCTGGACAGGCACCTTCAAATTTTTGCATACATTTGGGAGAAAACATTTGATCTGGTTGGTTAGGATTGCTACACTGCGATGTGCAAGAAGCCTCAGAGGGACCCTGTTGAGGGTGATAGCACCTCCCAGGCAAACAGGGAAATTCTCTATAGGGTAAATAAGGGGAGGGGAATAGAAGTAGCTGCCTCCAATGTAAGTCCTGCTTGAACTGTGCATGGAGATGGAGAACTCATGAAGGTGGAGAGATTGTGCTCGGGCTACAGGGAACTCGGCCCTTTGGTTACATTTTGGACCAGGCAGAGGCTTGCGCTGACATTTGATGCTCACAGCAGAAATTTGGTGGCTCCTCACAAGGTGCCTAAGCCAACGCTACACCCGAAGCTGCCCCACCACGGGGCGCTGCTGAAGAATCACTTGCAGGGAGGCTGGGGTCCAAAAGACCATCCTCACCCTCCACAGGGAACCGGTGGGTCTGTGACATTACTCTCCTCCAGGATGCGGAAATGAGTCCCCCTGAGGTCATGTCACCTCACCTGAGATGGTCCAGAGGGGTGTTTCATAACTTGCCAATGAGGAAAACACATGCTGGGTTTGACTGCTATAAGTGAACTAAATAGTCATGTCAACAAAGCACCTATCTTCTTACCTAGCGAGGTAACAATGATCCTGGTCGTTGACTAAAAAGGCAAACATGTATTTTTGTTGAGTTGATGCAAAATGAAACTGTTCTGGCAATAAGGATTGCTGATGACACGATCTTTATAGCACCTCTCTTGTGTGTTTAACAAATTTGAATGACCTCTGTGGTCAGTAAAAGCTGGATGCCTATAAGCATAAGTGAAAGAGAAGTGAATGTGCCACAAAGTCTTAAGTATGTTTTCTTTAGGGCTTTCTTTGGTTGGCAGTCAAAAGGGCTTGCCAGGCAGTGCTGAAGACAGACAAAGAGAAATGGGCTAGGGCAAGAGCTTCAAAACTTCTTTTAAATGAGGATCTCAAAGGACTTGTAGCAGCTGGTGAAGTCCTTGTGATCTTGAAGCAAAGGCAGACCCAGTCTGCATGCTGGAGCTAGCTGTCAGGCAGTAAATACTGGAAGAGAAAACACAGATGGAAAATGTGAAGTGGATCTGATCCGGAATGAAACTGGGAAAGAAAAGGAGAGGAAACTGAAGACATGGTGCCGACACTCATGCCAGGAAGGAGCGGAAGAGCTGAAGGAACCAGTTCTCCTGCCCCAACAAAAAGCCACTTGTCTGCCCAAACACTACCAGGGAACCACCTTCCTCCCCATCTTGCTGCAGGGCAGGAGCAGAGGCTGTCAGGACACAGGGCCGTGTGGGCCAAGGTTTGAGAAAAAGAGCCAGCACCATTGGTTCTTCCTGGGAGAGAAGAACCAAAGCACTTTAAAATCTGCCACTCTGCTTGTCAAGGCAGTAACACCCAGAGCACGGCGGCAGCCAGAGGCTGGGTTATTCAGAACATCCCCTGGTGCGCAAAAGCAGATCCAAGTAGTGCAGAAGCCACTTGTGCAGCAAGACAACGCCCGTGGCAATTGAAACTTGTTTTTTTGGCTGTCCAAAACACCTGCCACTGGCCAGGTCTGTTTGATGCATGCAGAGGAAATCTCCGTGCGTGCTGCAAGCAGTCTGCAACTGCGCCCCAAGAAAGGGAGGTAGTTTCAAATGGGGAGAAATTATACAGGGCAAACATCAAGCCTGTGAGAAATTTCCCTCAAGGAAAGGAGGGATAAGGCTGCGTGGGAATCACCAGCTTCCCAGGCATCCCCAGACATGTTTAATTCTGGGCAACTCCACTTCTTCAGGGTTTTATCTGAAAATCAGCAATATTGGGGAACAGAGTCCATCAGGAGAGAGATATTTAGTGTTGTGGGAGCTGAAGATGACTCCCATGACCCAAAGGACTTGTATTGTAGCCAGAGCCTCAAGTTCTCAGCTGAGCCCAAAGCACATGCCTCCAAGTGTTTCTTCAGATTTACGGAGCCAAAGGGTCAGGCTGCACGTTGCTGGTAGAGCTGCGGGATGTCACAGCAACTTCCAAGCTGGGATGCAGTCAGAACAACGCAGAAAATTTGCACAGCAAGTGAAGTTGGGAGGCTAGCTGCAAATATGACCCAAAAAAAGAAGAGGCGCGAATGGGTGCCTTGAGAAAATAAGCATGCCCAGGAAGAGATGACCGTTCCCCATCTTTCTGTAATCTGCAGAAATGTAAATAGCCCTGCTACCTCCACTGAGGCAGTGGATGTAGCAGGAATTGCACTGCTGTGTAAACACTGAGTAAGGCGTTTTGTCACAGCTTCCCTTGCACACACGCTCTTCCCCTGCCCCACAGGGGCGGCTTGCAGCCACTAATTTGATGCTGACTCCCACTCTGATAAGCGTGACGGGGAAATGACCCTGAGAGGGAGAAAAGAAATGCGTCAGCCCTCGCCTGCCTGGAAGGTGAAACATTTTTGCAAGAAGGAAATGAAATTCATAGATACTCCCAGTCATGCAAGCAGGAGGAAGCAACAATATTAGAAGTGCATCCTATTTTTAGCTCATTCTGGCAACTTTGTATGACAGAGCCTTTACATTTTCTGTATTTCCAAGGAAGTCAAGCTCTGAAAGCTTTCCGCTTCAGACTGCTCTTAAGGAGCACTGGAGAGCACAACCTTTTTGAGATCTGTGACAACTCCATTAGCCAAGGATCTTGGGCGGAAAAGCTCTTATCCCTGGAACCCAGAATCCCCATAATCTCAAGTTTTTTCCCCAACAAGACATTCTCCCAACTGAGATCCCCACATCCCAACAATGCTGTGTCTGGTTGGGTCCAGGTTAAGCCCACCGGCCCACGTTTTGTCGAACCTTAACCGAAGCCCATGGCTTCACACCCACTGCAGGATGAACCAGGCAGCGGACGGTGCCTGGGCAGACACGATGGAAGAAGGGACAGAGCCCGGTGGCACCCAGTTACGATCCGAAATGCTGGGACTGCTGTGCCTGTGCCCAGGCCGTGGCCAGCTGGGGTGGGGGTGCAGGGATGGCAGCCAGCGGGCCCCTGGCTGAAGGTGCTCCTCGGGCACTGCGGGTGGCGGGGGGAGTCCACGGGGCTGACGGCGCCTGACGCTGCGGCCTGCGGGGCTCCGGGCGGCCTCTGGGGGAGACCCAGCTGGGCTGGGGCCTGGGGCCTGAGGCCTAGGCCTGGGCCTGCAGCCGGGGCCTGGGCCTGGGGCCGGGACCGGGACCTGAGGCCGCGGCCTGGGGCTGGGGCCTGCCCGCTCCGTACCGCGGGGGCGGCGCCGGGCCTGGCGCGNGGCCGCCCTGCAGCGCCGCGGGCGGACAGGTCCCCGCGGGGGCGGGAGCCCGCCGGGGCTCAGCCGCCCGCACCGGGAGAACGCGGTGGTGGTGGGGGGGTCCGTTCCTTCCCGCTCCCCCCGAGTGGTGCCGAGTCGGTGGGCTGAACTGGCCCCGGGCTAGGAGCGGGGAAGGGCAGCAGCTGCCCCCATGCTCGGGGGAATGATCTGTGGGGTAAGCGGGGGGCTGCCCCATGGCTAAGGGCCGCCCGAGCCCCTCTGTGGGTTGCGTGGGGCGAAGGAGGGGGATGGGGAGCGCAGGGAGAGGGAGCAGGTGCTGTTGGGTGGACGGGCCCGTGGAAGGGGCATTGGCAGAACACAGAGGTGGAGGGTAACCTGCTGCTGCTGCTCAGGCCGCCGGAGCTCGGGCGAGAAGGAGGGTTCAAAGGCAGCACCCGCAGGGATCACGGCCTGTGCTCGTGCCAGAGTCCCCTGGCCAACAGCGGTGCCTTTATTTTCTCTTAAGTGCTTCAGACCGATCCTGCTTCTCTCTGAACGCTCCAGCGTCCCAGGTGCTGAATCATTGCAGCGCTGTGGAGATCTGTGTTTGCCAGTTTGGCAACTGCCAGGTCAGGGAAGGAAGATTTACATGGGCAAACATTGACCGGCAGTTTTCTGTACAAACAGTTCCAGCAGGAGAGCTTTTAGGAACACGCAGACTTTAGATACCTGCCGCAGCTTGTTTGGGGGATGATTATCAGGGAAGCAGTTGATTTTTTACCATTCCTACACAGCACAAGCAACATGTGCCAAAAGCGAAGTGTGGGTGATTCCTGTGTGGCTCCCTGCCACCTTTGATGTACCTGCAATTTCACTAGAAGCGCGTGCAGCCTGACTTCTACTCAAAATAAAAGGCATTGCCACAGCGAGTGAGAATTGAGATGGTCCCTCTAGTTGAAGAACACATTGCCAAACCCCAGTGATTTAGAAGGGTGTATGAGACTTGTGAGGGTGGATGCTGGCTCCATCCTGCCTATGTTGCTGGTCTTTAAACTGGCTTACACCCAGACGCATGAGTTTCGCTTGGGATATTTGTACTGCTGGAGACATTGGAGATTGTCGTCAGTGCTCCCCTGGCCTTACTAGCAGCCCATCAAGGTGTGATCTTCCCAGGCTTCTCTAAAGTTTCTTTGCCACAATGTGGATGGCACTCATCGCATTGCCTCACTGATAACGTAAGGGTCGTGTAAGGCAATGAACTCTGAACTTGTTTCTGGTGCTATTGATACCTAAAGTTAGGTAAGATCATTTTCTCCATAATTTCCATAGCCTTCTTGGTTCTTGTGGACGTGGTGGCTACGGGGAGAGTCACCGTGACTTCAACAGCTGGCCTGCTTTATGTGAAAATGTGTTGGCTTCATTTTTGTTGGCTCTCCTCTTGGTCTTAGGCAGTTGCCCACAGACTCAAGCTGCCACTTGAGGATTTATTGATTTTTATGCATGTACCATATCCTCTCTTATACGTCTCCTTTCACAGAAAACATTTGCTGCATTTCCTTCCCGTCCTTAGTTACACCAGTTGCTTTCTCTGAACTTCTCAATGAACAGCAAGCAGAATACGCGTCCTGAAACACTTCGGGATCTTCCAGTTTGGTAACTCCCCATTTTCAACAAACCAGGCTGGACGATTGAGTTTCCACCAAGATGTCTGTTTTTCAGCACAGCTGAAAAAAAAAGTGGCTTTTTTCTGTGCTGAGGAATGCCACATACACAATTTCAGCTACAAGTCAGCTTGCGTTATCTGCGACCACGGACTGTTCTGTTTAGTCCCGTTGAGATAATTTAGGCAATCTGTACCTCTGATGTGTTACCAGATTGTGCGCTTACTGGATATTTTCTATATAAGAAGTTACAGCTAGATCAACTTCTTTTGAAAACTCATTTACATTTGAAAAGCATTTGAAAAATGCTCTGGATTGTGTCCTTAGTGGGACAAAACAAACACCCCACATAGAAAAAATGCAGATACAGTTCTGAACACAGAAAATTTCAGTAGGTTGAGTTGTACTTCGGCTTGCACTCTGGTTGACAATTTGGGCCATCCTGCCCACTTAGAGCACCGATTATTCAGCAGGTTATTTTAACATGAGAATGTGTTTCCAGAATTTCTCTCTTTGTGATGTTTAGATTGGTCAAGTACAAAGTATGAGTTGAGGAATATGCTGGGATTGAGAATGTGTTTGATTAGTTAAAATGCAAAAAACAGTGCTCCCCAAGAGCAGGAAGGCATACCCTGCTTTCTCTGCTGTAGGGCAGCAGAAAAACTCTACGGTGCAGACTCCTAACTGGTGAAGCTAATACGTGGAGGACTGCTATAAAGTGATTGCTCATCTCTGAAATCCAGAGATTGGTTTTCTTGCTAACTGAAGATACTCTTGCAAGGAGAAATAACCAACCACGGGCTCACTAATGTATATGCACCAAATTTTGGGAGAGGAACTGTGTGAATAGGAGGTCTGCTCAAAGGTCTCGTGCCCAGTTTTGGGCTGTGGGTAAAGAGGTCTAAGATGCCTGGAAATTGGAGCAGCAGCTGGATTATGAAGTGTTCCTTGCTAGTGCTAACTACTTTGGTGAGGCTTTTCTTAGAGACGTGATCCTAGAGGTGGGTGCTAGGTTAGTATCATACTGACTTGTTGCAAAACCCAACAAAATTATTCATTTATCTTTTGAGGCAGCCGAGAGAGTTCAATGAAGGCAAAACCATGTAGACTTTCTGGGTCGAAGGGTGACTTGGGGCCAAGTGACTACTTTTATAGTTCTAGTTTTACGATTCATCCCGTAAAGAAGTGTCATGCCAGTTACAACAGGATGTGACTTTAAATGTGATTTACAGTAGTGTTTACAATTGATTTATAGATTGAGTTATTATTACGTAGTAAAAATATTTCCTGTTATTTATAATAATAATATAAACACTGCGATATTAATGCTTTATAGAAATAGGTGGTTCAGAATCTTCCTGATTACAGGATTTTTTTGTCAGTGGGACGAAGGATTCAGGTGAAACTTGAGGCTGTTCCAGGGCAGGAAAGTTTAGTATGTGGCTCTTTTCTGGGCAGGGAAGGGGAAATTACTGCAAAATAGTTTGGAGAGTGGATTTACGAGCTGGCTGTGTGCTCACTCATAACAGATGCCCATGTTACTCCACTGTGCTAGCAAAAGGAGGTAAGTTTAGCTTAGGGAGGAAATGTGGACCGCACATTTATATCCCTCCTCATTGCACAGCAGTGTGTTTTTGAGCAGACAGAACCAAAAATCTGATCACCTTACAGATTTACCTGAGCTACCCTGGACTGACTTTCCATGATGTATTCCCATGGCTATGCACAAACGACTGAATGCTTTTTTTTTTTTTTTTGTCCATAGGAAAACCGTCCGATCCCAGAACCGGGTCCCAATGGTAGGTCTAGAGATGACTGCTTCTCTCTGCTTTCTTCACTCATCTCTTTCTTTTCTCATTCTCTTTTGTTGCTCCTTGATATTATAAAGAGATAAAATATTCCGGAGAAAGTATAAAACAATCCAAAAAAGAATGTGTGGCTGAAACAGATAATGCTTCTTTTCCACTTGAAAAGAAGAGCTGGAGCAGTGACAGATACCCCTTTATCTGACTTTTTCTGCATCCTGTTTCATCAGTTGATGTATTTCATGTTAAACAGCTCTTGGGAAATGTCAGATGATCTTACTGCAGGACTAAATATTAATAGGCTAGGCATATGGGCTAATAGGAATTTGATTCACTAACTCTCCAGGGCTGAAATCGTAGCTTAGGGAGAAGGAAAAAATAAATGGACTTCCTCTTTTATTCTTGCTCCAGTGATAGTCATGCCCCTCTTCGATTGTATTGGCTTTTGTTGATAGGGGTCTTACCATATTCTAAACTTTCCTGATTTGTAAATCCTTGTATAGTTTTGTATTTCAGCAGGTGTCTTATGAATATGCCAGCCATCCTAACGCGTGCGCGTGAAGTTCTGGTACATTTATTTTATACTCGTAAATTTGGATGTTTTGATGCTGGCTTGGCCTTTGTCGTGGCACATATGTGTCGCTCTCCCAGTGCTCGAGAAGGTAAGTTTTTCTACAAGGAACCTTTCTTTCTTTCCTGGCAGAGGTCCTCCTGCGGATGCATTCTGTTGGGATCTGTGGGTCTGACGTTCACTACTGGCAGCACGGTCGAATTGGAGATTTTGTCGTGAAGGACCCCATGGTGTTGGGGCATGAAGCTTCTGGGACTGTTGTCAAAGTGGGATCAGGAGTGACTCATCTGAAACCAGGTAACTGGAATCAAACTCGTCTTTTTTATTTGCTTACCTGCTAATCAGTTCCTGAGCATGTGTTGATAACAGGCTGTGCCTTTATGTTAGGTGTGTTGATCTGTTGTTCTGAGCTGTGAATTGCACAGTGTGACCTTCTCCTTCAACGAGTGTCACTCTGCTGCTATTAATCACCCAGCTTGGCCGCTGTATTTCATGGTGTTTCTTAGGAATGCTTTGTCCTGGTACATCGTAAGCTGGTCTGACTTTATTTTAATGCCGAGCAGAATGTATGCTGGTACAAGGTTCCTTTTAAGAAGCTAGATAAAGCTTCAGAAACCACGTATGTTGCTCTTGCCAACAGCCTGCTGTTAATGTTTCTTCGCTGTGTGTGTTCTTGAAGGAGTAAATGGCCTCCTGCAGTGGAGAGAGGTCACTGGAGCAACTGTACCAGGCCCCATGGAGTGACATCTACAGTTCGCTGTGCTCATGAATGTCCTAAAAAATGGGCTGAGCAGTGAATTTTGCAAAGTTTGCTGATGATAGCAGCTTAAGCAGGGTGGAGAGGCCACAGAAGAGATAGCAAGAGAGATCTTAAGGGTGCCTGGGCAATAAGATGCAAATGAAATTCGGCTCAGGTAAACATAAACTGGTTTCCACGGAAGAAGAAACAAAACCAGCTTTTATATCTAAAATGATGATCTGACCATCACTGCTGGAGAGTGGGACCTTCAACTCTGACACAGAGCTTCGGAATGCTGGCTCAGTAATGGTGAAAAATGCAAATCAGTGTTAGGAAAGGCACAGACTCAGTCAGAGGACATCATGGCACACATGGAGCTCTGCACGCAGTTCTGGTCTCCTTGCCAAAGGGGTATAAAAGAAGTGGAAAAGTTTTAGAGGAGGAAAAGGTGATGACGAGATGTGGAGCAGCCTCTCTCTGGTGAAAGCTAGGAACTTGAGCCAGGAGCTGGAGAGGCAGCTCGGTGACGTGTGACGCAGGCCTGGAGACTCATGGAGGGCTGGGAGAGAGCACATAAAGCTTGCCTGGTTCTCTGATTCCTCCGATACAAGAGCAAAGGACAGTGGGACGCAGGTGCAGCATTCACCTAAGGTATAGCTGACCTGCATGCCTCCTTGGCAAAGGAGGACATGGATGCTAGAAGTTTACATGATGGAAGGTGGAGGAGAAATTGTCAAGGGTTATGAAATGCAAAGAAACCACACGCAGCTTGGGAGGCCCCATAGCTGAATAGAATGGGAGGCTGGAAGAACATTCAGTATGTGCTTGTCCTGCTCCTCTCATGCCCAGACATCCCCTGTTGGCCATATCACAGGTGGTGTAGATGGCTCTTTGATCCATCCTCCTGCTTGTCACTGTGCGACTGAAAGCCTGCTGGAGAGCTTCGCTGGGAGATGTGGTTTTAATTGGCTTCCTCTGCCAAATAAAAAGGGCTGTCTTGTGCACCTGTGTACTTGCAATTTGTACTGCGGTCACACACACATTCTGCCTCATGATTGCAATTAGATAATTACTCTTTGGCCTGCAGCGTGTGTCCTTTCAGCAGTCTGGGCTACTCCTTTGTAGCATCGAGATGTCTCTGTTCCGTGATAAGTCCTGTCTCACTCCTAGGTGTGCTTCTGTGAGCTCCCCTTCCAAGGAACAGTCTGCTGTGGCCAGCAGACGTCACCTGCTTTGTCTTAATTATTTCCTCTTCTGATTACTACCGATTCTGGAAAAATTCTGAGCACTGTGTGGTTGCCTGGGGTGGGGGCTGCCTTTTCATCTGCTAAGGCTGAGCACAGGGCAGCTGGAGAGAGGTTTGTATGTGACTGAGCTTCCATCTGCTTTGTGTCTGTGCCTCTGAAACACCAGCTCTTTTCAAGTAACTGTGAAGATCTTGGTGATGAAGCTGGTGGGAAGGAAGTGTTAGGATCTTGCCTGGTGCATGCGGCGTGATCTTTCTCAGTTAGCAGATATCCCTCATGCTTCTCTTGTGCCGGGGTTTCATGCTGTCTTACGTGGTTGTTGAATACTGCTTGTACCTATGTGCCCACCTTCTTCCTGAATAGCGCAGTCTGCTTTCACCCTGGCAGGTGATCGGGTGGCCATCGAGCCTGGCGTCCCAAGGGAAATGGACGAGTTCTGCAAAACTGGCCGCTATAACCTGTCTCCAACCATCTTCTTCTGCGCCACGCCTCCAGATGATGGGAACTTGTGCCGCTACTACAAGCACAGTGCCAGCTACTGCTACAAGTTAGTCGGTGCTCCCTCTGCAGAGAAATATATACTCCCTGGGGGAAATTAGCTGAAACAATAGCCTCTTGGCCTTTTTGAGTATCGCAGTGATCACTCTTTGCTTGAACACAACAGGTTTTATTGCTTTCTGGTCCGTAAATAACATGTATAAGGCTTGGATGGCAGCCACTTTGCAAAGGATTTGTCATGCAGGTGTAGTTTATCCCCTCTGGTGCCAGACGTAAACAAATGTTTCTTGCATGTTTCCTGGGATGTCACCACTGGTTTACCCTTTAATTATTTCCCTTTTCCCGTTTGCTCCCTGCTCTTTGTTTCTTTTCTGCTGGATGGTTCCTGAAGGTCTCTGATTCTTTAGGTTGAGCTGGCTTTACTGCTGCTTTTCAGGAAGCACCACGTTGACTGCTGACACCTCGCTCTGTCATTTGAAACAAAGTCATCCTACTTAGAGCAGAACAGGAACAGAAAGCAGAGTCCCTGCTAAGCTGCTTTTTTATGTGGTGCTGAGTGGCCCCACGAAGCTGCCGGTATTACACTTCTGTTTTCATAGCCAGTTCAGCAAAATTGAGTAGGTTCTTAATTGTGGCAGGACTCACACATTTGCTTAAAAGCAACTCTGGGCTTAAGTACTCTGGCAAATATCATAGAAACCTGAATAAATCCCTGCAACATTACACCCACATAAGTGCATTTACACAAGGAGTTAAAAAGAGTCTAAGTTAGTGGTCCTGTGAGACTGGTCTACCTGTGGAGCTTGTTCTTTCTCTGTGCAGAGCTGGTGCGTCCATGAGCAGGAATGTCCTTGGGATTGGTCTTTGGTGTCTGCAGAGGAAGCATTCAGGATTAAATCAGTTGGAAGGAGGTGCTTGAGTGCTCTTCTTTGGAGAGTCCTCAGGCAGGAAGTTCCCTTCAAAGCAGACCGCAAGCAGCTGCTGTCAGGATGAGGTGCTGGTCTGGATGGGACTGACTTTGCACTGTCCAGACCCGCTGTCGCTGATTTCCTGTGTGTTAAAAATAGCACAAGTTTGGTTTTTCTTTTTTCTCCAATTCAAGTAAATGTTACTTTGGCACTTTTTTTTTAATTTTTTTTTTTTAAGCTGTGAAATGCAAAGCCTGGATCTGGTATTCCCTGTTTCAGATCACCAATGGCGTGGTTGTCTGATGCAGAGCAGATTCTACGGCATGAAGTTGCTCTGTCAGCACAGACGTGCTAAGAAAAGATGATGGCTGAGCTCAGTGGGCTCTCGCATATTTGGGCAGCTGCTATCTGTCCTTCTGCAGGCGACGGACTCTCTGTTGGGTACTCTGAGTCACTTGATAGAGGTGGGGTTGTGCCCCAAAGCTGCCCTCCCCAGTAGGAGCAGACGTGATGCCAGACTCTCAGGCAATGGAACTCTTGGAGTCGGCCCTTCAGTGCCTCCTGGAGATAAGGCACATAGATATCTTACAGCTGCCTTCCCACAACTGTCATTTCCGTTACTTTGGCTTCGGGTTGGCTCGGCTGTGATCTGACCTCAAGCTTCCCAGGGCTGTCAGAAAGACTTTCTTCCTCACAGACGCAGCTCCCGGCACCGGCTGTGTGACAGCCCAGGCTGGTGGCTTTCTGGAGGGCTGCACTGTGGGGCTGGGGTTTATTTCTGTCAGCGGTTCAGAAGGGTTTCACCCCCCTCTGCTTTTTTCCATCGCTTACGCTCGCTGTGTTACAGTGCTGTTTCTGCCTAAAAGGTGTCTGATACCCACTGCACCCGTTTTCCCTGACTGCTGGGAGGCTGCATGCTGGGACCAGTCCACAGGTGCATCAGGGGAGGACATCCAGGGTATGATGGGGGGAGGATCTGGGTGCCTTTGCTTTTATATGGCATCACCATTGGCAGCAAGGTGTTTTCGGAAAGAGTGGAGCTGAATGATTCAACCCAGACGAAGGGTCTGGGAACGCAGTGATGTGTCCCAGCCATAGAGCAGCGTTCAAGGTGGTGCGCAAGCAGCTGGGGCGGGGGGTGTTATTCCAAAGGGAATGAGTTGCAAACGAGTTTAGAGTTGGCTCACCAAGTACTGGAGAGATGGTGTAGGGAAGTTTGTGGATCCCTGTGTTTGGTGCTCAGACAAACCTCACTGGTAAATGGTTTAAGTGTACTTGATGCTGCTTCGGAGGAGGGAAGGAGGCAATACAACCTCTTGAAGCACCTTCCAGTCGTGCATTTCTCAGACCAAGGGCGAGAGTGTATTTTGCCACTGTGATTTAGACCCATGTTAGGTCCTCCAGTGTCATGGCCTTCCTCATCCCTGTCAAACCTTTTTGGTGACTGTTCCTTGTGTCTGGTTCTTGCAGGCTTCCAGATAATGTCACCTTTGAAGAAGGAGCCCTTATCGAGCCCCTTTCGGTGGGAATCCATGCCTGCAAAAGGGCAGGAGTCACTCTGGGAAGCAAAGTCTTCGTGTCTGGCTCTGGTATGGTGAACATATTCAGTCCTTGGGTTCTCTGCCATGGCACGGAGCGGGATGGACAGGGTGCAAGCTGTGCTTCTAGGCTCTGCTGTAAGCGTGGGTCGTGGCACAGTTACAGGGATGCTGAGGATGACCTTGAGGCTGTCCTTGCCCGTGCTGCATTTTGAGCAGCCCAAATAAGAAGTGCATCGTCTGGGTGTGCTGAGCCTACAAGCGCGAGGGAGCACGGCGGCGGGTGGTGTTTTCCTTGCGGAGTCCCTCGTGTAGCAATAGCTGCTCTCTCAGCAGCTGCTCTCACTGCCCTGGGATCGTGGTGATGCTGTGATCCCGGCGATGCTGTGATCCCAGAGCTGCCCACCTGGAAACACAGTGGGAGCCTCCTTTAGCCTAGGAACGTGCTGAGCTCTGGGCATGTTCAGAGCCTGTGGCTGGTGTTGTCTGGCAGTTTATATGTTCTCTTTCTTCCCTTTGTACCCAGGACCAATTGGCCTTGTTAATGTGCTTGTTGCTAAGATGATGGGTGCAGCAGCTGTGGTAATTACAGGTAAGTCTTTTTAATCCTAAAGAGTGTGCCTGTTTCCCACAATACAACACTTTGACTCGTTCCATGTTATTCCTTCAAGGTAACTGCCGGGGAACGCAGCCCAAGCACAGCGGAAAGTCTGTTAATGAATGGAGTAGTAGCGTACCTGTTTGGAGGGAATCCTAATAAATGCCTCATTCCCCAGGACAAGACTTTGCACTAATTGGGATCTGTAAGAAGGTGCAGGTTGCAACTGGTGCTTCTATGCTAAGTTAGCCGACCAGGGTAATAACTTCTGCTTCCTAGCACAGACGTGTTTTATGGGTGGTGTAGCTACAGTGCTTCAAGGAGAATAAACCAGAGTCTATTGAGTGGTCCTTGGATCAAACCTAGAGACCTTCATCAGACTTTGAGCAGGTCTTTTGGGAAAAGGCAATGTGTCTGTAGGACAAAGCTCCAAGTTACAGAAACTCCGCTTGCTCCTGGTGCCTCTGATCACTGACAGACTTTTGGTTTTTTTCTGTTTTAAGCTCTTCTGACCTCAACTTTGTGTTTTGTCTTTGGCTCATAGATTACGCCTTGAGGATCCGGTTTCCTCTTCCCTGTAGTGCATGCAGACCTTGATTATATCTGCTTCTAGTCTTCATCTGGGCACACAGACCGGGCAACACTGTATTTTATACCATGTTTGTCCCTGTTCTTGGGGGCTTGCTCTGAGCAGGTTTTTTCCTTCCTGTTGTAGTGCTAGGTGATGGCCTGATCACGTGTTTTTACAGTCTTTTGTGCGTACAGTCACATTGTCCCTTGAGTTCTCTTTTGCTGCCCTTCTTTCTGCTGTCATGCTGGGGGGTTCATTTTCCCCCGATTATCTGCAATGACTGAAATGGCTTTTTGAGGGTCCCTGCATTTCAGAAATGGGCCTTCCTTGCATAACTATGTCCTGGAGGTTTCCAGTCCACTGCTGCTTGCAGCCATGTTTTTGTCTAGCTGGACCTGGAAAACCGATGAGGATGGACAGCACACCTTTCTTGGTACCTACTCCAGGATTATACCACCTCCTAATGAAGAAGCTTTCTCTGGGGTCAACTCACAAACTGTCATTTGTGGGTAGTTCCCCTTGTATTGTCTGCAATAACGGGAATGAGTCTCCATCTTTTTTTGCGGCTACCCTTCTGGTTGTTGTAGAGAGATGTTTGATCCCCCGTTCTCTTTGCTCCGCTAACCCAGCCCAGCTCCCTTCGCCTCACCTCAAAGTTCAGGCTCTTCTCTGTGTAGCTTTCCCAGAAGAACTGAGAGCTGGAGTAACCTCAGGAAGTTCCCTGGGTGAAATTTCCACCTGGGGTTTGGTGTTTCCACCACACTCTGATCCTTCTGAGCAGTGGTGGCTAGGAGGAGTGGTTGCAGGTAAGACTAGAGAGAATGAGCACAGGTTGCTGCAGCGTTTTTGGGCCAAAGCCCCAACGTGGACCTTTCAGAAGGCTGTTACTGCACCACCCACACTTCGGGCCGGGTGTATTTTTGACCTCTCAATTACTGTGTTTCTGTCTTTGGGTTGAGAGACAAAATTCAAGTCCCACCCTCTTGCCTTTGCGGAAGCATCCTTCAGTAGTAGCTTATGACAAAAGCTAAAGCAGATTATTGCTGCCTTCTCCCTAAACCTTCTTGCTGCCAAGTCCAGGGCATGTTTTGCTCTGCTGGCCCCACCCTGCAGGCGTGTGCTTGGTGGACATGATCAGTCTGGGCCTCAGACTTTGCGAAGTGTCATTTGAGGGTGATGGTTGCTATAGCAGGAAAAGCAACTCTGCCTCTTGAATTATGTATGAGGAACCTTGCTGCTGAGCTGAGCTGGTGCCAGGGCTGGTGGGTGACCCAGTCCTTGGGTGGGGAAGGGCTTGGTGAGTTGGCAGGGGTTGGTGGGGCTGAGGCAGCTGGTTCAGCCTTCCGCCCCATCCCTGGTCCTGCCTGAGCATAGTCTTCCCTGTAACACTGGGAGCTGCTGTTGCCTCTGCCTGTAGACTGCTCCTGGGGACCTTTGGCCAGCAGGCCTGTAGAGTATGTGCCATAGGGCTCCAGGTGGCCATGGGAAGTTCTTGGTACCTGGTTTGTAGGGTCAGCAAGCATGGCTACGTGGAATTGACCCCTTCTTGTCTTTACGCATTGGCCTAGGTAATAATCCTGACTTGTAGACGTCTCCCACCTGAGAAGTGTTGGGCTGAGGTGCTCAGAGACACCCACGGAGGTGCTGTCCCTAGTCAAATATTTGTACATGACATGAGCTGAGGAATGGGTTTAGTTTGGCTTGTTGCCACTGGGGATTTTGCTGCCCTTCTCAAGGAACTGGTTTTGTGTCAGCTTTAGGAGTCAACACCTGTGAGGTGACTGTCTGCCCACAAAGGCCCTCTTGTACTTTGCTACCAGATTCTTTGAATTCATTGTTTTCCTGATGTGTTTGTCTGTGAAGAGCTTTGTCTGCACAGCACTTAAGGCTTTAAATGTTTGTGTTTGTTTTGACGGGCTGCATACAAGTATAGAAATATCTAGAATAGCTTTTTCCTGACCCGGGGAGAGCCCACCTCCTACAGCTTCTGTGGTGAGTGTCTTTGGCCCACCTGGAGTTGAGGAACTTTGAGTTATGTCTCTGCTGAGGGGTCAGGTCCCTTCTCTGGAACTCCTGGAGAGCAGCTGGCACTGGAGCTAGAGACTAACGCTCGGCCCTACCCTTCCAAAGGCTTGTGTGCACGAAAGCTTGCCTTTCCTCCCAGATAAGGCAGCTTTCCTGATAAAAGGTACTAGTGCTTCTGATAACCTTTGCTCTTCTCCCTGAAGTGCTTTGTTCCTGGCAGACCAGCGTTCTCCCTTTTGACACACGGGGTTTGACGTATTTAACGGACTGCAGTTGAGTGCAGAAGATTGGTTTGTTTCGTGGGTCCCCGTCTACTCTTCCGTAAGGTCTATGGCTTTCTCCACTCTACTGCTGAGTGGGTGTCGTTCGTATTTATGGGTAACCTTCTCCTGTCCTTCAGCCTTGCTGTGGACATTGCTGTTGCTCTGGAAAGCTGCTTCTCTCCTTAGAGGCATGTAAAAGAGCAGCCTTGTTCCCCAGCAAGAGAAGTGACAGTGTTGGACTGTCTTGCCTTACTCTCTATGTCACTAAAGGTACACTTAGTAATTCCTACTTAAGGGAAACTATTCCCCTTGTGCTATCTAAATCTGAAATCCTGGATGCTATACCTCCAGAAACCCTGGAAGTCAAGGTCAGGGAAGATGAATAATTGGATAGAGTTCAATTCCTTTGTGAAAGGAGATCAACACAGAAGTGTGAGAGCTTCAAGAATATTTGCCTGTTAAGTTGGCTCATAGACCATCATAGAGAAGCTTAAGCGTAATTTGATAACTTCCGTGGGAGCAGAGATACAAGAATGGGCTACTCTTAGTCTGGCAGCCAAAATTTTAAATAGCTCCAGCTGCCAGGAAGTGAAAGCAAATTTCTGACTAGAGGTTAGATGCAACCCTTTAACTGTATAATTAACCAGTTTCCCAAGAGTCGTATGAGGTTCAGCCAGAGTAAGGTTTAAAATCCAAACAACTTGGTGCTTCTCAAGACTCACAAGTGCCTGGAGCTCTAAACAATATGGTAACCTTCTCAGTTGATACCCAGCAGGTCTGTCGGCTTCAGTTAACGCTTCGTGGTGATTCACTTAGGCCAGGTGTACCAAGATGTTATCGCAGCCCTGACCAGGCCTGACAGTATTACTGCTGTGTCCTCTTTGCCTCTCTGGCATGAGGACTTCCTTCCCGAGCAGGTCGGCAAACCAGAGGCCGACTGTAGGAAAAGTGTGGGAGGGTTTTTGCTGCCAGAGAGTGACTTCTGTGGCCACTTTGAAAGGCACTGGCTGGGGCCTGTTGCTCCAAGACGCTGCCCCTGGAGGTATTTCTGCCAAAGAGACAGTATAAAATATGTCAGTGACTGGGCAGATTCTATAAATGGCTGAATCCAGCTGTGTCTGCTGCAAGCTGGTGTTTTGAGACTGAACCTCACGGGGAGTTTGATCCATTGCTGGGAGCACTGTTGAGCCCCTTCTTGCTGTACACTGAGGTTTGGGAGGCACCAGCTGTGCCAGTGAAAAGTGTTTCTTAGCACTTCAAGTGCCTCAAAAACGCCCATGCCCGTGGTGTGGGTGCTGCGTGGTAATGTCTGAGTGCAGCTCATCAGAAGGTCATGTCATACACGTGGCCTGAGGCCCAGTGCTCAGGGCTTGGGAAGGACAGATGTGAAGGTATTAGAAAAGGTACTAGAAGCACTAGTACCTTTTATCAGGTGGTGGGGGTCAATCTCTTCTCCGAAGTAACAAGCAATAGGACAAGAGGAAATGGCCTCAAGTTGTGCCAGGGGAGGTTTAGGTTGGATATTAGGAAGAACTTCTTTACTGAAAGGGTTATCAAGCACTGGAACAGTCTACCCAGGGAGGTGGTGGAATCGCTGTCCCTGGAGGTATTTAAAAGACGGGCAGACGTGGTGCTGAGGGACATGGGTTAGGGGCGGTTTTGGCATAGGTTTATGGTTGGACTCGATGATCTTGAAGGTCTCTTCCAACCCAAGTGATTCTATGATTCTATGACTAATGCCTCCTGCAACCACAGGAATGAGAGCCCGTGTCGAGGCTTCACCCACGTCAAGGCTTCCAGGGTGATGCTGCCCTTACTTCTCAGCCTTGGCTTTTCCTCCTTTGTCTGCATTTCATTACCCTTTGTTAGCCCTTCGTGAAACTCCCTCCACTGGTCTCCTGGGTGCTCGTGTCAATGGGTGTGCCGGCAGCTGGCATCTCGCTGCCAGTGTGGGCATGTCCATCGCCTGGCCTGGCAGTAAGGAACGTCACATTTGCCGTGCACTGGGCAGGATAGGTCCTCTGGCCTGGCTTCCTCCCAGCGCTGGGGCTGAGTCAGAGCGGCTCATGTCGGAGCAGTGGCCTTGTCTTCCTTCTCTTTTCCCTTGATATTTCCCCCCCATCCCCACCTCTGACTTCTCTGAAGACTGTGCCCTGGTGAGAGGGGTGTTTACCTCTTTGTGGTTGGTGGGTGTGCTACGTGTGCTAACTTCTTTACAGAAAGGGTTATCAAGCATTGGAACAGGCTGCCCAGGGAAGTAGTGGAATCACCATCCCTGGATATATTTAAAAGACGGGTAGACGTGGTGCTGAGGGACATGGGTTAGGGGTGGTTTTGGCATAGGTTTATGGTTGGACTTGATGATCTTGAGGGTCTCTTCCAACCCAAGTGATTCTATGATTCTGTGATTCTATTCTATGATTCTGTGTATCCTGGAGAGGAGTGTGCCCCTGGCAAAGGCATAATTTTCCAAGTCTTCAAGCCTAGGACATTGCTCACCCTGCAATTTTGGGTCTAGTAAATCTTGGCTATTACAGCTCAATTTCCACATTTGATCTGGACATCTTTTCCAGTGCCGACACACAGACCCCTGTAGACTGCTGCTTCGGTGCAAGGCAAAGAGGTTTTTTCTGTCTGGGAAATGCCACTGTTCTTCTCTGCTGTCCACCTTCTTGTCTCCGGAGATGTCCTGGTCATCAGTGGCATGTGGAGAGGGATGGGTGGCTTGCTTCTGTGGAAAGACAAACAGTATGGCTACCCACCAGGGCAGCTGGCTCTGTGGTACAAGCCATTTTGTGGATCTTCAAAAGATATTTACAGTGCTGTCAAGATCCCTCTAGACAGAGCACCAGAGTACAGCCGTGCCCTCACAGACGTTTATCATCACAAGCTTTGTTGCTTTGTGTTAATGGGGTATCTGAGGTCCACCGTATTACTTGATCCACTCCTTTTTTTTAAAAAATGGGCTTGCCTGCTCATTCATCTGTGACAGAAACTGCTTGGGAGATGCTCAGCAGCTTCCAGTGCTGTTACAAGGAGGGTAAAAGGGTAGATGGGAGAGGTCTGTAGCAGCAGGGACGCACTTAGTGTTGACAGCTAATGCATTCTGCAGTTCGCTCAGCTGAGAGCGTCTGCTGTTGGTTCATTGAGGAGGCCCTCAGAGAGCTTGTGATCGGCTCTCATCTGGTACCGTTAGAAGTGAAATGACCGTGTTAATAATCCTCTGCACCCGGTGTCTCCTGTCAAAAAGGCTTCTTGGTGTTGTGCTGTCCATAGCCAGGTGATTTCTGGGTCATCAAGGAGCACAATCAGAGCAACCTTGCCTCTGCTTAGAGCCGTTTCAGAGGTATCCTTGAAGGTGTGAGCAGTAGCAAATAATCTTGAGAGCCAGGGAAGGAAAATGCAAAAGCGAGGGGTGGTTTTTTGCCTCATCGTAGGCTCCTCCCTAGGTTAACTCGCCGAGTGTGTGTATAACATGTTTTTTTACAGTCTGTTTTCGCTACTGGATGAATTAGTGAAGCTGCTTCATGAAAGAGTCATTGCCAGAGAGACACTGGGCAGTGCAGGCTTAGACGGTGGCAGCTTTGGTAAGACACAACCACGCTGTTCAAACAGGGCGAGTACACTCTGAGGTTCCTGCTGTGGTTTCTGCTGGCAGCATCGATGTCTGTGCCCTTAGGAGTTAAGCTTAGCCTTCTAGTTTGTCTTGGCACACTGTCAGTGTTCCTGCAGTACCAAAGAGAAATTTGGAGGTCTATGAACTGATCGTCTTGGAAGACACCCCTCAAGTCTAGAGGTGGCAGCTGTTCCCTCACTCGGACATTGCTTTGCATTATGTGGATTTCATGTGTGAGTTTATGCTTTGGCCTTTTTGAAACACACCCTATTCTGCAGCTGGAAAGTCTCTGGCATCATCTATGTCTTTAAGTTGTCCTCATCGCTCGTCCTTCTCCGCCTGCCCAGAAAAGTGAGCAGGTCTCAACCCTGCCTCCTCACTGAAGGCTGTGTGAATTTGAGGGAGGGAAGGTAGACCCTTTCCTCTCCTGGTTGTGTGCTGCCCTGTGAACTCATGTTTGGACCCCAGATGCATGTGCTTCCATCAAGGCTCCGTGATGGTAGCCTGCTTGCGTCAAGGGTGGGAAGCCCTTTGGTCTGGGCAGTCTACATAAATTCCTGAGAAGTGGGCTGCGGTGTCCCACCTTCTCCTACCACATAACAAATTCTGTCTTCCCTCCTGAGAGAGTTGACAGCTGGTGACGGAGCAAGGTGGCTCAGTTCAGACATCAGATGGGAGGAGGGAGCACATTGCAGGCTCAGGTTCTTTCTCCCCTTCTGCTTCACAGAATGCTGCAATTCTCGACTTGTTTTGTCTTTCCCCAGATTTATCTGCTTCTCGCTTGCAAATAGCCAAGGAGGTGGGGGCAGATTTCACCATCCAGGTGAAGAATGAGACCCCGCAGGAGGTGGCCTCCAAAGTGGAAAGTCTGCTTGGCTGCATGCCTGAGATAACGGTGGAGTGTACAGGAGTGCAAGCCTGCATCCAGGCTGGCATTTACGTGAGTACCACTTGAAGCTGAAGCAGCGATGGCACTGGCTTTTCTTCTTCTGGGCCACCGAAGTCAATGACAATTATTTCACTCCCATAGTCCTTAATTTCAGTAGGCTTAGTGTGGGGGAGAGAAAGTGCTTGTTAGACAACAAACTGAGAGGGACAATTAGTGAGTTAATGGCTTTGCAGGTGGGGTGGGGATAATTGCCTGATGTGATGCTTGGCTGCTTTACTTCTTTGCAAAGAGACTGCAGTAAGACCTGGAAACCTAAGCTTGGCTATGCAGCAGCGTCAGGGAGCTGGTACAAGTAGGACAGCATCTCCCATTAAGCTGGAGTTATGTCCGAATAAGGAGAATAATTAAGAAAATTAATTACAGCAGGTGAAGAAGGCAGTTAAGGAGGGGATGTTTTGCTGTCACGAGCTGCCTAACAAGAATGCGCAGAAAGGTAGTGCGGAGTTTCACAATGAAAGGACAGGAGACAAGCTGCAAAAAGAGAAATTCCAGTGGAGCATCAGGCTCTTAGTTTTAAATCTCTCCCGTTGAAATCCTAAAGCACTTTTGTACTCCTAAGTGCCAGTCATTTTTCAGACTGAGATTTAGATACCAAAATTCTTCAGGGGTTTTCAAAAGATCGCTTTTTAATCCTTGTTTGTAGTGTGTTTCGTGCTTGTGGGCTCCTGAGAGCATCCAGTCTCTCCCCTGGCTTCTATGCCATGCCCTGGCCCTTCCATTACAGCCAGAAAGTGTGGCTGTAATTTTTTACACACTGCACAGGCACCAGCACAGGCTCTGGTGACTGTATTTTGCAAAATACAATGTATTTGTGTGTTTGTTCTCCAGGCCACTCGCTCTGGTGGGACCTTGGTGCTGGTGGGGCTGGGGCCTGAGATGGTCACCGTGCCCATTGTGAATGCTGCCGTGCGGGAGGTGGATATCCGGGGGATATTCCGCTACTGCAACACGTGAGTCTTGTGCAGGGTCGGCTTATTTGTCTCCGAGTCTGTCCTGAAGAAATTCTTGTTTTCCACAAGGAGAAAGGACATGGAAAAGGCTGGTTTTCCTTACAGTTGGTTAAACCTCGTGTCACTCTGAAATGCCAGCACTGGGGTGCAGACTATCTGCCTGATGTGTGCTGCATTTTGTGCCTTGCTTCCTGGATGAATCCTGCGCTCCAAATTTGACCACAGCAAAGCAGCCCAGCTGGGTTATTCCACTCTCCCATTTCGTGCAAAGAAAGGAAGAGACCCGATAAACCCTTACTCTACTGCAAGTAAGCAGGCCAAAATGAAAAAAAAACCCAAGATAATGAACATTTGTGCCTTCAACTCTTATGCCTTGTAGAAAGGGAAGGCCGGGTGCTGGGGGTGTTTTGGAAGAGACTGGCTTGTCCACAATTGTGCTGGCTCGTGGCACAGCAGGGAGGAACGCACAGCATTGAGCTGCTTCAGCCCTTTGTGCTGGGAGATCTCTTAGCAGCAGCTTGGCCTGATGCTGCACAGTGCTTTGTGAAAAGCCTGCTGGCATCCGCCTTCCTGACTCTTACACTGGCCGTTTTGAGGCAAAGCTATGGGGAATCTTAATTCTGGGCAAAGAGTCAAAATCCCAAGCGCTGCTGCATCCTATGCCAAGCCGTGCTGCTGGTGCCCAGCTCTGCTCTCCTTGCTCGTCATGGAGGGAAATCGCATCAGTGGGGTCGAGTGCACCCTCAGCAAGTTTGCCGATGATACCAAGTTGTTTGGTGAAGTAGACACGCTGGAGGGGAGGGATGCCATCCAGAGGGACCTGGACAGGCTGGAGAGGTGGGCCCAAGCCAACCTCATGCAGTTCAACAAGGCTAAGTGCAAGATCCTACATCTGGGTCGGGGCAATCCCAAGCACAAATACAGACTCAGCGAGGAATGGCTGGAGAACAGCCGTGAGGAGAAGGACCTGGGTGTGCTGATCGACGAGAAGCTCAACATGAGCCAGCTATGTGCGATCGCAGCCCAGAAGGCCAACTGCATCCTGGGCTGCATCAAGAGAAGTGTGGCCAGCAGGTCAAGGGAGGCGATTCTGCCCCTCTACTCCACTCTCGTGAGACCCCACCTGGAGTACTGCATCCAGCTCTGGAGTCCCCAACATAAGAAGGAAGCTGGACCTGCTGGAGCGTGGCCAGAGGAGAGCCACGAGGATGGTCCGAGGGCTGGAGCACCTCTCCTATGAGGAGAGGCTGAAAGAGTTGGGGCTGTTCAGCCTGGAGAGGAGAAGGCTCCGGGGACATCTTATTGCAGCCTTCCAGTACCTAAAGGGGGCCGGACAGGAGAGCAGGGGAAGGACTTTTTACTAGGGCACGTAGTGATAGGACGAGGGGGAATGGCTTTAAACTGGAAGAGGGCAGGTTTAGATTAAACATTAGGAAGAAATTTTTGACTTTGAGGGTGGTGAGGCACTGGAACAGGTTGCCCAGAGAGGTTGTTGAGGCCCCATCCCTGGAGGTGTTCAAGGCCAGGCAGGATGTGGCCTTGGGCAACCTGGTCTAGTGGGGGGTGTCCCTGCCTATGGCAGGGGGGTTGGAACTCGATGATCTGCAAGGTCCTTTCCAACCTAAACCATTCTATGATTCTATGACCATCGGTCTGGTTGGAGATGAGCGAATTCTGGGATGAGCAAGAGCCTTGTTTAGTTTTCAGCATTCTGCTGGAGCTGAAGGCACATTGGGAGCCAGTCTGAGGGCCTGTGAGCTCTCTACAGAGAACTGAACTGCGTGGCTTGTGGACAGGCGGGTCTTCGAGCGCACTGCAAGCTGCCCTCACCCTGAGGGCAGGAGAAGCTCGGTTGTCCTCTCTTTGACCTTGTACTGCTTGGGCAGGGCTCGAGACATTGGACATTTGCAGCCTGGTTTGTGCTGCGTTCAGAGCTGTAGTTTCTTGCTAGTAGAGCAAGAATCTTTGCTTAGTCTGTAGAGGTTGTTTTCCAGGAAGGATTTATGAGATGTAGTCAGGCTCCTTCTTAAAAGTAGAAATGCCTTTAAGTAGGCAGTTTGGGAATTGGATTAGCTGCTGCATCCCTTTGTGTCCCCATCCCTCTAATTTGCCCTATTCAAATGGAGCAGCAAGGCAATCTAATTGAGTGAGCCTCTGCCAAAGAAGAGGTTTGAAGCTTACTGAGGCTTTTCCTTTCTTCTCCCTGCACCAAGTGGGTGAGTTTGAACCCTGCAGTGACCAGTCTGCAAGCAAGGAGGCTGGGTGAGAGTGACGTGCAGCAGTTTTGGTTTTCATTTGGTGCTTCAGTAGTTGTTCCCTGTGATTGTCACTCAGCCTCTGGCGGGTGAAGCACAGCTGACTGTCTGTGCAGAGCAGTGCCTGCCATCTCACTGCTCAACGGCCCAAAACAGTTGGTTCGTCCCATCTCTCGTGCCTAATGCTTGAGGTTTTCCCCTCCGGAAGATTGTTTGCGGGCGAAACTCCCCATGCTTACCTGGGCTTAGAAAATTACTGTAATGAAACCAGGCTCCTCTGTGCTCTTTCCTTGGGGCTCCAAACTGGTGGCTGCTCTCATCTCCTGCTCTCCCTTTCCCTTGCAGGTGGCCCGTGGCAATTGCTTTGCTTGCATCCAAGCGGATCAACGTCAAACCCTTGGTTACGCACCGCTTCCCCCTGGAAAAGGCTCTTGAGGCATTCGAGACCACCAAGAGGGGCGAGGGCGTCAAAGTGATGCTGAAGTGTGACCCCACCGACCACAACCCCTGAGATGCCGCAGTGCCCGGCCCGCTCCCCCTTTACACTGCCTGCCGGAGATGCGAAGCATGAGGCCGCGGGAGGCTCATGTATGGCTGTAGCGTGTTAACAATCACCTCATGCAGGCACCGCTTTGTAATAGAGCTGGAAAATCAAATGACAATGAGGGTTAATGGCACCGAGGGATACACCACTAGGGTATTAACAGGTAACTGCAAATGGAGAAGCAATAGGAAATAGTTTGATCAAAACACTGCTGTTTGCTTAGGCACAATGGTTCACATGGTTGGCTCTTGTCCGCCAAACCCTGTGTGCAGAAGAGCCTGGATCTCTCTGCCTGTATCGGGCAGAGCCACCTGCGTGGCCGTGGGGTTTGTCCACGCGGACGCGCTGGGTCACCAGCCACGTGGGTGAAGCGAGAACTGAGATGATGCTGGCGTTCCATCTTCCAGTCCCAGTGCTGTCCCAGGGCTTGTGCCTGCCGCAGCTCTTCCTGCCTGGCAATCCCTGGGCGTGGGATAGCCCTGTGTGAATACTCTGCCTTCCATCACACCTTCCCTTGGGGATGCTCAGGGACCCTAAGAGCTGGTGGAACAAAGCCTGGCCAGCCCACCTCTACAGGAGCCACCTGCACATTCAGGTCATTCTCTCCGTGCTCTTTGCAAATGGCAAACTGTGGGCTCAAAGCTCAGAGCCCATGGCTTTTTTGACCAAGCTAGTCTTGAGGCCACCTGGGACCATATCTGCTGTGTTGTCCCGCCGCAGCAGTTCCCTGTGGGGGAGCAGGAGCACTGTAGAGCAGGCTGCGGTGCGTTTGAAGGGAAACTGCCCTGTCCTTACATGACTCCCAAGGAGGAGCTGCTGTTGCCGGGGCACAGCTTGCTTTTAGCATGGAGGGGAGCACAGGGGAGAAGCAGGGGGGCAGCATCATTCAGAGGATTTTACCACTGAGAATGAATCATAACTCTGGGGGTCTGTCAGGCCTTCCTGCTGTGTTTGTGAACCATGAACGAGGTACTAACCAGGTAGCAGGTTGCAGATAACAGAATCTAGTCTTCGATTGCAGTCATGTTGATTTTAGCACTGAGAGATCAGCCCCTTCCTTGGGCCGGTACTGAACTTTCCTCAATAAATGCTACCTACCTGACGTGCCTGCGGCCATTGAAGCGTTGGGTGGGTGGTTTGAAGGGGTCTGTGACTTTGGGCCCTGGTCTGCTGCGCTGCAGGGTGTCGCTGGGCTGCAGGTGAGCTCGGTGCAGACAGGACTATGAGACCATAAATGACCCAACCGCTTGCAAATCAAAGCTTGTATTTGTTGCAGAGGTGAATCAGTTAACCTTGGCAGAGGTGGAAGTCTGGAAGTCCTTGCTGTGTTTTACCGAGCTAGGACATAACCCAGAGGAACTTCCTGTAGCCGGGAGAAGCAGACAAAGTACTGCTTGGTGCAAAGAGGGTCATAAAATGTGAAAACATGTCAGCCTGAGCGGGTAAAACCTAGCCGGGAGCTTGGCCCTGTAATGGGATGTGGTGTTGGCAGAGGCTGTCCGGGAATTTACGGAAGGGGGTGTGGTGGCCAGGAAGGGGAAGGCTGCCCAGCTTTCGGCAGCGGGTGTGAGTCGGGGCTTCTTGCTGAGCCGCGGGGCTCCCCAGGACCCTGACTCCCAGGAGTTGGGGGGCGGTGCCAGGGCTGTGCAGCCCCCGTGGCGTGGCTGGGGGACCGCTGGCCACCGCGGAACCCATTATTATTATTATTACCCTGAAACGTAGAGCTACTCCCTGTGGTCTTGGGGGGCTATTTAACGGCCCAAGGGCTGAAGATATTCCCAAGGTTTGGCCTCTTTGGGCTCCTTGACTGTGATTTGTTCCCATGCCAGGTCTTGCCGCAGGGCATTGCCATGGCGGGGACGCTGCTGGGGGTGCTGAGTCTGGAAGGACACAGTCTGAGGGGTTGTATCTGGACTCGGGTCTCTGTCCCACCTCACCTCACACCATTTGCACCACCAGTCCAGGGGAAACTCACTCTTGTTTAACCCGGGCTGCATCCCCACAGCGTGGGCAGAGGGCGAGGGAGGGGATTCTGCCCCTCTGCTCCGCTCGGGGGAGAGCCCACCGGGAATACTGTGCCCAGCTCTGGAGTCCCCAACATAAAAAGGACATGGAGCTGTTGGAGCGGGGCCATAGGAGGCCACTCCCAGGAAACCTGTGGCTGCCCCATCCCTGGAGGTTCAAGGCCAGGTTGGACGGGGCTTGGGGCAACCTGGTCTAGTGGGAGGTGTCCCTGCCCATGGCGGGGGCGGTTGGAACGAGATGGTCTTTAAGGTCCCTCCTAACCGAAACCATTCAATGAGTCTGTGATTCTATTTCCCAGTGGGCTGTTGCAAACAGTCTGTGACAGGAGTGAGGTCAGCACTACGCCACAAGTGCTGCAAGTCTCTAGGTGACCAAGACCCAACTGCAGGAGGCAAGAAAATTATTTAAAGCTTCAATCAGCTTTATTTAAGCTCCATCACAGCCTGCGAGAGCGGTAGCCCAGCCATGCAAAGCCAGGCATTAGTTAAACAAGCACAAATGATCCCCGATCAAAGGATGGTGACACTGCTGAAAGAAGCCAATGCAAACACAACTAAGACCCTATGCAAACCCAGGGAAGGGTCGGCGTGCTAACGAGCAGCCACAAACGAGTGTGTTAGGAAAGCTGAGCCCGTTTCAAGGAGAGGAATGGAGAGCACTGTGGCTCCTTGCCCCATGTACACGCTGCCTGGGTCTTGGGGCAAAGTGCTATGAATTCAGGTTGTGCAGAGGCACCAAGCTGTTCCCCAAAGCTGTTCAGAGCCATTCCCCATGTGACCCGGCAGCACGTGGGCTCTGTCTCACGGGATTAAGGGGGTAGAGCCAGGCTTGATCTGAACACTGGGTTTTCTGGATCAAGACACTCCAGTTCAAGCCCAGGCGCGGGGCTGCAGGAGTGCGTGAATGGTAACAGGGTGCCCTGGGCTCAGGGTCTCACAGGGGCTGTGAGGGGCGATGCTGGGGTGGCAACGCTTCACCAGTGCACCGCGTGCTGGTCTCAGCTCTGCGGGTCTCAGCATCCATGCTCTCAGCCATGGATGGCTTTGTCCCAGGGGTGGTGGCCGGTGGGCACCCAGGGCCATGACCACCCCAAGCGTGGGTGCTGGGGTTGAACGCACGTTTCCTATGAAGATGGCAGCCCGGGAGTGAAACAGCACTGGGTAGGGTCAGAAGTTCTCATAGTGATGTGCAAAGTAGGTCTGGTCCCTCTTGTTCAGCTGCCGACAAGCCTTCTCCACGTTCTTTGTCATCCCGGGTGGGCCACAGCTGAACACCCCGATCTTCTTCACCTGGGGAAGGAGGGAGCCAAAGGGGTGGAACCCAACAGCGCCAGCTGTCCCCTCAGCCCAGACTCCCTTGGATTCTTGCCCTCCAGCAGCTTTGGGCACAGACACCAGCTGAGCAGTCTGTCCCAGCCTGAGGAGGCTTTCAGGGAGGTTGTCGCCTCCCTTGGGACCCACTGGGGCCATGGAGGAAGGATGGGATCCCCTGAGGTCTCTGCCAGCTCTTGGCAGTGGCTGCAGCTGGGGAGGAGCTGCAGGGGGGAGGCATTTGGCTGGCATGGGGCATTGGTGACCCTCATCTGGGCTCCAGAGGGAAAGCGGGGTTTGTGTCTTTTCTGTCCTCCCCTCGGTGCCGATGCCACCAAGGTCTTCAAAACCTTGGGGACAGGCTGAAACCTGTCCTCCACAGTGGCTGGTGTGTGCCCCGCTCCTGTCCCCAGCCAGGCACTGACCTCTGGGTGCACCTCCTGCAGCGAGCTGAAGAAGGGTACAAAGGGAGGGCGCCCAAAATGGGTGATGGATTGCAGCCCCGTGAACAGGCTTTTGTTCAGCACCTTCTGGAAGTGCCGCTCACAGATGTACTGGAAGAGAGATCAGTGCATGTCAGCCAGCCCAGCATGGCCCAGCCCAGCATGGCATCCTCCCTGGTGGGGGGCCAGGCTCACCAGCATGGTGGTGCGCAGGTCAAACTTCTCGGCCAGCTGCGTGATGTAGATGTGCACGGAGACCAGGTCGTTCCTGTCTGTCTCCTCCACCTCGCGAATGATGTCTGCCACCCACTCAAACTGCCGCTGCGTGCGTGTCACCCAAATGAAGTAGATCTGTGGCACATGGCGACAAGGCTCAGCCTGGAACCGGCAGCCCACGCACATCCGTAGGGCTCCTTTACAGCCGGGTTGTGGGGGATTTTGCCTTGTAAGAGGCCACCAGCAGCAGAAGGCATCTCAAGAGGGCTCTTGTCCTCCAGATGTTTCCACTTACCTTCTTACAGAGCAGCTTGGAGCTGATGGATGACTTGAAGACCAGGTCCTTGAGGATGGATGCGAAGGGCGTCACCCCGATGCCTCCTCCAACCAGCACTGACACCTCAAACTTGTTCCACTCCTGGTGGCCCTCCCCAAAGGGCCCGTCCAGATAGAGCTGGAAGGGAGCCAGCCATCAGCAGAGCATCTCCCTCCTCCACTTGCCCAGGTCTTGGCAAGGCACCTTCATGGCCTTTAGAAGTGCCTTGGGATGGGCACAACCCGTTGACAAGACGCCCTTGGGCTTGGACGTCCACGTCCCTGGAGAAGCAGCATGGGGCTCACCTTAGGCATCTTGCCAATGAGGGCCAGGCTCTCGGGGGAGTAGAGCTCCCGCAGGCGGGTGGTCCAGGGCCCCACAGCCCGGATATGGAGGCTCAGCGTGTCCTCGTGTGGTGCTGAGGTCAGGGTGAAGGGATGGTACTCGGTGGTGCCCAGGGCCACACAGGCGATGCGCACCCACTGCCCGGACTTGTAGTCAAAGTCCTGCGGCCGCTGGAACCGGAGGTGGGTGACACCTAGGGGAGGACAGGGATGGGGGCTTCATTAAGGGGGAGACACTGAGCATTGGAGAGGAAAAGCTGGGGGAGATGAACGGGCTCAAGGAAATATGGGGCATGAGAGCTGTGCTCCGTGTGGGTGGGAAGGGGCTTGTGGACGAGCCGTGCAGGCAGGCACAGGGCTCAGGATGCCAGAGAGGCCATGCTGGGGCACAGCCCAGGGGACAAATGGTTCTTCTTGGGTAAATAACTGATCCCAGGGTGTGATGGCCCAAGCTCCGTGCATCAGTTTCCCTACCTTGGGGGGGGAGGAGGTGGCACAGGAGACCCTTCCCATGCAGGGGTGCTGCTAAGCCATCAGGGCACCATGTGTAATGGGATTCAGTTAACTCTCAGAGGTGCCAGCCTGAGCCACCAGCCGGTAGGACAGCCAGCAGGACAGCCAGCGGGACATCTCCTGCGGCCAGAGGCCACTATGTGCCAGATGGGTTGGGAACTGCTGCCATCTCAGAACTGGCAGGGCTGGTAGCTGCATTTCTTCCATCCCTGCAGCCCCAGATGCGTGGCCAGGGAGGATGTGGTACCTGAGGGCAGGAGCTCGGCTTTCACCACACTGATCTCCACCTTCTTCCTGCTCAGGCTGAGCAGCTTGTCCGCGCTGTAGATGAGAGCTGGGATGATGAAGTAGATGTGGAAGCGGGGCTGCTGGATCAGCGCATAGCTGCCATGGATGATGACCTGGGGCAGGGAGCAGCTCCCATCAACGTGGCGCTCGGCACAACAAGCCATCACCCCACGTCTGATTCAGTGGTAGCTCAGGAGCAGTGGGGAATCAAGACTGCAGCCACCAGCTCCCTTGGGACCTACTCAACTATTTCGCCTTACCGGCCAGGCTGACCCACAGGCTTGTGATGCATCAGCACCACCCCACCCTCCCAGCCCAAATGCTTTACCAGGACGTAGAGGAGCACGTAGAGATGGTGGGTGATCCAAAAGGCCTGGAAGCTGACGCGTCGGAAGTGGTGGGTGGCGAACACGTACATCACAGCCAGGATCACAAGCAGCAGCACTCCTGTCATGCCTGTGAGAGGAGGGGTTGGGAGGTTTGGAGAGGGAATCAAGGCGGCCCCACAGGGACTCCACCTGGCCTGGGCAGAGGGGTGCCCATCCTGGGCCCAGGCAAGCATGTGGTTTGCCTGCCAGATGGTCTCACCTGGAATAGTCTGGAAGAACCACCAGTAATACTTCTGTGGGAGCTGTGACCTGGAGAGGGACAAGAGATTGTACTGTGGAGTGGTAAGAGCAAACTCCTGGTTCACACTTTCATTCCTGTCCATGCCCAGGACGCCCTGGCTGGACTGTGCCTGGAATTTCACCTACCCATCATCCATAAAGACACTGGAAAAGAGGCAGGACAACACGCTGAGAGGCATGACAGAGAAGATGTAGACATTCACTACGTGACCTGCAGTATGGAGCACTGGAAGAGACAGAAACCAGGAGAGAGAAGCATCACTATTGCTGCGGGTGGAGATGCGGCTGACCCCGCTGATGTGCCCAGGGACCTGGCAATTCCTCCTCTTTGGTGCAAAGCATTTATGTCTCTCCAGGCTCCATGTGGGTCTTCAATCTTCTGCCTGGTCCTGCTCTGCCATGATGGGCTGGTCCTCCTGCTTTAGCTGTGGCTTATGGGTGGCACATCTCCCAGCAGCCCACCTACCTGAGAAAATCAGGGCTGCCATGGCAACCCAGCGGTGGAAGTCCACAGCGGCATCGAAGGGGATGTAGTGGTTGAGGAAGGTCTCCCGCAGGATGGTGATGAGGTTGCGGCACATGGTAAGCAGGATGTAGGAGTACATGAAGGAGATGCAGGCAGCTGATCCCCGGGAGATGATGATCCCCACGAAGGTGGTCTGTGCGATTCCAGTGCTGGGGGATGCGAAGGCATAGTCTGGGGAGAGAGAGAGCACAGGGGATATCAACGTGCTGACATCTGGCCATCAGGCCACCAACAGTGGCCTGACACTGAGGGCCATGACCCTTCCTGCAACAAGGGAATGGCCACCTGCATGGCTCCACCAACAGAAGGTCAGCAGGGATAGGGCTGTGTGGGGACAGGGGCACGATTCTGCATGTCAGACCCCCCCAGAGCTGCTGGGTGATATGGTCTACTTGGAGGTCAGGGAGAGCACTGTCCTGCTCTGCTGGGCACTGTGAAACTGCACCTTGGTACTGTGTCCTCAGTTGGGCACCCCAATCTGAGAGGCATCAGCAAACTGGAATGAGGCCAGTGGAGGCCACCAGGATGGGTGGGAGCTGGAGGACATAGGGGAAAGCTGGAGGGAAATGAGCTGGTTCAGGCTGGAGGAGATGAGTCAGGGAAGACCTTGTGGTGTCAGCAACCCTTGTGTTACAGAAGGTGTTAGAGAGAGGAGAGAGCCAAACTCTTTCTTGGACACGCACAGTGAAAAGATGAGAGGCAACAGCATGAGCTTCACTGAAGGAAATTCAGGTGTGACATAAAATAAAACTCTTCACATGGAGGATGGTCAAAAACTAGCATATGCCCAACAAGGTGGCAGGATCTCCAGCCTCAGAGCTCTTCAAACCTTCACTGGACAAGGCCTTCAGCAACCTGATTCAGCTTTGAAATTGGCCTTGCTGGACCAGACCCTTCCAGAGGCCTCATCCAACCTCAGTAACCCTCTGATTATTCCAGGGGAGGACCAACACTGTTGCCCAAAGTTGTTCTGGGACCTTTCACACTCCAGCATGCCCCATGGAACCAGCAGCCGTGCCCCCATCTGCATCTGGGGTGGCAGGGCTGGATGGGCACTCACAGTAAGCTCTCTCCACGAACAGGCCAGCAGTGATGGCAGAGAAGAGGACCACACAGACGATATGGCGCCGGTAATTCTCAATGAAGCGCTTGAACTCCTGGATCTTCTGCTGAACTTTGTTCCGCTCGTACTTCTTCCGTTGGGCTTCAGTGTATAAATACAGCTCGTACTGATTCACCCTGGTAAATACAGGAGGGCTGGTGTCATTTTGGGGTTTAGCTGGCAAGATATGGCTCCGGGCCGTGCTTCCCAGATCTAGGTCTTCCTCCCCGTACAGGCTGGTGGCCTGTGACCACCTCTGCACACCGGTAAGGGCAGTGACTTGCAGAGCGCAGTGTCAGTGATTCATTTCAGGTAATCCCTGAGTCTATAAGCTTTTGAAAGCTGATAAAAAACCACGTAGATAGTGATTCGTAAACCATAGATAAGAACGTAAAAGATAATTTGCATAGTTATATTCAGCCCTCCCAGCCCATCCCAGGGTAGAGGAAGGTCCTTGGAGCTATTAAGGCAAATCGGGATATTCTGGTCCTGAATAACAACCGATTAACTTCTTCCTTGTAGAAATATTTGAGGCTGCCACAGCAGTGAGGACTGGAGTCTCTCCTGCAGCCCTTGCAGGAAGCCCATGGGTCCCTAGGGGCAGAGGAACGCAGGCAGGACCTGCCAGGCAAAACTTCTCTCTGCGGGCAAGGCACACACTCTAAAAACTGTTCTCCTGAGCTCTGGAGAAAAAACATTTAATTTTTTTTTTTTTTTTTTAATTTTTTCAATATAGGCACATCAACCAGATCCAGCTATGGCACTGTCCCCACCAAGACTGGACTGTTCCCCTAGCTCCTCGGCCCAGCCAGCGTGGTGTGCCTGAGGGGCTGGGGCATCTCCTGCAGGGACGGTCTCGCATCCCTCCCTGCGTTGCTGCACCATCACAAGGGTGCTGGCTCCTTGCAGCAGTGCCGTTTGCCTGGATGACCACCCGGTCTGACACAGAGACATGAGAAACAGCAAATGGGCTTAACCCAAGCCTGAGGAGCGCAACCTGCGAGGAGGGAGCGTACTCACTTTCTGCCTGGTCTCTTCCTCAGCTCTTGCCCTTCTCGCTGCATGTAGTGGCTCACGGTGTCCAGGTTCGAGTCTTTCTGCTCATCTGAGATGGTTCTGTTGGAAAGAGAGCTATGTCTAGCCCAAAGCTGTACTTGCAGGAAGGGCTTGCCAAAATTTTCCCCATTCTTCCACTTTCCACCTCGGGCTTGTCTGAGAAGGTGGCCAGCTTTTTCCTGCAAGCCTGCTTGTGTTAACTTTAATTACATGGTACATGGTCTGGATTCACTCCAAGACAACCAGCCCCTCTGAAAAGCAAGGCAGGACTCCCATCCTCATGTAGCGGATGCAAGGAGGGCTGTGCAGGAGGCAGTTCCCTCTGCCCGCCTGGGTGCCAGGGACGGGCAGCAGTCCCACCGCAGCATCTGGCTTGCTCATGGTCCTGTCCCAGTGTGGCAGTCCCTCTTCTCCACCGCTGGGTGTGCGAACACCCTGTGGGAGCATTTACTGGGGAGGCTGAGGTGAAGGACAATTCTGCACCAGGGCAGCAAGGCTGAGGAGGAGAGCTTACCCTCTCGGCTCTTTCTTTTTTATGAAGGAGACGCGGTTGTGCAGGTTTTGTTTGAGCACCTCAGGGACACCTTTCAGGAACCAAAAGGACAAACAGCTGTTTAGAGTGTGCGAGATGCAGTGGACAAGGTTTAGGCATCTCCTCTGGGCAGGGCTGGGGTGGGGAGAGGCTCTGAGCTGACCCAAACATGTCGCACACAGAGTGATGGCTGATGTCCCATTACTGCATTTGGGTCAGGATGGGATTTGGGAGCTACACATTGGGTGCTGCCCATCTCCTTCAGCCCTGCAGGACCTGGGGTGACCCAGTGCTCTTGCCCACTGACCTTTGATGCAGAGCTGGGTGAGACGAAGCTCACTGTCATGGTCCCGCAGCATGTAGTGGAAGTCCTCCCATGTCAGCTCATCCCTGTCCTGAAACCCTGAAGCCCGAAACATGGACTCGGTCACCTGCTCTGCCTGGTCTCTTGACAGGCAGTTGTTGGAGATCTCAATGAAGGACCTGGAGCAAGGAGGGGAGATGGGAACTTCAGAGGACCACAGCCTGAGCTCTTCAAGTAACACAGGGCAGAGCCCCAGACCAGTTTCACAGGAGAAATGAGCTCTTGGTTGTGAGTGTTGAGCCTGTGTGGTCTCACACAAGACCTTTGGTGAGTGAAGCACAAAAACTGGGAGCTGCTTTTGAAGACATCTGTGTTTACAGACACTGTGAAAACATCTAGAGAGTTGAGGAGAAGTACCTGAGCATCCTCAGAAACTCCTCTTTGGAGAGGAACCCATTCTCATCAATGTCATACATCCTGAACATCACCTTGGACTTCTCCTCTGGGGACCCTGGTAGGGAGGGAGAGAGGTGAAGTAAGAACAAGATCCTGTTTTCATCGGCAAAAGCGCTTTCAAACATTGTCTTTGAGAGTCTGGACCTGCAGTAGTGAAGTCTCACCCAGCTCTGAAAAGACTGAAAGCACACTGCCGACGTCAGCTTGAATAGTGACTGAAAGTGAATGGCATGCCACCTTTCCACTTTACTTTCTCAAGTGTAAGGTGAAAACATCAAGTAGATACAAGTTCTTTCTGGTGCATTATTTTGCGAACTCAAAATGTGATTTTTGCACAGCAATGATTTTTCTGGGAGCTGCTTTGATTGAATCTAGCTTTCACAACCTCCATCTATGAATCTGCCTTTCCAGTGGTCACTCAGGGGGAGTAAGATGGGGTATCTCACATGGCTGTTGTCACCTGTCGAGGACAGGATGCATAGTCCGTTCAGAAGACAGGGCAGACTTGTCTATGGCAGCGACAGATCAGCAACTCGCTGCTCTGAGACAGCTCCCTCCATGGACAGTCTTACAGAAAAAGTAATTACATTGTCGCTGCCCTGTAACTCAAGTTGAAGCTGTCCCAAGTGAAAGGAATTTTAATCTGTAGGAGTGTCTACAGCTTGACCTGCAGGGTGGATCTTGTCCTTCACTCTGCTGGTAGCCTTGCCAGAGCCTAGAAACAAGACTGAGGATGACAGATGAAGACATTAACCAGCTCCAGCTCCCACCTTTCATGAAGACCACCAAGATATCCAGGAACTCCCGAAAGGAGATGTAGCCATTGCCATCTTTGTCGGCCAGGGAGAACATGGAGTCCACAAACATGGAGTGGGCTTTGAGCCCCAGGGCTTCAGCAAACTCAGCCCTGCTCAGCTCACACGTCAGAGACTCCTTTGCCTTCTTTGAAGATTCAAAGTTCAGCTCTCCGGCATCAGACTTGTCTATTTCCAGCACCTGCAGGTTGTGTCCCACAAAATAAATCCCATGAGTGCTGGCAGAGCAGACATCTGGTGTTCACTTGCCCGACCTATTGCACAACCACCAGTGTCTCACCTAGCACAAAACTCATGGCAGATACCACAGGGGAATCCCGTGTTTCTCCTAGACCACATGACTTTCACACTAAACACCACCATCCATTATGGAGACCTCAGTTACATCATCTAAAAGTCTCTTTGCAACTTTAAGCAGTTATATCACCACAGCAGAACTCCCTTTGTCTTCTGCAAGGGAAAATGGCCCTTGGTCCTGAAAGTATTGGTAACTTACTTGTGCATGGCTTACCAGATCTTAGAGAGCAACAGCACCAACATTCATTGCTTAATCAATACAGAAATACCTTCCTCCACGCATCAGAGCCTGCCACACCTCCGCAGCATACCTGAGCAAACAGGTGCCTGAAGAAAGTCTCCAGAATTTGTTTTCTCTGCTCCTGAGTGACTGCCCGTTTCATCAGGCTCTGCTCCGTCATCTCAGACATTTGGAGATTGAGGCCGCTCTCCTCCAAGTAGCCTCGTAGCTTCCCAATGAAGCTGCTTCTCTCTGCCTCCTCGTTGAAAAGCAGTACCTGCAAAAGGCCCCACCAAACAGCTGTGAGCACCAGAGGCTCAGCTGGGCTGTGAGTGCTGCTGCTCTTCACCACAGTGGTTGCTCCGCTGGGTATGAGCTGGACCCGGTGGTTCTCAGGAGACCACAACCACCCTTCAGGGACATACACCGCTCTCGGTGCCCAGGACTGACTGGTGCAGGGTGTACGCAACCAGTGGCAGGGGATGGTGGAGGGTGCAGGGGAAAGTTTCGTACCCCAGGCATCACGGGACTCACCAGGTCATACTCCTTGGGGCTCTTCAGGAGCAGAGCTTTGTTCCCTTTGTTGCTAGAAAGGATCACCTCCACCCTTTGATGAGCTTCCAGGCTGATGCTCCGGAGAACAGACCCTCTCCCATCCAGCACTTTGAGCATTTTGTCAGCTTGGAACTGAATGTAGACGAGAGAGCTAGCCGTCTTGGGACCGTGCCATTCCATTGCTGGTGAGAGAGAGCACAGGACTCAGTGGGAAAGGTGCACCTGCGCTCCCGTTCATCCCAGCACCGCTGCTTTCACTGAGATCCAGCTTGGGAGTGATTGCATGACCAGGCACGTTAAGAGAAAAATTATGATCTCCCAGCTGCAAAGCTCAAGCACATGGACACAGGAGGAGTACAGACCATGGAGCAGGGAGGCAGGATTTTTCCAGTGTCCAGAGCAAGGAGACACAGTCCCTGTCCTGGAGCTACTGATACAATTGATCTACTTAAGTTTCCTTCGTGAAAGGTGTGATGTGGAGAGGGTTGAAAATAGAGGATCATAGGATAACTTGGGTTGGAAGGCACTCAGATTGGAAGGGTCTCTCACACAGCCTCCTGCCCAAAGGACCAGCTATGGGGTCAGGTCAGTCTGCTCAAGGTGGGTCTTGGATAGGATGGAGACTGGACAAACTCTCTGGGCTACCTGCTCCGCTGACCTGCTCCACTGCTTGACTACCCTCCTGGGAAAACAGCTTCTCCTTTCATCCAGTTATGAAATAAGCTCCAAACCCAGCCCAGCCTCGGTACATGCCCTGACTTCAGCAACATCACCAGTCACCACCACAGGACCAACAGTGCCACCTCACCGTGTATCTCCCCGCCAGTCACCTCCCTCCGCATGCTGGTGCCCTGCTTCTTCTGCAGCTTCTTGAAATCTCTCTTGCGGAGAACAGCAACAATCCAGGCAACAAACAGAGTCACTGAGGACACATGGGAGAAGAAAACATGAGCTACCACAAAGCTCCTTCCCACTTTGGCAGCATCACCAGTTCGACCTGGGGAGACAGGTTTTTTCTTCCCCATAACCCCAGTTCAACACTACATGGTTTTATTTAATGCAGTGCTGCACCATGAAAGCCCTGCCCCCATCTGATGCCCAAGGACCATGCCACCTCAAGGACCTCAGGAGTGGCCAAGACTCGGCAGTTCCTGCTGGAAGGTGCTTGGTCCATGGGCATGGAGCCCCTTTCTCCAATAGAAGAGGAGATGAGTAAAGAAACAGAGCGGCAAACCTAAAGGCAGACAGCAAAGGACAACGATGATGATCCCAAAGCCTGCACCGCTGCCTTCAAAGTAGTCCAGCACGGTCATGGGTGTACAGTTGGCCAAGTGTTGAGCCGTCAGCTGCTGGGGCTGGGGGCACGGGTCCCCTGCAGAGGGGGAGACAGGCTGTTAGTGTCCTGGACCTCTTACCCATCTTACCTCCATCATCCTCGGGGACCTCTGCATTATGATGTCCGTGGGGTTCATTGCTGAGTGACCCAGGGAGCAGTGCAAAACTGGCATGTTTGAGTTAAACTCTAGATTTTAAGCGTCAACACTTGTTTCCAGGTTGAACATTTGCTTGCCACGGCAAAACAAGTGCAGAACTGGGCTCCAGCACTCTGGGAGTTCCGCACCATCACCTGTTCTGATGGGATGGTCTGAGCAAGAAGCACCCTGGGCCACAGCAAATCGTGACTCAGTGCCTCTGCTCACCTGAATGCTACAAATGCAGGGAGTCCTCCTGTGCAATTGCATGGAGCGTTTGCCAAGAGAACCAAACACCTTGCGAGGGCTGGAACGTGCACCAAATAAAACTCCTTCAGTAAATGGGAAGGGTGTGGCAAGACCTGACAAGGAAATGGCATACTGCTGTGTTTGGCCACACCTCGCCCTAAGCATGGACCAGGGCTCTTCTTCGGTCTCAGTGGGGAGAGGAACTCCTGTGATGCACATGCCTGGACTTCAGCACACTTTCAACATCAGCGCTGCCCACCTTGCTTCCAAGCAACCCTTCCGTTTTGCACATATTTTGCTGGCTCAGGGGCATAGCAGGTGTCAGGTTTGAGAAACGGAGAGCCTGATGCTTCCCCTGTGCCACTGAGTCACTGGCTGTGTCATCAGAATGGTCTGCCTTCCTCCGTAACTTGCTGGTGCCGTTTGCTCCCTGCGCTCTGCAGTTTGCACTCACCATTTTTCCAGACGAACACGTCGGGCTGGAGATTTGTGGAATTTACATGGGTGACAGCAGCCAGGACATCATGGAAGGTGGTATTATGGATCTTCCTGATTTCTTCCACTGTGAACAGCCTGGGGAAAAAGATGTGGGGCCAAGCAGTGGCCCAGGGTGTCACTGTCTGGCGGCAGGAGGGATTTGCTCCCCACATTGTTTTAGGAGCCGAGGAAGCTGGAGGATGGTTTTTTCTCCAGCCCCAGTTGCTACGTCTTACTGGGGCTGGCAAAGCAGTGGGCAGCCTGCTCTGTGTGCCAGACAGAGAAGATGCATTTACCCGTTCTTGGTGTTTTCAAACCAAAATCTGTCGCCATCACGCAGCCGCGCAAACTGGTCCAGGATGATGGCAGTGAAGAGGGAGCCGTTAACCTCCAGCATGCCTCCAGGGAGCAGCTCCAGCCTCGCCGTGTTGTTGCCATACAGAGCAGCGACATTCTCCAGGTCCTGGCCAAAAACCCCCACCGCACACGCGTGAGCAGAGGGAATTTTGCAGGGCCTCAGAAAGTCTTGGCAAGCCTCAGGAAGAGTGAGGAAATGTGCATTTCCCAGGCATCACACATCTGTGGGCTGCGAGGATGCTCAGCCCCACACAGCCTTGAGCTCATGGCTTGGACTTGAGCAACTGGGTATCACTCCCAGAACATCTCAGCCCCAGGAGGAGCAGAGCACACAGTGGCACGGGAGCTTAATTAGCACTGGGGCAGGATATATTTACTCATGCCGTGTAATTACCCAGTTACTCCAATGCAACAGCCCTGCAGGCATGAAAATGAGCTAGGGCAGATGTGCACTGATGTCCCTCTTCCTACATTGCTGGAGAAGCCAGTTACTGCCTGGACTGTCCCAACGTCCTTTGACAGTGCCCAGACCAGTTCCCCGGTTACCTGTTGCTCCAGGTGTGGGGCAAGGTCTGACCAGTTCTGGAGAGGGTGCAACCCAAACCGCTCCCGGGCTTGGTTATAGGTGGGCAGGCCAAGGTCTCGCCCACGCTGAAGCCAGCTGGCCACGTAGTCAGTACGAGAGTACTTCAGGGGCCCATACCAGTAATCTGTGGGTGGATTCAAAGCTGTGGTGACGGCCAGGCAGAGCCGGAAGAGCAACCCCAACCACCGTAGCTGCTGGGCTGGCTTTGTCTCTCTGCCCTGGGCAATGCTGAACATGGAGATCATCTCCATGCCCTTGCCAGGACAGTCGCAGGAACATGCTTAATGGACACGTTAAGCGTGCAGCTTCTCTGCATCTCCATTAGCAAGGTTGAAGCTGGGGTCAGCGTGTGGTTGGGTGGTGGTGACGGGGCATGTCTCCCCACCTCAGCCCCTGCACAACCCCAGGAGAGAGGGTCCCCAGCAATGTGCCAGCTGCAGTAGAGGGGAGTGCAGACCTTGGAGATCTTCCACCACGATGTTGTCCTCCCGCTCTGCAATCTGTGAGCTCATCCCCAGCAGGAGGTTGTCCACAGACTCTGCCTGCTGCAGCCCCGGGCTCTGAGGAGAGATGGGAAAAGCAGGTGATTCCTTGCAGAACTGAAGATATGGGGCAGACCCATGTCCCTGAACTGGTGCCCATAGGGGTGTAGACCCTGGGCGCAGGGGCACTAGGGACTTCTTCCAGGCTTATTTTCTCCATGTCAGCTCAACCTTGAGGTCTGAGCCTTCTGTGTCTGGATGGGGGGTATCTCACACCCTTTGATTAGCTGTCATGCTCTGCACCCAATTTCCCTTTCAGACCTCTGTGTTATCCTCCATAACGTAAAGCAAGGAATGAAGCCCCTGGCCAGCCTGCCCACAGCGTTGGGACCCCCACGCTCCCTTCCCCGTACCTCTCTGCTCCAGTAGCTGTTGCAGAGCCGCATTGCTGGGAATGAGCCTCCAGGGCCGGGCACTTGCTGGAACTGGCACTGGGTGTCTCTGGAACAGCAGAGAAGGTCTGGAACCACAGTCCCTGGCCGGGGCTGCCCCGAGCTGACAGGGCTTGACTGTCCCAGCGAGGAGCAAGATGCAAGAAAGGGACAGGGACCGTCCCCAGCCACCACCCCAGCTCGGGCATCCCCTTCTTTGGCACGGGCACTGCTCTCCCACAGCCCAGCTGGGCTGATCCTACCTCTTGTAAACGCCTGGTGGCACCATGGTGGCCAGGAATTGCCTCGCAGACACCATGAACTCTGGAGACAGGCTGGGGTCCAGGTGCTGCTGGTAACCTGTAGGGCAGCAGCTACCGTTCAGCAGCCAGGCTGGAAGAGGCCAAGCTCCCTCTCCTGTCCCATCCCCCACCTCCTCTGGTCCCCCAACCCCTGCTCCCCACACATCACCGCCCGCCATGCCCCTCACCTTTGTACTCCGGGATACTTCTTCCCAGCAGGGTTGGCAGCCACTCGTACAGCACGATTCTCTAGGGCACAGGGGAGCTGGGTCAGCACCCTCACCAGGGAGGGTGCCGGGGGTCCCAGCAGAGCCAAGGGGTCCCATCTCTCACCTGGAAAGTGGCGATGACCCACTTGCGAGCGTGCTGGAAGAGGTCCTCATCGGACCACGTAGGGTGTTCCTGGGCCAGTGTCATGGCCACGTAGTTGTGGTACCGAAACCAGGCGATGCTCTCAGCCTGCAGGAAGCGGTTCTCGTTCCCCCAGGCACTACCCAGGTCTGCAAGAGCCACCAGGTCCATTAGTGGGGGATGACACCACTGGATCTAGCTTTGCTTGTGATTGGAGGAGCAGCCCCAGCCCTGCGGCTGCAGCCCAGCATCCGTTCGTCCCCTCACCCTGCCTCCTCCCCAAGGAGACAAGCAGTCCGAGTGAATGAGAAGCAGCACCGGGCCCCCAGCATGGACCAAAGGTCAGGCAGGTGAGGAACTGAAAGCAAACTGAGCAGGTTTTTGTCGGTGGCAGCCCCTTTCTGCAGAAGAGATTGCCTTGGATCAGAGGGACCAGCACCCACCTATCTCTGCATGTTGGCTGGGAAATGGTCATTACCTGCTGCCTTCCAGGGATGTGGCACCTTAAGTTCACAGCGTGTCTTTGCTGGGAAGCTTTCACTGGGACAGGTATCTTCCCCCCACCTCAAGCTGGGAAACTGCCTGCTCTCCCATGGGACTCCTGACCTACATGTCCCAGCTCACCACATCCCTCCGTCCTTTCCTAGGGTCGCCTCTGGGCTCAGCTCCGGGCACCTCCTGCTCCTCATTCTCACAGTTAAAGATGGACCCAAGCCAGTGAAAAGCCATTGAAGATGGCACCATTACCGTAGATCCCCCGGGGACCTCCCTGTCCTGTGGACGGATCCAGCGCCTTCCACATGGGGACCTTCCCGTCCGTCTCCCTTGGCAGTTGCCTGCCAGGCCCTGATGCCAGCTGTCCGCCAGAGAAGCTCCTCAGGGCATCGCTCCAGGAGTGTGAGGGGCCATAGATGGAGCTGCCATCCAGCCAGCCTGTTACCTCGTTGGTCTAGAGTTGGCACAGGGAATGGCCATTAACAGGTGCTGGGGTCTCAGCGGAAAAGTGTAAAAAAAAAAAGGTCTGAAAAGCCCCAACCCAACCACCCCAGGCTGCAAAGCATCCACTCCATCCCCTGTTTTAATGAGAGCTATCAGTATGCAAATATATACACCAACAATCTCTACGCAAACTGCAGGAATTAATACCAGGTACGGAAAAAGACCAGGCAGAGGTTTTTCAAAAGTACATTTGGGGATTTCTTTTTCCCAATTATTTTCAGCTATGCCCAGAAGCAGACACCTGTGAATCCCTACATAGGCAAGACCAAGCAGGAAGGGGACTAACCCCATCTCTGGGAAAAGTGGAAGCATTAGAGTTGTCCCCTCTGGGGACTCCTGTCCTCGAAGCAGGGAGTCTCACTGCCCTGGCAGCCTGTTGAATATCTCCCCTGCCAAATGTTTTCTTGAAAACATCCTTTTTAGTCTGAAAACATACTGGAGTTTTCATTTTTCTAAGGTTTGAAATACTGCTAAAAATATGACTTGCTAATCTGACCTCATCATGGTTTGTCATGTGAGAGGTTCAGGCGGATATCTTGCTTCGCAATTTTGATTGCAAGCTTACCAGCACGAAAGAAAAAGCACATAGGCTTGGGAACAAATCCAGCCTCAGCACAGCAAAATACAGAGAAACTGGGGGAAAACCTGGATTTTTTTTCCAAACTGACTGAAATTTAGAAAAGCTTTACAACTTTACAGCTTTATGAGAGTACTGGCTCAGTTTTGTGATACGTTATTAAAGGCAAGAGTTGGTGCCTAAAAAATATGTCATAATTGCTGATCGTCTAGAGCGGCACAAGTCTATAAATTGGTTTTGAAAGTTCATTACACTTGTATTAAAAAGACTCCAGTTATTACCAAATACAGACAGCCTTACCTTTGCTCTTCTTGAGTGAAGTGAGAAAAACTTTGGCAGCCAAAGAAGACTGCAAATTGCTCCTGCTCTACCCTTCCCTGTTCTGCCCTCCACAAACCACACAAGGTAATCAAATTTGCATTAAAATAGATGGCAGAGGCTGATATAAAGTGATTATGTTTTATTTGGCTAAGAAAAGCACTGAGCTTGAGCAACCACCAATGTTGGAGATTGCGCTTTGGGTTCATTTGCAATTGGTTCGAACACTTGAGGCACACATATTTTTAAAGAAGCAATGGTCCTTTCCTTTCATTTTTGCAAATGCTACCTGGGCTGCTACAGACTCCAGTGTTGGGTGAAAAGGAGTTTAGCTGAAAGGCAAAGGGCAAAGAAAACACTACATACCTGTTCCCGGGGGCTGTTGGGACTCTGCCCCGTCTCCATCGCCCAGTCGATGCGCTGGAAGGGCAGGACCTTGTCTCCAGTGCCTGCAGGGTCAAACACGAGGTCTCCAGGTGGGATGTGGATGTTCAGGAACTCAGCAGGGCAGCTGGATTTCTCCGTCCCCAGGATGTCAGAGAGCACGTGGAAACCTGCCAGAGACCCAAGGATGGTCAGCAGCTGGGAGGACTGCCACCAGCAGCTGGAGCAGGACGTGATGGCGGGCAGCTTAGCTGTAGGTGGGTTGAGGGGATCACCCTGTGCAGCAAGACTGGTTTCCTTCCCTGCCTTCACTGCTGATTTGCTCCGTGACTTTGCAAATGTCACTTTGAGCAGGAGCCCAGATATGCTGAGCTACAGCCCACAGGAACAGGGCCCCAGGTGCCCCTGGCCAGACCTCATGACTAGGGTAGGGTCATTCAGGGACCAGAGCAGACAAACTCAGTCAGCAGATGTTCAGAGACCATCAGCAGCTGGAACATTTGCTGGCCACCACTTCACCAGGAGCAAGGCTCTGCATCTAACCCCTGTTTCCCTGAGGTCCTCCTTGCCTGTGGCCTTCAAGGTCAAGGGTATGTGCTGATGCCAAGCCTGGTGGCTGCCGTTGCTCTTGGCCCATTTGAGCTTTGGTGTGGCAGGAAAAACTACCTCCATAGACAAGCTAAATGGTACCTCACTAGTGTTTGCCCAGCCTGTGGCCCATCTTGGGGCCAAGCCCCCCATCTTAGGTGTCCAAGGACATGTATAAACCTTAAGCTGTATGGAGAGTTAATTGTCTCCACTTCTTTAACAAGTTCAGCCTGTTTTCTCAATGAGCCGAGCGTATTTCCCAGAGACAGACACCCTGGGCTTGGAGACCCAAGACCCCGCTGAGCTCCGGAGTGACAGCAAAAACTGCTCTGACTTGCAGCAATTCTGCCCAGCAATCACTCACGGCTTGGCTCTTATCGCACCTGTCAGGTGTTTTGCAATGGGGTAACTCTACCGCTAAAACAAATGAGGAAGTTCCCAAACATCAAACATCAGTATTTGTGGCAACTGCCAAGGGTCACCGAAAATTCACGCAAACTCTCTCGTCTGTACAGTACTTTGGTATGGCGATACCCAAGGCTTTATCTTTTGGGTGTGGGTCCGCTATGATGTGGTGGGTAAGGCTCGCTCCAACACATGGCCCTGGGGTGTGAGAAACCAACATTTTTCCACCCAAACCAACGTTTTTTCCACCCAGTGCCAGGCCCCAGCTCTTACCAAAGAAGACAGCCAACACAGTTATGTTCCTTTGGGAGGGCAGCCCAGAGGGTCCCCGCGCCACTGCATTGCTGAGCTGGCGAGCGTTGGGCACATGGGGCTCTTGCAGTGCCTGGTAGACGCCGTCTGCATAGTTGGCAGGTAGGAGGCGCAGGAGCCTGGCACCTGCGGCACCAAAAAGACACGGCATAGGTCCAACAGCACCCGACAGACAGGAAAGGCAGAAATAGTGGGGTACACCAACATGTGCAAGGGTCCCAGAAGAGAGCAAGAGCATAGACACTTCTAGTGGCCAGGAACACGCAACTTTTGGTACCAGCACCCAAAACTTCTTCCAACACTGGGATCAGTCCCTCTAAACTAGGAGGGATGGGCACGTTCTCTTCCAGTTGTCTTTCTCTGGTCCATGTGCATCCCCATTGCCTCCTGGAGGTACACATGGCCTCTTGGTGGTGTGCTGCAGTGGGTAACTGGAGTGATGTTAAGCTGCCCATGTTGACATGCAATCCTGCATAAACATGGGGATTGCCAACACCGCAAAAAACAGGAGGTGGAACAGCCAAAGAGGCAGAAGATGAGAAAAACACCTTGACTTTGCACCCACTGCCTGTCCTGTAACTGAAAAGCTGGGAGGTGGGAGTTCGTTTCTCAGTGAGGAGCGAGTTCATTTTGAAAGGCTCTTCACCAGTGTAGTGGGCTTTATCTGCTAGAGATCCCCAGAACTGGGAAATCCTGACTTACTGGCTTCGTTTCAGGTTTTGTTTCCCTAGGTTTTCTTCCAAAGGTTAAGGACTGATCCGTCTTCTCTGGAAGACGAAGATCTTGTCTGCCAGGGACCCATTGGATGTCCCTGACAGGCTTTGGTGTCCCGCAGGGCACGGGAGGTGATTCTCCCCCTCTACTCCGCGCTTGTGAGTCCCCACCTGGAGTACTGTGTCCAGTTCTGGAGTCCTCAACATAGAAAGGACATCGAACTGTTGGAACAGGTCCAGCAAAGGGCCACTAAGATGATTAGAGGGATGGAGCACCTCTTCCATGAAGACAGGCTGAGAGAGCTGGGGCTGTTCAGCCTGGAGAAGAGAAGGCTCTGGGGAGACCTGATAGCAGCCTTTCAGTATCTGAAGGGAGCCTACAGGAGAGCTGGAGAGGGACTCTTTGTCAGGAAATCTAGTGATAGGACAAGGGGTAATGGTTTTAAATTGGAAGAGGGGAGATTTAGATTAGATATTAGGAAGAAGTCCTTTACTGTGAGGGTGGTGAGGCACTGGAACAGGTTGCCCAGAGAAGTTGTGGATGCCCCATCCCTGGAGGTGTTTAAGGCCAGGCTGGATGGGGCTTTGAGCAACCTGCTCTAGTGAGAGGTGTCCCTGCCCATGGCAGGGGGGTTGGAACTTGATGATCTTTAAGGTCCCTTCCAACTCTAACCATTCTATGATTCTATGATTCTATGATTTGGTTTAACAAAAGTGCTGACGACACACATATCATGCTGGAGAGCCCTTTGAACTCAGAAGAAGCTGTGTAATTGGCAACGTTTTGGCCTTGTGTCACCGTGTAGGTGACTGATCTAAGATGCAGGAAATAGGAGGATTCATAATCTTTAGTATTTTAGATAACATACTGCCTGATTTGCCCTGGTCCCCGGCTTGGGGACATCTCCTGGAGGTGGGCCCATGGGCTGGTTGTAGGCATGAGAAAGCAGCTCACCACTGGCACAGGGAAATCCTGTCCCAGTACAGACCAGTACATGCTGCACAGCAGCCCAACAACACAATATCTGACCTCTGCAGAGCAGAAAAGGAGTAGGTCCAGCATGCCTGGACCATGAACTCTCTTGTCTCTGGCCTTCTGTTGAATGCTGTTTGAACTTCATGCTGATTTTGGCTAAAGATGCCTTTTCCCATCTCTGGGATCCCTGACCATCACTGAAATGCCCGCTGGGAAGAGCTGAGTCCTCCCTACCTTGAATATTTTGAATGGCCCTGCAAAGGCACAGCTCTTCTCTGGGACTGACCCAACACCAGCGTGACCTGCAGATGTGCCTGGGCAGCAGGTAAAAGTGGCAAAGGTAGGGTATGGGAGGCAAAGCTGGGCTGCTTGGCCCCTCCGGATTGCTCTAATGGGGCTCTTAGGTGCACCTAGGGACCTCCCTTGAGTGCAGACAGCCACGTCTCAGGGCCACGGGAGGTGGCATTGCCTGGTCTCCTGCCTGGTTCAGGCTCACGTCAGAAAGGGTTTCTCTCTCAGTCATAAAGCCAGCCAAGATACCAAAGTGCCAGCTTGCCCCGTGCCCCCATCCCCAGGCCTGGCACTCAGATGAGGCTTAGCTGTGGAGAAAAAGTTCTGTTTTACCTCAAACCAGGACACTCACCCACTGAGCCACGGCTGTGGTGCAGCAGGTTGTTGTACCAACCGTCGTAGCGCTGGACCTCCCAGGAGATGCTCTCCTGGGCTCCTGGAAGAAACCAGACCCACTCAGTAAACAGCAAAACAAAATGCATGAAATAAGCATCTCCATTACAGAATTATATTTTTATCAGTGATATTTTTTCCTGACACTTTCTGTAGGAGCAGTTTTTTAGACCAGTTTTGCTCACCTTTTGATGGATAAGCAATGTCTAAAATTAGAAATTCATGCTTGTGGGCCTGATTTCCCCAGTTTCTGCTGCCCCCCACCAGTCTGCTCCCCAGAACACCTTCATTTTCTCCTTCTCTCTCGTGGTGTCGGAAGAAGTCTCTCCTTACTTCTGACCCCCCCCAGTCTCCACGTGAGTCAAGCAAAGGCCTTCACACTGAAGTTACGCTCTCCTCTGTGCGTTATGTAGCAGCCTTTGTCAATAAAGACATACTTTGCTCCCTCTGTGTTAATTTCTGTTTCTTTTATTATAATGCTAGCAAGAAGCTCCTCTTCCGGATTACAAGGTATAAAAGTTTAATATAAACATCATATAAACATATAAATATCATATAAACATAAACATTTGAACAGCAGTAGGTGCGTCTCCCAACCTGCAGGCTCTGCAAGTTCAGCATTTTGCTCCATTTTTTTCTAATCACAAACTGAATCATTCCCATCTCTGATATGATGTCCCCTGAGTTACAGGACATTCCCCTGAGGGGCAGAAACTATCCAGGATCTCCTCTTCCGGCCACTTCCCTGAAACCGTACTTACCCCCCAAGGTCCACGTCACCAGCAGAAACACGGTCAAACCCAACATCATTTCCACAGGTTGCATCGGCCACTGGGTCTCTGGAAGCAGTGACCTGCGAAGAGAGAGGAGGGAGCTGGAGCTGGACGGGCTCCCGCAGGCTGGGAATGTGCACAGACCATAATCTCAGCTCCCTCTTGTGGCTTCTGCTGCCATCACCATCCATCAGCAGTATCTCCCGATTTGGGCAAGGGAGCACGTCAGACCCCATTGCCCTGGGAAGGCTCTGTCAGGAGGTGTCAGCTGGCCTGAGAAGAGCTTTCTGCTGGAGCAGGACCAGCACTCCTGCCTGGGGGTACCCCAGCTGTAGGTTCACAACTCATCATCCATGGCAGGAAGATGCTAAGCTGTGCCAGCTCCATTATAGAAACACAGTCTTTGTTACAGAAGTAGACATGTTTCAGCTGGCAATTTCTTTGTGTACACGTTGTCCAATCCGAGTGAAACCCTGTTGTGAACACGATGCGATCAGCCTCAGCACGCCGTCAGGCATGCCAAAGTGTGCTAGTACTGCAGATCAAGACCTCTTGGTCACCTCTGGGCTGACTGGATGGCATTCTCTCCTGACCAGCCTTTCTCGTGATGCTTTACCACCTCGCATTCCCCAAAGACCCCGAATCCAGAGCAGATTTCATCAGTGGGACCTGAACCTTTAAAACCCCACCCAACACCTGACTGAAAAGAGGGATTGTCAGCTGTGAGCAGAAAAGGCTACATTTTTTGGTCATAAACGATGCAATGCAGCCACTGACTTTCCAGACACAGAAATGCCGAATTTGGATTTAACTCCAAGACAGGGTTTGCCACCAAATATGGGTCTTTGTCCCTTGTTCCAGCACTGCCACTACGTATCCAAAGACTAGCACTATTTCAGAGGAGCTGCATTGCCAAGAAATGTGGCGTTTCACAGGCCAAAGCGATGCATTTAGTTTCCCTTTTTTCATTGCTTTAATCAAAAATTAAAGAAATTACCGTTTTAGAAAGGCTTACACATTGCCAGCGGCAGGGTTTGTTTCTGATTTACCAGGAACTGCAGTGGGGATATTTCACTTATAATTACAAGTTGCGTAGATTGTAAAATGTGAGTCACTAAACACTCTGTCTACTTGGCAAATGAATTAGTTTGAGATTTAAATATCGTAGTTGCGCTCACATTGATTGTGTTCATAAAACTGAACACTCATCGCCAGTTTTCGAGCATAGCATATAACCTGCGTTAACTTCCTTCCACCAGAGATTTCCGTACTTTTGGCCTTTTGCATTAGAAGACAAACTGTTTCTCAAGAAGCGACATTTCCGTGTTCTTCCTCCACCACAACATCTCACCTGCACTCTACTCCTCCCAAAACTTTATTACCGGCAAACTGATTTGGTAGCTTTCCGTAACATGTATTTAACATTACATATCGACATACCTCCGCACCGATTGCATTTTCAGTTCTAGGCTCATCTCCATTCGCATGGGATCTGGGGCTGCTGAAAGCCTCAGAGCCGCTGAGAGCAGCATGGAGTGGTGTCCCTGGTCACCTAGTGCCACCTCTGTCCTCCTGGAGCACACCCATGTCCAAGGGGCCCCCACAGTGGTCTGCCGAGCGCAGTCTCGTGGACATGAGATTTGGGTTGTGCAGCTGGTGGGAACCAGAGGCCCTGTAAGCCCTATCCCATAGGAAGAACACAAAAGTTTGGCCAGTAGGTGAAGCATGGAGATGCCCAGGACCTCTGCCAGGAGCAGCAGAGCCCAGTCGCCATCACAACATGGGACTCTCCTACCAGAAACCTCTCTCGATTGAAACTGCCTGTTTCCTGCTGAAACCAATGTGAGGGGCTGCATGGCTGGAGACATCCTGAGCAACCTGTAGCAGCTGTGGGTTGCTTGTGCACAGAGGTTCATGCGACCTCCAGCACCGTAGGAAGACAGTCCCCATAGACACAGCTGGATTTAACTCCTGCTGACTCAAAATGCACAGAGATGCAATCCCCATCTAGAGCTGAGGTCTGAAGGTACTGCAGGTTTACCAGAGTCACTCAGGAACCATGGGGCAAAGCCAAGGTTCAAAGCACATCACTGCACTCACAGCATAGCATCTGCCCCCCTTCCCCTTGGGTCTTCTCACAGAGGTCCAGCAGAAAATGTGTTTTAGAACTCCTTCTGTTTTCTCAGATGTTGGGACTGATCTTGACCCAAGTCAAAAGACGACATGCCAGTTCTCATGCACTTTTCATCTCTCCGTGGCCTAGCACTGAAAACCCACTTATTGCCTTGTCAACCCAAGACTGTAGGGGGGCTTTCTGGAGGCTTTCCAGCCTCTACCATGGCCAGTTTGATACAGTGACAGTGGTGGTCTTGCTTCAAGCAGTAGGTTGGACCACAGACTTCTGAGGGCCTTTCCCACCAACATGGAAATCTTCCATGCCTCTACACTGCCTTTATGTCTTCCTACAAGTTACTGAGCATATCAGCAGTTTTTCTCTCCCAATCAAATCTCAGGAACCATTTCCCCTCCCCAGGAGTATGTCTACCTGGCAGAATCCATGGCAGGGGGGTTAGAGATGGTCTTTAAGGTCCCTTCCAACCTAAACCATTTGATAATTCTATGATTCTGTGAACTCGGTCTGTAAAGGCATGAGCAGACATTGACGTCATGTCTTCCCTGCCTACCAAACCTTCTCCATCTACTGCTAGGAACCTCCTCAAAGGCAAGGCTGACTCGCAACAGTCCTTACAGTACGCACTCAAGCAGAGGAACATGCAGATCTGGCTAGGGCCATCATGCCCAAGGAAGACGGGCATTTCATGAGTGGCACTCAGCTGTCCCACAAGCTCCTTTCCCATGCTTCAGCTGAGAGCTCCAGCTTCACACTCCCCATTGTGCTCTTCCATGTGTTGAGGACCAGTTGCCAGGCTTCTCCAGAAAGAGCCCTCCCTGCCCTCACACCTGCCTCCCAATCTCGCAAAATGCCTCGACAGAATGAAACCAGACTGATCTTGGAAGCCCATGGTGCAGCTTGCTGTGGGAAAGCTTTGCAAGTCTGGATTATTTCCACAGACTTGTCAAGCTTTCCAGGAATTTTGGGAGGTCTGACGAGCCCTCCAGTCTCTGCTTTTCCACAGATTCCCTGTGAAACCTTTGGAAAGTCATTCCGTCCTTCTGCACCTCAAGAAATCAAGCACCCGCTTCCCCAGCCTTGTCTTCTCCTGTCAGAGAGGATCCCTGTGCCCTTTCAAGGCCTGGAGTTCCACACCCCTACGAAAACTCTGCTGCAAAGAGTGCGAACACATGGCTTCCTCCAGAGCAGCGATCTCCTGCTCCACCTGAAGTCAGCAGACTTGGCTTTCCTAAAGTTAGGGCTTCAGCCTCAAAATGTCTCCTGAGCTCTCCCCAGAGCCACATGTAACCTGGGACTGTGGGACACATCAGCATCCTAAGGGAGCAGCAGTCCCATCGCAGAACTTTGTGACCATACGGGTAGAGCGGGAACAGTTTCAAGGCATTCGAGAAGCCTGGAACCCGATCCCTATGGTCCTGGTCAGTCACAGCTTATTCCTAGCTCTCCCCAGGGCTGGTGGGACAGACTGGGAGACTGCCACCTTCCCCCACCAGCCAGCCATCCCTGGGATTTCAGAACAGGCTGCATCCCCCAGCCTTGCACGCCCATCATCCAGAAGATCCCAAACCTGTGCGCACACTATGGGCAGCACGCACACTGGGACCAGCGTGTGCCTCCAGCTTTCCCACCTGGGGCCAGATGACCCAGTGCCGCCACAGGACACAGCAGGGACCCCCTCCCCTGGTGGGACACAAGGGGTCCCCGCCTGTCCCCATGGTGTCCTGTGCCCACGCAGGCAGGGACACACACAGTCTCAACCCATTCTGTCCTATGGCCTCCGCAGGGGTGTGCGCGGCTCCATCGCGCCCTGCGGGTGAGGACATGCATGACCCCGTCCTCGCACATGACCTGGACACCCACCCTGCCTCCAGTCCTCCATGCTGGCAGGAACGTGGGTGGCCCCAACCTCCTAGCGGTCCGCGCAGGCATGTGCCCCAAGCAGGCAAGACAGCGGTGGCCCTGTCCCCTTGGTCCCCCGTGCGGGCAGAGACGTGTTCCCCCATCTCACTCTGTGCCCTGTCCCTCAAGCAGCGGGGACACCAGTCACCCTGGTTCCCACGCAGGCGGCGGGG
>VZSF01009207.1:62530-103674 GCA_013398295.1 Chionis minor | reverse complement strand
CCTGCCCCCCGGCGGGGAGACCCGCTCCTGCCGCAGCCCCGCCTGCTCGAGGGGTCCCGGCTAGGCGAGGGTGGGGAGGAGGGGGTGAATCCCCGTCCTGAGTTAACCCGGCGTTTTTTCCTGTGCAGGTTTGACCCTTTTACAGAGGGGGGAAAATGCAAGGGGTGCCCCGCAACCCCGAATCGCGGCTCTGGCTGTTGAGTATCCAGGGGACAGGATTTCCCCTGTTTCAGTTGAAAATACCGATCTGCAGCCCTGAGCAACCCAATCTGTGATTGACGTTGGCTCTGCTGTGAGGAGGTTTTTGGCTGGGCGCTTCCAAAAGGTCCCTTCCAGCTTGGTTCAATTTGGGGCAGGACAACAGGGTTTCTCTAAGCAGAAACTGCTGGGGTTTGGTGAAACTTTCTGCCTCCTATGCCTTTCTCTCCTGCCAATCCAGAATATTTTAAACAAAAGACAACTTGTCCCTTTCTGCTAAATTACCGATCTTTCCTTGAAGGTGCCTCTAGTCTTTTCCCTCTTTTTCCACTGTGACAGAGGAAACCAGGGGGGGTCTAGGGCCACAGCCGTGTTTCTGCATGGAGGATGTTTTCCGAGGTACCGCAACTTTAGTTTCTCCTGCCGCAAGCTGCAGGCACCAGTTTTCCACTTCAAAGCTGCAAAAATGCCAAGGAGCTGGTCTTCTGTGCAGGGTAATCAAGTGAGAAGGATTGGGCGGACGACAACAAAAAGAGTTGTTTCCCTAGAAATTCTCTATAAAACTATTCCCAGAACTTGCAAAGTGCAGAGGAAATGCAAACAAGCCTTGATATCGTTTGAAAGTTAAATTTAGATTTGAAAAGGCAACATTTTCCATGTTCTGTTCCGGGTTTTCAATTGTTATGTACTGTTGACCTGTTATTAAGTTGTGAAGAGCTGCTTTTCGGTGACTACAGACTTGGGAATCGTCCTTCCCTCATTGTGTCTCACATGAAATTTGCACAAAGATAAAACGAAACCAGTGGAATTCAAGCGATCAAGATTTAACTTGTCCTAGGCTAAGCTATTTATTTATCTCTTCTCTTACAGCGCTCAGACTCTTTGCAGGCACGTTTGCTGGGCTGAGGACCTTGTGGCCAGATTTCAGTCCGACGTTGTAGCATCGGGACAGCTCCTGCTTGCCAGGTAATCACAGCAGGACTGGAGCTTCAAGGCTGCCCTTCTCCGGACTTTGCTTTCCAGGGAAATAGCCCAAAACAAGATTTGTAAGTACACATGCTAGTTCTGTTAGCCTGGAGCAGAGGGTCAAGATAAGGTCAGGTCTAGATCAGTTGCGAACCAGTTGTAAAAACAGAGTCTCTCTTAAACTGTTTGCTGTAATGATCTGGGTCACTGGGCAGAGAATTATTCTGAAACTAAATATTGCTTTATGCATTGAAAAGTGACTTCAGCTGCCCAGGTAAACAGTTTTATGGCACTTGTTGTAATCCTCACCCACTTCTAGGGATTTGGGACCTGCTTTTTAGTGGCTGAATTGCTCTGGCTTAGCTCTTACCTAAAAATACCATTAATAACTGTTCTCAGAAAATGATAATAAAATCAACTCCTCCATGCAGGGACACAATGAAATTGTATTTGGTCATGAGTCATATTAGCTGTGGCATTCCCTGACTTTAGAAGACTTCCTGGGGTAGTTACATGTGGAGATGTTATTAAATAAGCAAAATAAAAGGACGAAGCATGTAATCAGTTTCGGTAGAAAAGATCTAACCCAGGAACAGGGGACACTGTAATCACTAGAACTAAAGTGTTGGTGGGAGTTCAAAACCATTTATGGGAATTGCACACCTCGTCATTGTGCGTAACTCAGTTTTCTTTAGCCTTGAGATGTGCTCCTGATGTTTGTGTGCTCCTTGGACCCTCATCCCAGCTCTAGGGGTTGCTTCTGGCTCCTCTGGACCAAGAGCAGAAACAGTCCTCCCTTCCCAGATTGTACTTTTGCAGCTCCTGGGGAAAAGCCTCTTTGAGGAGAGGGTGTGGAAATGGGGGTGGTGGGCTGTGTTCTGCTTGGCAGTGGTGGCCCCCAGCTGAGGATAATTTTGCTACTGTGAAATCGTTGTTCTCGGTGGTTTCTTGTGATTTTGGAGAAGGGCTACATCTGCAGGTGGTCGCCAGCTTGTGGACTTCCTCTAAGGGCGCACCACAAAGTGGAAAGCCCTGGCTGCATATGCTGGAGGGAAAGACCCATCTCTCTTTGGGGAGGAGCTGCTCAACAGGTTTCTGGGTTTGGGCTGGTCCTCCAGCTGCAGCAGGACAGTGGCTGGTGGCCCCCTGGGCTGCCAGAGCACCTGCCCTGCCCCAGGCACGTCCTCTCCTCCACTGAGGGCTTTTGGGTGGCATGTTTCTCTCCTGGGGAGCATTTCACCCTGCCTGTTTCCTTGCAGCGTCACATTTCCTTGTTCCTCTGGGGAGTTTTGAGGTCAACTTCCCGCAGCTGGTTATTCCAGAGCTGGCCACCACAGGCTCAAGGCAGCCGAGCAGGGCAGTGCAGGGTCCCCCCTGTGACCACCTCTCTCCTTGCAGGCTCCTGGAGGTGCAAGATGACTCTCTTTGATGGCATCTACCCCTTCTACGTGCAGCAGAGGAAGGTTTCCGTGTTTGATGTCAGCACCATCATAGTGATCGTGGTCTTCCTAACGTTTGCTTGCAGCTTCCTGCTCATCACCCCGGGCATCCGCGGACGGGCGGTGCGTAGCCCCTCTCCCTGGAGATAAGCACCTGCTTTCCATATTTTGGATGCTGGGACACTCCCGGCTGGTTCAGGGTGAGGCAGGAGGACAGCCGGCTGTTTCTCCCTGCCTGATGTCCCACTCTCTCCCTGCAGAGGCTCTACTGGACTCTCCGGGTTCTCCTCAGTCTCCTCGTGGGAGTGGTGATCGTTGGTGAGTGCTGCGCAGCCCTTGGAGGGTGTGTCTGGGGGCAGGATTAAACTCCAAGGCTGGGTCTGTGTCTGGGAAATGCAAGCTGGTGGTCACCGCCGTGGCATGGCTGAGGCTGGTTGTAGGGTCTACCCTAACCCTGCTCTGCAAAGCAGTCACACAGCTTCCCAAAAGAGCTTCCCCATCGCTGGCACTGGAGCTGAGAGCACCCAGAGGTGCTTGTGGTCACTGTTGAATCAAGAGGGAGCTTTGCTGGCTGTAGCTGCACCATGGAGGTCGAACAGCCCCAGCCCCGGTGAGATGCACAGCCCCATGTTCCTACAACTGTGCAAGCCCTCCTGAGCTTCCTGCTGCGGAGGGAGCATGGCTGAGCAGCTCAGACTGTGGCCAGGCACGTTTGGAGGATCAGAAGAGCCTTGCAGTGATGTAGTGAGAGCAGGTTGAAATAAAAAGCAGGCAGAGCAGAGGTTGGGGCCAGGAGGACAGTAAAGACCTTCCAAGGAGCAAGGCAGGAGGAGATGAAGGAGAGGATTTGATTCCGTAGAAACCAAGAAATCTTCTGTAATAAATGGGACTCATGGCAGAAGCCAGGCTGTGGGATTTCCAACTTGGACAAGGTGACAGGACGTGTAAATGAAAGAGGTACTGAGGGGATAGAAGTTGCCAAATGGGGACAGCAGCCAGCCCTGACCCTAAATCAAAGGAAGTCTCCTGCTCTGAAGGACAGGGCAGATTGCAAGACTGCTTTGGAGAAGGATGTTGAAGCACAACCTAAATGACTCGACCCCTGATTTGACCAGGGGATAGAAGTAGATATCCAGGCTGGGACCAGCTGCAGGACTCTGTCAGCTGACACATGGGCCAGTCCAGCATGTGGCGGTCACCCTCTGCCTGGGGATGTCCAGGGGCTGGGGTATGCCACCAGAGCTGCCTGGGAACATGGTGCCAGGCTGGAAATGGCAGAGGGGTGGAGGTCAGGGCTTGCTCCACAGCCTTAACCAGCTCAACCCTGGAGAGCTGTCCGGAGTCACTCTCCTTAGACGGATGCAGCTGGGCGCTGCTTGGGCACACAGGAGGAATTAATTGTTTTACAGCCAGCATCAGGGTTTCTGTCTGGCGGCAGCAGGGCACACTCAACCCTGCAGCTAGAAAATGTTCCTGCAGAACTCCTACTGGATCAGTGCCCTCACAAGTTGATTCAGCAGCTGAACTTATTTTCAGGCAGGTTTTCTTGTTCAGCCTGAGATTAAATCATCACCTTCACTTTCAGCTCACTTCAGTGCTGAAAAATTAAGACCACCTCAAAGTGGAAGGCTTTCAGAAAAGGATACTTTGCTCCAAAAAACCATATACCAGAAATGCTTCAAATTTTTCTTTTCCCCCCACCTGAAATGACCGTCAGAGCTGTGATGGCACTTGCCACCCCTCTCCGCTGCCTCTGTTTGCTGTTGATCTTCACTATTCACTAATAGTGCAATGTAGAGAGCTTAATATTTGGAATGAAACTCACCCCTGTTCCCGAGGCTGAGGAATGGGCTCATTTTCGAGCCCTGTCCCCAGGGGCTGCGGTGCTCGTTGTGGTGCGGAGCTTGCAGGGAAGTCCTGGAGAAGATGTCCAAGGAAGAATCAGGTCATGGGGTTTGTCCCTGGGGATCTGAGCTCTCCTCCCGCTCCCAGACCGAGGGAGTGGATGCTCAACGAAGGGAGGACACGAGCTCCGCCAGGGCGTGGGAGCTGGTTGAGGCATGTTCTGGTGGCTGAGTCAGCTCTCCTGCCCTCCTTCCACTCCCCTGCAGTGCCACAGTGGGTGGGAATGCTGCCCATGTTCCCCCCCTCCTTGAGCACAGCAAACTCTTTAACTCCAGCCACTCTTTAACTCCAGCTTTACTTTTCCTGGCAGCTGTCCAGTTCACAGGGGACTGGGAGACTGGCTGGGTGACAGCGAACACCTCCTACAAGTCCTTCAGCCATGCACTGGTGAACGTGGACATTGGGCTGCATGTTGGCCTGGCAGGGCTGAATGTCACACTCATAGGTGAGTCTGATGTCCCCATCTGCAGCTCTGGAGTGGTCAATGGCCCCAGGAGGTCTCCAAGTGCCCTGTTGGGTGGCCTTGTTCTGCATGGAGGCTCCTGGCACTCTGTTGTCCCTTGAGTGCCTGTGCTCCTGGCTGGAAGTGCCCAGGCTGCTGGGACACAGCAGGACCTCAGTCTTCTCCCTCTGGCAGGAAATCCAGTGAATCAGGTCAATGAGACCATCAAGTACAATGAGCACTTTTCCTGGAGCTTTGGTGAAGACTATGACCACAGCTACAGCGAAGGGCTGGAGAGGGGTCTGCCCAGCCCCATCCTCTACGTGGCAGAGAAGTTCACCACGCAAAACCCCTGCAGCATGAACAGGCAGTACCGCATCTCTGGCCACTATGCATCAGCCACTCTCTGGTGAGCCTTTCTTCTCCTGGGGTAGGCAGGGAAGATGCAAGGATGTGGGAAGGGCTCTGCTGACTTGTCCCTAGGCTTCTGAGACAGATGGTGATTGCATGCTGCCAGGAAGAAAGCCACGAGCATGGAGGGGCCTCTGCAAGGTCTGCAGTCAAACCGATGCCCCTGTAGGCACCTTGGGGTGGGCACATAGGAGGTCCTGGTTCTCTCTGCTGGTCAGATCCACCAGGGCTGGGCACAGGAGAGAGGAACGTGGTGCAGATCCTTGCTGTGATGTGGTGATGGCAGAGGTCCATCCCCATGGATGGAGTTAGAGCTGCTGTCCTTGGTGGCTCAGACAAGCTCACTGGCATGTGCAGAACTCTCCCATTCCCATCTGTGAGGGTATTTAATGTCTGGGAGTGGGACCAGCTGAGGAAAAGCTGATGATGCTGCATTTGTAGGGTCAATCACAACTCTTTAGCAGGATCTGCTGGGCAGCAACATGCTGCTGCTCACTTGGGCTGAGGTCCACAATCCTCAGGAGATGGTCTCCCCTATTATGGGTTGTGGAGGGCAAGGGCCATTGCAGTGCCGTTCCCCCTGGTCTAGGTTTGACAGCAGGGATGCAGAAGCTGGGAAAGGGGCCTGAAAATGCCATGGAACAAGAGCTTATGGCCTGTAGCTGAAGGCTTCCCCTGTCAGCAAAGCCTAGATCTGCTACAAATGACTTATACCTGCTTCTGCAACTATCCCAGGCCTTTGTGCTGCTCTCCGGCATCTGCACTGCCCCACATGTGGAAGGGCGGGGAGCTGAGATGGTCTAGACACACTGAGTGGGCAGCAATGGCCTCCTTGAGGCTGGTATGATCTGTGGGCTGAGCAATGGGAAGAGGAAATTCAGGCTTCTGCCTCTGGATGTAGCAGTGTGAGCATTGCATATCTGTTTGGTCAGACTGGGAGGCCAAGAATCACTCCAGCTTCCCTACAGACCTTCTTGGCCTCATATAATGCAACCTGGAGCCCAGATTCCTCCTCCCACATGGAAATCCTCACATCGAGCTTCCTAGTCCGTGGTACTTGCACAACTCATCTGTTGGTCTTCTGTTGTCTCCAGGGTGGCCTTTTGCACTTGGGTCATCTCCAACATGCTGTTCTCCATGCCCGTTCTAGTTTATGGAGGCTACATGGTCCTGGTGACGGGGGCCTTCATGATCTTTTCGTTGCTCTCATTCTCCACTGTGAGGAACTCCCTGATGTGTCCAATCCAGTTTGGGACCACAACCCTGCACATAGGCTATGGGGGATCTTTCTGGCTCACACTAGCGATTGGTAAGAACGCCAAGCTTCATCAGGGCAGACCACCTTGTCCCTCTGGGTGTGCAAAAGTCCCAGTGCTTTCCCCCCCAAAAAATGGATGTGAGAAAGCTCAGGCAGTGCAGCCCACCAGAGCCCCAGGCTTTGCCTTGGCAAAGCAGATCCTGGCAAAGGTGTGGAGAGGGCTGGCAGAGCGGGAATACCATTCCCATCTCAAGGGTCGTGGAGGGATTTTAGTCCCTGAGGTACAGTAATGCTAGGTGATGGGGATCACTTACCTGTGTTTCAAGACCCATGCCTGGGTTTTAAGATGCTCAGCACAGCAGCTAAAGCCACCTCATATAGTAGAAGGCCATTTTCCATAGGAGAAGGCATTTTCCCCTGGTAGGGGGCCACCAGAGAAGGGGTGTGGGTTAAGAAGCATGCTGGTGTTTACAGGCATGCTCTCACAGAGTACATTGTCTTCCAGGCTTGCTCTGTTTTGTGGCTGGGATCACTGTTGTCACACTGCACTACTTCAACTTGGACCTGCTGAAAACTTTCTTTGATCTCCGTGAGGACAAAGCAGAGGAGTACCAGGACATAACTGAAGTGTACATCAACCCTCATTTTGTGAACAAAGAACTGTCTCTTTGTCAGCCCTCTAAACTCAACCCCAACAGCATCTAGAAGAAAGTTTTTCCCACTCCTTCTCTGAAGGTGGGCCCAAAAGGGCAGAGCACAAACCCTCCTTGATGTCCCCAGAGACCCAGTTCCCCATCCAGCTGCCTTTGAAGAGTGCGTGAGTCCACGTTGGAATGGGTACTTGCTGAGAAGTACCTTTGCAGACTATCTCCCTGACCATGCCCTCTGGAAACAGGCAGGCTTTGCAGAGAGCCAGCAGGCTGCAATCAGTTCACAGCTCCAGCGGCTTGAGCTGCACACTCACCTGGGCATCTCTGTCCCAGGAGAAGCATCCTTCCTGCTCCATGCCCTGTCATAGCTGGGTGCAGTGAGTCTCTGATGGCCTGTTCCCCCACCAGAAACTGATTTCTCATGGGGAGCACCCGTGACTCCAAAAGCCAGTGATTAAACCTGCTCATTTCTTTCCCAAGCACTGATGTTTAGTGTAGACCTTTAGTAGTACCTAGGAAAGCCAGGCACAGACCCAGACTCGGTCAGGCTGGAATCTGCATGAGCTAGAGTAAAAAAGCTGCTCCAGAAAGAAAGACTGAGTAAATGTACGACAGAGTGTGCCGGGATGGATGTGGGGATGTGATTATTTTCACTTTCAAACTTGAGCTGCATTAGATAAGACTTGTAGCCCAGCAAGAAGATGCCATGAGGAAGGAAAGAGCGGGAAGAATGAAATTACTCCCGTCCAGCTGGAGCGCATTTGGACTGGCGAGGCTCACCGTGAAATGCAAGCCCGAGGCCAGGAGTCAGACCCAGCCAAGGTGAGAAATGAAGCGCACCAAGTGGCATTATTACAAAGAGAAGTTGGGCTCTGACACCAAATCCACTGGCCTGATGAAGTCTCCACAGGCTGGCACAGCAAGATCACCATATCTGAATGCTGAAGACCTGGGCAGCTCCAGTCCAATTAATTGCAAAGAACATAATTTCAGTATTTTGGCTCTTTTCTCAGAAAGAAAAGAGCCTTGCTGTTAAGTTACTTATTTCTTCCATATGATACTTGTGTTGCACTGTGATTTATTATGCGCAATAATTATTATTTTCAATAAAACTATCAAAAACCTGCTCCTTTGAAATACTTTGGGCATTTTGTGGGGCTGGATTCTTAAGAGAAGGCTGTGGGGCATATCTTCAGGCACTTCTTGTGAGCCTCCAGCAGCAGCAGCCTTCCGATGGGGGAAACTTCCCTGGTAGAGGTGCCCCCAAGGAAGGATGAGGCTCACTGGCACGTGTGAAGGTGAGCCAGTGAGAAACCCTTGTCGTGGGGAGCAGCATGCTGTAGGAACGTAGGAGAGCCTCAAAAGCACTTTAACTAGCCAAAAGCCAGGACAAAAGCTGTAAGATTAAACCAACAAAACTCCCTCAGGAAAAGGAGGATCCTTTCTCGAGTCTTTCTTGTGTCCAGGCACGGCAGGTCCAGAGGCATCATGGGAAGATGCTACAACCAACCACAAGTTACTGGGGCTTGTGTGGGAGAGATCCTGTGCTCTGAAAGCACAGGAGACTGGGGGGTTTCCCATCCTTTCCGACACTGCATCTGGTACTCTCCAGCTTCATCTCCTGCATGAGTGCCCCCCAGTAGCATCTTCACCAGAAGAAAAGTTTTGGCCTGTTGTATCAGACTTACAGGGCCATGAATCTCAAAAAACCAAAACATAAAGGAAATTCGATCTGTTTGAAGTGCAGAGACGTCAGATCTCCGTGTGTCTTGCCTGCTGCCTAGCAAACACAGGATGGCTGGGATTTCTGCAGCAGATCTTGCATGGGGCCCACAGAGTAGCGGAAATGACATGATGGGGGATGCAGAGACCCCTTCACACACTGTGTCGCATGCAGAGCACGGGTTCAGGACAACGGGGACTGGCTGTGGCATAGGGGCTGTCCACCTGCAAGGAGAATTTTTTCCTTGCCACCGCAGGGAGGTGCATACAGGAGGGCCATTGCTCAGGGGCAATTATTTTGCCTCACTACATGTTGTCATAGCAGCTTCTTCACATGTGCTAGAAGAGCTGTGGCTCTACTGCTCCTGGCTCGTGCTGCTGCAGGTCCTACCTCCTCCATCCACCACAGCTCCTGGCTCAGTATCCTGTCTGGACTGAGCCGTTGTTGAACAAGAAGATGTAAAATAATTGCCATTAAATCCCTGGCTCTCAGCCCAGGCTGCTTCTGGCCCCACGCTGTCCAGGGAATCTGGCATCAAACCAGAGGGTCAGAGCCAGCAATGGAGCAAACACTGCAAGCACCTCAGGAGCACAGCCTGGGGCTCTGCAAGGACCGTGGTCCCCACACCTGGAGGCACTCGTTGCACCAGGGCAAGCATCTAGCATGCCATCTAGCAGGCAGCAGAGCTGCCCACTTCCCTGCTTCCCAGGCTGGGCTGCAAGGGGGAACAGGCAAGGGAAAGGCAAAGGTTTATGAGGGCTGAATTTCAGTTCAATAAATAAAAGATGTTTGTTGCACTTTGGATCTAGTCCATCTGTAGGCTGAAGTACCTCCTGGTAGATGCTGTTGGGAACATTCTGACTGTGCTCTCCCAAGCCCAAGCAGTTCAGCTCCAACCTATTTTTAAATGCCTGTTGGGTCCTCTAGGTCCTCACTGAAGGCTTTTCCATCCAGAGCGATATGAGACAGGATGCCATGTCTGAGCACGCCCTCCTCAGAGGACCTGCCCCATGATGGTTCTTCTGCAAACCTCTGCTGGGCTGGGAATTGCTCCCATCAAACCTCCCATACCCTATTTACTCCATATTGACTTGCCTTTATTGCCCTGCACTGTCAAGGTGCGGTCAGATGCCCCATACGGGCCACAGAAGGGCTTTGTCTGTGCCTTCTTCCCTTCCCTATGGCTGCCATGTCACAGCCACACAGCATCCCTAGCCTGACAGCCCTCAGAGGGATGCCTCTATCAACAGACAAGAGGAAGACCAAGTCCCACTTATTTTACTGGGGTAGAGGGGAGAATAAGTGAGCACGAAACAGGAAAAAAAAAAAAAGTCACAAAACCTGCACCGAGTTAAAGGACTGCAAACCTGAAATGTGCTCTCTCCCTGAGAGGGCAAGGTACCTGCCAGCTGTCAGCAGCCAGGAGTGGGTGGCTGCATCTGCCTTGGGTGTGCAGGATTTCAGCATTGTGTGCCCCATGACGCGTATATTTCCACGGCTGAGAGAGAGGAAACCGAGCATCCCAGCCCAGATGTGATGCTCACCTCTTTGTAATTGATTACAGCCGCTTTCTGGGGCGCTGTAGCATTTCCATTCCCATCTCATCCTTTCCTTCCCTCCCACTGAAAAGTTCTCCTTTCAGAAGGCTGTGAGACTACTGATAACTCAGAGGCTGCTCACAGGTGTCTGTGGTTTGGGGTGTTTATAAGCACTGTAAGAAGGGGGAGCCAACCAACCAATTCCCTGACTGTGCTGTTTCCAGCCCAACCTACAGACCAGCACATCTCAGACTTACATCAGACTTGAGTTGTGGGGTGTCAGGATAAGTCTGAAATCCAGGAGACATCCAAGGCCTGGTTCCTCAAGCATCCTATTAAATCATGGGCCACCTTGCCAACCTGCTCTTCAGCCAAGACCAAAAGGAGGTGCTGGATACAGCACACCCTGCTGAGCACAGCTCCACTTGGCCTCAAGTTGTGCCAGGGGAGGATTAGATTGGATATTAGGAAAAATTTCTTTACCAAAAGGGTTATCAAGCACTGGAACAGTCTGTGCAGGGAGGTGGTGGAATCGCCGTCCCTGGAGGTATTTAAGACGGGCAGACGTGTTGCTGAGGGACATGGTTTAGGGGTGGTTTTGGCATAGGTTTATGGTTGGACTCGATGATCTTGAAGGTCTCTTCCAACCCAAGTGATTCTATGATTCTATGACTTGCTCTTCCTGATTGCTGATGAGAAGAGCACCCCTGGGCAGAGGGACTTCTCAGAGTTTTCAGGGTGGGGGCGCTGTTGCAGGGGCTCTGCTTCTCCTGTGGTTCATATCTGTATGAATGTCTCCAGTTACTTGGTTTGTGTCCAGTTTGTTCTGGTTTAGTCTCTCTATCTTAGGGAGGACTCGAGGTTTGCTGTGGATGGACTGAGGGGAAGGACAGTGGCCCAGTGCCTGTAACAGGGCAGCCAGGGATAGGACATGGATTCTCATCACCCCAAAAGGTCTTCCAGGTGCTGGTGAGCAAAACAACAGAAAAAAAGAAAAACAAAGAGGGCAAACTACTGTATTTGAGACACCTTTCTAAACTTGGATAGTCTCGTCACCCAGCTCTTATCATGTCTCCTGGTGAGGTTGGACTGGAGCATGAATTGAGGAGGGGTGTGCTTGGGCTTTGACCTGCGTACCCGTGGTGTCTTACAGCCGGGTGGCTGTCACCTCACAAAGCTCACCCAGAGGGACCATCAGCACGTCCTGTGCAGAGGAGCTGGGCTCGAGTGGCAGGTAGGACTTGTCCCCCACGTCCTCTTTTCCTTTTCCCTCATCCAGGTTAAAGACAAGCTTCAGCTTCTCTGGTTGCATGGAGTTCAGGATGATGACACCCAGACCCAGCAGCAGGCACAACAGCCCTGCAACACACAGTGTGGGGAGACATGTTAGTACCTCCTCCCCGCTGTGTCCTGCCCTATCCATACCTGGATCTGGGGTTGGAGGCCAACAGTACATGGCACCACCCAGGGATGGTGTTGTTTCCCTCTCCGCATCTGGATTCTGCCATCAGTACAAACGAGTAGTCAATGAACTGGGGCAGATGGCCAAGAGAGTTGGGGCTGGAGCCCACCATGTATATGGGGAAAAGCTGGAGGAGCTGGGCTTGTTTAGCCTGAAAAAGAGGAATCTTCAGGGGGGCTTAATTGGCATCTTCTGCTACTGAAAAGGGGCCAGTCTCTTTTCAGAGGTGCAGAGTTGTAAAAAGGGAAAATCTGGTTTGATAAAAGGAAATAGTTGCTACCCAGGAGTGGGACAGCTGTGGTCCTGAAAGGCAGAGGAGATCTCTAGCCATGGGGACATCCACCACCAGACTGAACAAGGCTGACGTGGCTTTGAGGTTAGCCCTGCTCTGGGAGAAAGACCCCCATGAGTCCTTCCAGGCCAGGTATTTCCCTGACTCTTCAATTCAGGACTTTCATGGAACTCTTCTGGGCACACCTCCACACAGATAGCTTTGGCCATTCATATCTCCTGGCTGCTCAGCTCCTTTTCCCCCATCTGAGTGATGCTACCCTAAATTTTTGTGTGCCATTTAAAAGAAACCCAACCACAACCATTTTCTGTGACAGCCATGGAGACAGAAGGGATGAGGTGCTGTTGGGGCATCACTGAGCATCATCACTGCAGGGATGGAAAACAAAAGCCCCAGGAGTAAGCTCAGCACTCACCTGTTGCTAATGTCAGCCAAAAGGATCCACCATAATCTGTTTTCAAGGAAGCTGAGCCGAACTGGATGGGGCATTTTGGGGTTTTCCTCGCAGTGAAAAAGAAGAGCAGTGAGAAGAGCATCAGTGCAGCAGTGAGCAGGAGCATGTAGCCGCCATAGAGCAGGATGGGCATGGAGAACAACAGGATGGAAATGAGCCATGTGCAAAAGGCCATCCTGCAAAAGGACCACAAAACTGAGCAGAAAGAGTCATGCTGGGAGCATCTTCTCAGGGTCTTGTCTCCACATCCCAATGGAGGGATACAGCCCTGGGCAACCTGTTTTAGCTGGCCTTGCTTGAGCAGGTTGGCTGGACAGGCTGATCTAAGGAGGTCCCTTCCAACCCAAATGATTCTGTAACCACAAGTGGTGGAGCTGTGGGACAGGTCCCGCAGTGGTGGAGAGGGAACTCCACGTGTTGAACTTCATGAAGCCCCGAGCACCTTGATATGGCTTTGACATCAACCCTAATCTGGGCAGGTCCCTCCAAATTAACTCTTTCTCTAACTCTTGTGGGCCTGCACAACTGGCTGCACAACTGCTCCCAGGCAGTTCCCACCAGTTGAAAGGGAGTAGGCAACAAGGGAGACTTTTGTTTGGAGAACTGCACAACGAGCCATGCCCATATCTGACTCAGCACCTGGAGTGCACCCAGCTGCCAGCCCTGCCTTGTGTGTGGCATTGGGGTTCAGCTTGCTGAACAATTGTTCTGATTCCAAGAATAATAACGAAAAGTAAGTTTACATCAACATCCCTGCCTTGAAACACTCCTTTTCAATAGCAGGAAGGTTTGGCCAAGGCTGGTTATTTTTCCTGAAAATAAAAAAGGAGTTGGGGGCAGGGAACTGGAGCCTACATCCATAGGGGGAATTGGAAGACTTACTCTTCCCTGCAATGCCTTTCCCATGACCTCTGAGACACGTGGGGATGCTCTGAGACTCCATGATCACAACACACACAAGGGCTCCAGGTTTACACCACAAGACAGCCTCTGAGCACCCTCTTGATGGCTCCTCCTGTTCCTCACCAGCAGGTCTCATGCCCGCGTGGGCATACAAGAGGAATCCCCCCCCATGGGTGGTCTTATTGGGGCCCCACATCTTGCTTGTGAGGGGACCTTGCATCATAATCCCCACACAATTACATCTGCTTTCCTTTAAATGAAGAATAATTTCCAACTACAATTTTGCACATCAGGGCAGAGCACACAGAAGAGGACTCTGGGGAGATGGGCAGGCCAGGAAGCATGGGCATCCCCTGGTTCTGCAGAAGGGTCTGTGCCAAAGATCATCCAAGGCTTCGGCATGGCCTTACAGGGAAGAGAGCGGTTCCATCAAGCTCCTTGTGCTCTACCTGGTTCTTTCTACCTCCCCACTGGGCAGAAACAGGGCAGACTTCTTGCTCTAACTTACCACAGTGTGAGGGACGCGTAGTGGCCAGAGATGCGGTACTGCCTGTTCATGCTGCAGGGGTTTTGTGTGGTGAACTTCTCCGCCACGTAGAGAATGGGGCTGGGCAGCCCCTTCTCCAGGCCTTTGCCATAGCTGTGGTCATAGTCTGCATCGAAGCTCCAGGAAAAGTGCTCATTGTACTTGATGGTCTCATTGACCTGATTCACTGGGTTTCCTGCAGAAGGAGAAGACTCAGGACCTTTCTCAGCCTTGGAGGCAGCTCCAAGATCTCCTGGTGTGGCGGCTCGAGGTCCCACAGCTCCAGTACCCAGGTGCATGGCTGTGAAACTTACACCAATCCCCTCCTGCACTCACCCACTAGCGTGACATTCACTCCCGCCAGGCCAATGTGCAGCCCAATGTCCACATTCACCAGTGCATGGCTGAAGGACTTGTAGGAGGTGTTCGCTGTCACCCAGCCAGTCTCCCAGTCCCTGGTGAACTGTATGGCTGCAAAGACATCAAAGGTTAATCACGGCCTGGTGGCAAGACATCCAGTGCTGGAAGCACTATAGCCTGAGCATCATCTACCCCATCCCAAGGGCAAGGTCTGGGTTGTGAGCCCCAGGGAGCAGAAGCTTTGTATGTCCTTCCCCAACATCAACCCTGACCCATGACCCTGAGAGCTCTACTTGGACCCAGTGCAGTCCCTAGGGCTAATGGGATTGATGTCCAGCCACTGGTCCTTGTCTAAGTACCTGCCAATCTGTCTGGATGCCCTGGCAGTTGGCAGTGGGCTTTCAGTGACTGCCCTGGAGGTGATCTGTCCGTGCAACACGGACTTTGCAGAAGAGACAGATGAGTGCTCAGACCTCCCACCAGTTGCTAGAGCTGGGTCCCAGACACCGACGGGAGTTGTTCTTCCCCATAAACTCATCCTGTGGGCTGGAGTTGGCACTTGGCTGCTCTATTCACCCTCCCTCACCTTTCTCCTCCATCCCCAGTGTCTTGGGCATCCTTGAGCTTCTCCCCCAGGCCCCAGCTACTCACTGAGGACCACTGCTCCCACGAAGAGGCCCATCACCACCCGCAGGAACCAGAAGAGTCGCTGCCGGGGGGGGTGGAGCAGAGAGGGAGGACAATTCTCAGTCAGATTTTGCCATCGGGACCTCAGCACCAAGCATGTCATTTAGAAACGCTAGCCAGTCAGAAACAAGGCTGTCCCTCCCCTGAGGAGTCATCCCATGGGCTCTGCAGGCAGGTGGCACGGGTGACACACATGGCTGAGGCATCCCCGCTGTGGGGCGAGGGAGGCAGCCAGGAGATCTGGGCAGAGCAAGAAGGTCAAAACAGACCATTCAGGAAAGCCGCGCCATCCCCTTTCTGGGAAACAGGATGAAGGCACTTGCTTTAATAGTCCTGAGCTGGCATTTCCACACTTATCCAAACCTCACGTGTTCAAACTCGCTGGCAGCTGGCCACAGCTGGAGGCAAAATTGGCCGCCAGCGTTTTTCAGAGTTCCCTGGGGGGGGTGGAGCGGATGGGGAGATGGCTCTCGGCCAGCCCCGCTCCAAAGCCAAGCATGCAACAAGAGTGTGGCATGCAAAGCGTGGGCTCTCAGTGGGGTCTGGTGGCCATGCTGAGCCCCTACAAGCAGTGCTGCGACATGCACAGAACACACCTCCTTCTTTTATTGGAGTTTCGGGGAAGGTGGAGTGAGGTCTTTGAGCCTCGCCCTGTTTTTTCACTCCTGTGAAATCACTCAGGCTCACACATGATGAAATCCAGCCAAGCTCAGATCTGGGCACCTGGTAAACTTGGGATGGTGGAGTTTGGTGTCTCCAGCATGGGGGTACATGCTGGGTTGGGCTGGCACTCACTCCCACAGCTCGTTAGAGCTCCAAGAGCCCTGGCCATGAGCCTGTGGACATGTTTGCTCCCCAAGTCTGTTTTCAAGGCTGGGAAGGGGGAAGCATGTGGGATGCACAGGGCAGGGACCAGAGGGCTGAGCTCTGCCTGCCCCTCCACTTACCCCCCTGCCACGGATCCCTGGCAGGATTATGATGAAAGTGGCCAATAAGGAGAAGAAGACAGAGACAATGACGGCCCAGGTGGTGTCGAAGGGGAAGTACGCATTGGTGCCAGGGTAGAAGGGGAAGGAGCCATTCCACAGCGTCATCCTGCTGCCTGGGAGTGCTGGAAACTGGCACCCAGAGAGACGGGGAGGGGGGAGAAAATCACCTCCACACTTCCACCCCACCCAGCCTTCTCCACAGAGCCATCTCCTGCCCGCTTGCCCCAGGCATGGCTGTGTGTGCATCCCCAGTGCCTGTGCATGTTGCAGTCCCATGTCTGGGCGTACGCTCGGGCATCTTTCACTGGAGCCCTCCATCTGCCCATGTTACATCCTAGATCAAAGTGCGTTTGGAGTCACCAGGGCCTCAGCTGGCATGCTCAGCTTGCCCCTAAAGTAGGACAGCAAGATGTGCACGCACTGCTGGACCCCTCCTTCCCCTCTTGTGCTTATTCTCAACCCCTGGTCTCTTGCCTGTGCTCCCACCCTCCCCAGTTCAGCTCTTTATCAAACAGCCTGGCTCCCACTTGTGGATGTTGCGCTCGGGGCGCTCGGTGAATCACTGCACAAAAGCGGGCTGCACCCTGTCAGGCTGCTCCTTGCTGAGCATGGGACAGAGGTAACTCGCCTTCCGAGGAGACAGGAATAATCCAGAGGGGACAGAGAAACTGTCTTTCCCTGGCAGCAGGGTGCCAGTCAGCACCTGCCAACCCTTCATCCTGGGAGCCAGCCAACAGGAACGCCGTGCCATGGTGGGCTGAGGGATGCTGCTTAGGAAGGCTGCTGTGCTTTTTGCCAAAGCACTTAGACAAGGCACTTCCCTGCTAGGAAAGGGCTGCAGCATCCCCTGGGAGTGGGGACTGTCCTAGCAGTGGCTGCAGAAACACCCGCGCCCTCTTCCCCGTGCGGAGCCTACCTCTGCTGCGGCTGATCCTGAGGGCTGGCTGCTGTGTAGACCTGTGGAGTGCTCCAGGATGCTGCCTCCCTGCCCACGCTGCCTTCCTGAGCTGCAGGCGGGAAGCCAGCTCAGCGTGTCATGATGGTATTTCTCCCAGCCTTTTTTGCAGTGCCCGCCTCCAGAGGTGGCTGGATCATGCAGCGTTACCCATGGCTGATCGGCCCCCTCCAGCACTGCCACTGAGCCCCGGGGCAGGCGAGAGAGCTGCGGGCTGGCACTGCACCATGCAGCGTTCCAGAGGTGAGCTATCCCGGAGGGGTTTTGCCTTTATTTCCTCGACTTTTCCTGCAGAGTGGTGAAAAGTCCAGCTGTTCCTTATGGCACAAAGACCCTGGGGCTGCCAGGCTCCTTGGGAGAGCAGCAGAGGACAGCAAAACCCTCACCTGCACTGCGCAGCGAAGGATCCCCACTCAGGTCACCTAGTATAGGTTGAGGCTGCACAGTCTCCTCTTTGACCATGCTCTTGACTCCGTCTCCCACAGGAGGTTCCCCAGGAAGGTCCTGGCTGAACTGTCAGTCACCAAGCAAGGTGACACAGAGGTTGATAAGGGGAACCAGCAGAGAGACACAGGTCTAGAGAGGCTCCCAGCCCTTTTATGCAGAAGATGCTCAAGTTACTAACCTGGCTGTGGTTTGGAGAGGGTGGAAATAAAATTTTTGGGGGTTTGCTCTCATTCCTTGCCATTTTGATTGACTGAAGCAGGTTGAATTGACTTGGAGCAGTCCCAGCATGGCAGAAACACTGTCCTAACCCCATCTAGAGGCTTTCTTCCAAAATGGTCTGTTGCTGTTTAACCCCAGCTGGCAACTAACCACCATGCAACCGCTCACTTTCTCCTCCCTGGTGGGATGGGGGAGAGAATCAGAAGAATGAAAGTGAGAAAACTCGTGGGTTGCGATAAAGACAGTTTAATAAGTAAAGCAAAAGCCGCACATGCAAGCAAAGCAAAACAAGGAATGCATTCACTGCTTCCCATGAGCAGGCAGATGTTCAGCCATCTCCAGGAAAGCCAGGCTCCATCACGCATAATGGTTACTTGGGAAGACAAAATGCCGTATCTCCAGACATCCCACCCTTCCTTCTTCTTCCCCTAGCTTTATATACCAAGCATGACGTCATATGGTATGGAATATCACAGAATCACAGAATGGCAGGGGTTGGAAGGGGCCTCCAAAGATCATGTAGTCCAAGCCCGCTGCCAAAGCAGGTTCACCTACAACAGGTTGGTTAGGATCTCACCCAGGTGGGTGCTGAACATCTCCAGAGAAGGAGACTCTACCACCTCTCTGGGCAGCCTGTTCCAGTGCTCTGCCACCCTCAAAGTAAGAAATTTTTTCCTTGTGTTCAGATGGAATTTCCTGTGTTGCAGTTTGTAATCATTGGCCCTTGTCCTGTTGCTGGGCACCAATGAAAAGACTCCAGCCCCATCCTCTTGCCACCTGCCCTTTATATATTGATAAGCATTGATGAGATCCCTCTCAGTCCGCTCTTCTCCAAGCTAAACAGACCCAGGTCTCTCAGCCTTTCCTCATCAGAGACATGTTCCATTCCCTTGATTATCTTTGTCACCAGCAGTTCCTTGTCTTTCTTGAAATGAGGAGCCCAGAACTGGACACAGTACTCCAGATGTGACCTCATCAGGGCAGAGTAAAGGGGGAGGATGACCTCCCTTGACCAGCTGGCCACATTCTTTTTAATGCACCCCAGGATACCTCTGGCTTTCTTGGCCACCAGGGCATGTTGCTGCCTCATGGTCATCTTGTTGTCCACCAGGACTCCCAGGTCTCTCCCTGCAGAGCTGCTTTCCAGCAGGACAGCCCTTAATCTGTATTGGTGCATGGGGTTATTCCTCTCCAGGTGCAGGACCCTACACTTGGCCTTGTTGAGCTTCATTAGGGTCCTCTCCACCCAAAACTCCAGCCTGTCCAGGTCTCACTGAATGACAGCACAACCTTCTGGTGTATCAGCCACTCCTCCCAGTTTTGGGTCATCAGCAAACTTGCTGAGGGTACCCTCTGTCCCCTTATCCAGGCAGCTGATGAATATGTTGAATGAGACTGGACCCAGTACTGACCCTGGGGAACACTGTCAGTTACAGGCTTCCAAAAGAACTCTGCATCACTGATCACCATCCTCTGGGCTCTGCCATTCAGGCAGTCTCAATATAGCTCCCTGTCTACTCATGTAACACACACTTCCTAAGCTTATTTATGAGGATGTTACAGGAGACAGTGTCAAAAGCCTTGCCAAAGTTGAGGTAGACAATGACTACTGCTCGCCCCTCATCCACTCAGACAGTCATGCCATCATAGAAGGCTATCAGATTGGTCAAGCATGTCTTCCCCTTGATTAATCCATGTTGACCACCCCTGATAACCTTCTTTTCCTCTACACGCTTAGACATGACATCTGGGATGAGCTGTTCCATCAGTTTTCCGGGGATGGAGGTGAGGCTGACTGGCCTGTAGTTTCCTGGGTCCTCTTGTCCTTTTTGAAGACTGGCATGACATTAGCTTTCCTCTGGTCCTCAGACACCTCTCCTGTTCTCCATGACCTTTCAAAGATGATGGAGAGTGGCTTCACAGTAACATCTGTGTGACAGTGTGCTTCCTCCCTCTCCAGGGGCCAAGCTGATATTTATCTCCAGTAACCCTGTCCGAGCGATAACCGCCCACGGTGGTTATCATGGGTGTATGTAGTCATGACGATGGCATCCGGGGCTCAGCGTGGTTTTGGGGAGGCAGATAATAACAGAATAGTCAAGGGCTCACTTGAGCAATACTGGCTCTGTTGTCAATATGCAAATATGACTATAAGTCAATCATCTTACCCCCACAAATAATGAACAGCTGAAGAGCCCTTTGAGCTCTCCTGAATGGCAGCAGGCTGCACACCAAGATCTTCCCTTGAGTAGGGATGTCCAAAAGGTTACTCCTCGAGGTTCAGAGCTTCCTTGCTGCAAGACATCCTCGGTAAGTGACTAATAGGATGCTGAACTTTGAAATGTGAGCGATAGAGAGGATTAATTGTGCACATATAATCCTTTAGACATAAACTGTTGACCAAGTCTAGGACTAGGATTGGATCCAAACACACCTAGAGTCCTCTCTGAGAAGGAGTTTAGAAAGCAAAGGGGTCCTTTTAGAATCTTGACTCAATGGGAGGGTCTCCCTGACAGCTCTGTCTGACCCCGTCCTCTATGCAGTGGATAACCAAGTGGGCCTTGCCATCTCAAATCTTATTAAACGGTTGCATCTACTACCAACTTAATTAAATAATTGTTTCATATCAATAAACGTATTGCTGCTTCTCTCTTATGAGTGAAGTGCATCACTCTATCTGTGGCAATCTGACAGCTCCCTCAGCACTCACGGTACATCCCATCAGGGCCCATGGATTTTTGGGTGTAAAATTTACCTAAATGATCTCTAGCTCTATTGTCCTCAATCAGGGGAGAGTCCTCCTTTCTCCAGGCTCTGTCTCTTACCTCCGGGGTCTGGGATTCCTGAGGGCTGGCCTTAGCATTAAAAATTGAAGCAAAGGCAGAGTTCAGTAACTGCCTTCTCTGCATCTTCTGTCACCAGGGCACCTGCCTCATTCAGCATTGGGCCCATATTTTCCCTAGTCTTCCTTTTACCGCTAAAGTACTTGAAGAAGCCCTTCTTACTGTCCTTGACATCCCTTGCAGGTTTAATTCCAAGTGGGCTTTAGCCTTCCTCCTTGTACCCCTGCATGCTCTGACAATGTTCTTAAACTCCTCCCAAGTGGCCAGTCCTTTTTTCTACGTTCTGTAAAGTTCCTTCTTCCATCTGAGTTTTTTCCAGAAGCTCCTTGCTCACCCGTGCTGATTTCTTGCCTCCTTCGCCTGATTTCTTCTTCCTAGGGATGCACTGGTCTTGAGTTTAGAGGAAGTGGTGCTTGAGTATTAAGCAGCTCTCTTGTACCCCGCTTCCTTCTAGAGCCTTAGCCCATGGGATTCCTCCAAGTAGTTCTTTGAAGAGGCTAAAGTTAGCTCTCCTGAAGTCCAGGGTTGCAATTTGGCTTTTTGCCCTGCTTCTTCCACACAAGATCCTGAAATCCACCATCGCATGGTCACTTGCAGCCAAGGCTATCCCCAGCCTTCACATCCCCAAGTGGTCCTTTGTCAGCACAAGGTCCAGCAGCACACCTCTTCTCGTTTGTTCCTCTACCACCTGTGTCAAAAAGTTTTCATGGATGCTCTGCAGAAACCTGGACTGCGTGCGTCTGGCTGTGTTGCCTTTCTAGCAAATACGAGGGTGGTTGAAGTCCCATGGGAGAACCAGGGCCTCATCATGATGCTATTTCCAGCTGTCTTTTGGACAGTTGGGTTCAGCTCTTTCAGCTCTGTCCCCTCCCAACTTCTTGCACACTCCCAGCCTGCTCGCTCGTGGGTGTTGTGAGGAGCAGAAAAGGCCTGTAAGCCCTGCTCAGCAGTAACTGAAACATAACTGTGTTATCAACACGGTTTCCAGCACAAATCCGGAAGATAATCCATACTAGCTATTTATCAAACATAGGTAGAATAAATGTTCCTTTTCCGGGTTAATTTAAGGTGGCTCATCCACCTTAGACGTAGCTGGTAATTGGTATTGGCAGGCAACGCATCATGATAGATAATCATTGCAAGTCCCATTGCTGTCCCTACTTTTAATAGCCACGCATATCTTTTTATTAACAGTCACAATCAGTTCCTTACAATATCCAAGTTACAACAGTACATTCACACACAATTCTAGGTATAAAGTCCATAGAATTACTGCCCTTCATTAAGATCTTAAAGCAGTCTTGGCTAACAAATATATGTACAGTACCTACTGAACTAAATAGCACCTGATTCAATAAATGATGACTGACCTTCTCCTGCCGGAAATCGGAGAGTCCTAGTTCTGGTAAAGGCTCATAATTGCCTTGATACCACTTTCCACATGCTTCTAAAGGAAATCTCATAAATCTGATAGAAGTGACGTTCATCAGTTCTTGAACTTGATCTTTAAGGTGTTGATATTTCTTTACTTTCTCTGCCACTGCATGCAACTAAGATGTTCATTTACTTTTGTACCTAACTATAATACCTACTACAAGGGCCTGATCTCCTTTAACGAGTACCAGGCCTGGTTTATGTAATTCATTTTGTTGATATTTTAGCAGCAGCTCCTGGAATGCTGCTCATTCTTTCTTTTTGGCTGCATCTGTCAAGCATTCATGTATTTGGTTATGTGTCTTCATTCTAGCATCTCTGCCACTGGGCAGTATCCAATAATATGTGATTGGATTTTCTGCCTGACAGTGCTGACATGATTTGAGCTTCTTGTCTTCCCCTTGCTTGAAAAAACTCTTTTGTGGGATAGACATTAGCTCTTAGTCGTAACATCATGGTGAGCTGGACTCGATGGTGGGACTTGATGATCTTGAAGGTCTCTTCCAACCCAAGTGATTCCATGAGCTTATGTAGGGAATGACTCTGTAGTATTTGATCCAGCTGTTACTGACTATATCCTTCTCAAAATTGGAAATTCCAAGGCCCCGGGACAGCAACTTTGTCCAATTCACAAATTCCTGTTTACACCAGTTACAAGGTCTCAGAAAGATGGCTTTTGGAGCAGAAGTCTCCCATTCTGAGACTGGTTCTAATTCCTCTGATATCACCATGACTGCTTTCAGATCCCAAATAGACAGAATCTTATCCTTTTCTCCTCCAGCTGCTCTCCGCAATCTTTCAAGGTCTTTCTCAATACCTTCCTGACTAGTAGCTGCTCTTATTGTTTCATTCAAAGACTGCACAGTTCTGTACAGAATGGTGTTACGGGTACTTGCTGACAGGTGCAACCATTCCTTGACGGTTACTCCTGCTACCAAATAGAAGATTTCCAGGTATGTAGCTTTTACATTGGCTTTATCTGCTAAGTAAATCAGTCGCAGAATAATATATCCTTTCAAGATGTCATCCTTCTGAAATGGCTGCAGTGAAGCCTTCCCAATTCATTGTAAACATCACTCTACTTTCTCTAGTAGTTCTGGTTTTGATATTCCAGTCCATGGGTCAATATGTAGACCATTTTCTTCTTTCCAGAGGAGAAAATTAACTCTACATCAGCCCAAACTAGCACATGCTGTACATATTTATTTATTTTTTTTTAGAGATAAAACCAGTTTAATAGGACAGGACGAATGAAGAGGAAATGATAACAATAATGATAAAAGAAAAAGCAAAAGAAGTGATGCACGATGCTCACTAACCACTAACCAATGCTCAGCCTTATCCCAAGCAGCTATCTCCCGTTCCTGTCCCCTGGCCAACCCACATTTATATACTGGGCATGACATCTATAGTAGGGAATATTCCTTTGGCCAGCTTGGATCAGTTGTCCTGTCTATGCTCCCTCTCAGCTTCTATGGGAAGCTGAAAAAGTCCTTGACTGCTCAGCAGCAACTAAAAACATTACTTTATTATCAACATTATTCTCGTCTTAAATCCAAAACATAACACTATATCAGCTGCTAGTAAGAAAGTTATCTCTATCCCAGCTGAAACTGGGACACTGGCACAATTCCTGCCATGCCCTTCCCATCATGGGAGCACCCTGCGCCCCCAGTGATGGAGACGCCCTCAATGGGCAGAGCTTTGAGATGGGATAGTGCAGCATACTAATGGGCTTTCCTTTCTCTGTCCTAGTGGATGGCCTGGCTGGGTGCCCCAAAAACCTGTGTTTCCCACCCCTTTGGCAGAGGGAAGTTAAAAACATGTCTTAAGTTCATGTCCAGCAGGAAAAAAAGGCATTTCTGGGCAAAGGCTTTGCCATTTCCCCTCAAATCCCAGGCTGGTGCTACCTGGTCTGAACACTGAATCCCTTCTCGGAGGTTGTTTAAAAAAAAATGAAATAAAGGTTGGCAAGATGGGTGAAAAGTGTGCGCAGAGAGCTGTGCTGCAGAGATCCCTGCCTGTGCAGGCAATGCCTGGGCTGCGGCATCAGCTCAAGCTCCAGCAGTATCTGCAAAGTGGAGTGAGACATGGACTTCACAGCAGACCCTCAGGGGCAATTGTGTGGACACATGTGGGGCTTAGACCTCTTGAAAAGGTGGAAATACCTCTCCCTCTGGCGTGGAAGAGAGATAACAGAGGAGATGGCTGGTAAATGGCAGACTGAGATTAATTAAGGTGGAAAGAATACAACCATGTGAGGTGGTACATAGGGCAAGAAGTTGTCTGGCCAGGGGTCAGACCATCACTCATCACAGTCCCTGGAGATGGGAGAGTCAGTGGAGGGTTGGGTTCTGCGCTGGCTTGGCCAAACCAAGGTGTAAGGTTTGCCTGGGGAAGGGATTGGGGCACTGTGGATTTTGTGCTGTTCAGACGAGCGTCACAAACATGGGTGAGGAAGTTTCCTTCCTTCTCCAAAGGAGGTGCCCAGCAATACAGCTTTTGTGTGCAAGGACATGGCAGAGAGTGCATAGGGCTGCACTGGTTCCCTCATCTGTCCCCAGCGGTGACGGAAATGTGGTGCGATGGTGGTGTGGGGATGCTCTGCTTCCCTGGGGGACCCCTGACGGGGTCGTGGGTTAGCAAGTGTGGGAAAACTGCTGGATTTACCCCTAACCCAGTACTCTATATCCACAAAGAATTCCTACAGAGAGCTTGAGGCCATGATGATAACTGCGGTTTGGGTTTTTTTCCCTCTCTCTTTGATTTTCTGGGTATTTCTGCAGGTAGTAGAGGTGTGTAGTTCATCGGAAAGCTTCCAGGGAACAGGTCTGGGGTCTTGTTCTTGCTCGCCAGGAGCTTGCAGCCTCATGCTCAGGGCACTGCTGCCACCATCAGCACCCTGCCCTCACTTGGACAGCCCTCTTTTATCGGACAGTTTCTGCTTCATCCATTTGCAAGCTATGGACAGGGTGATTAAGGCTGAGTCACCCAATCCAGGTCACCTGAGGGAGGTGGGGGCGAGGGGAGCAGCACCCATCACCTCTTGTGCAAGCAGACACGCAGCTTTGGATCAGCCGCTGTCTCTGACGGATCTGGGAGCCAAGGCAGAGAAGGCACAGGGATGTGCCTGGGCAGGGAAGCAGCTTTGGGGATGGAGCAAGAGCCCCGAGAGGCCGCCCTTTACCCAGGGAATTTCTGCCTGACCTATCGGTGCCAATGGGGCAGACGAGGTGTTTGTGTCCAAATGTCACCCTGTCCCATTGGCTGTCCCCCTCGCCCCTCTGTCCCGGTCCCTGGTGTGGAGGATGCGGCAGCTGGGGTCAGGCTGGGGCTCTGTTGCAATGGAGCCTGTCCAGGGTCCCATCCTGACACTCGGATACAGCTCCTTGCCTGGGATTCTTTGCAACAGCTGAATGGCCCATGATGGAGCAGCTTGAGGGGAGGGACGGGAAGAAGGATGGAGGGACCCCCTCTGGACAGTTTCCAGCTAGTTGAGGAGACAGGTTCACAGTGCTGTGGCCAAGGTTTGGCTCTAGAAAGATTTGCAAGAAGGATCTCTTTTTTTCATCTTTGCTTGAAAGTTACTTAAAGATTTTGAGATAGGGAAGGTGTCACTGCCCACCACGCTGCCCAGCAAGATGGGTTTCCTATCTCATAATGGAGACAGCTCAGGGCCAACTGGCAGGGCTCCCAAGAAGTGGAAGCAGAGCTCAGCAGGAGCCACCCATCAACTGAAACAGGAGGGGCTTCAACCACACTTTGAGGAAACCCTCATTCAGAAATTGTGTTGGGTGTCCAACCCTCTGCTCCTTCTGGAAGCAATTGCCATCATGTAGGAGAGGAACTAGTTGCCTACAACCAGGACCTCCTGCCAGTGCTGTTGCAGGTTTCCACATGCTCTCAGAGACCCAGAGGACAGAAACCCAGCTGCCTCGTTGCCCTCCTAAATATCTTCATCCTGACCAGAGACCCCATGCTTGACTGAGAAGGATTACACACCTGTATTAGCGATGTTGCCTCTCCATTTAAGAGCAAGTGGGGTGCCAGCTCCAAGGTCTCCTCTCCAGCCTCATCCCTGAGGTCCCTGCTCATTCCACAGAGCTCTGCTGCCCTGGCATGAGTGTTGGGAATGGCCTTAGCCTTTAGGACACATCTTACCAGAGATTTTACTGTCCCAGCTTGGGCAACCCTGTCGCTGCAGATAACAGACATTCCTGCCAGTTTGACGTAACTAGCAGCAAGTTGAGCTTTTCCAGGCTTTGCTGGGGCTTGTTAATGATGCACTCTGTGGTAATTAGCACTTTTGTCCCAGGCTGCAACTTAGAAACTTTCTCTTGTAATCCCTGTTGTTAGAGGCCTAATTAAACTGATACACATTTTTTCCATGGAGCTCCTGTGTCTAGTGTCTGCCTGCCAGCCTTGAAATTAATGCACAAAGCAATCCCACAACGGACTCCAACGCAGGTCTGAACATACACAAGCACTCTGTGCTCCTTATCCTGACTGGGGGTAGAAGATCATTTGAGTATCTGTTTCTTTCATCCAGGCAAAAGTGCCAATAGCACATGGTGTAATAAGAAATCCTGCATCTGTCTGAAAAGCAGTGGAAAGACCTGAGGGCTGCTCTGCAGTGTGTGGGCAGAAATATCATAAGATAAATTACAAGGAACTGCTTGCTTAACCTCTAAAAAAAATAATCCATAGAGTCAACGTAGTCTGCAAGCAGAGATGGGGTTGCCTTAGCTTATGTGCAACAAATAGTTAACTCCAGCTGGAACTAGTGCAGCTTTTTGTAGGGCTTGTGGAACCACCTTCCAACTTGATTTTTGATCTTGCAAGACCCCCTTGCTGTCCCAGAGCCCTCCAAGGACCTCTTATAAACTCAGAATCCCTCCACATGGATTTGGATTTGTCTTTGGAGAACATCTCTCCCTGATGCTGCAGAAAAAAGCTCACACTCCCCCAGAGTCACCTAGGCTTTCAGTCTCATGCTCAAAGGTGGTTCTTAGGAGAGGACCAGACATGGAGCAGAGGTGGGTGTCTCCTTTGCAGTACATCAGGTTCCAAAGGGCAGTGGACTTGGACCACCTCTTGCTGGGGATGAGCTTGCAGGTCTTGGAGCAGGAGGATGAACATTGTGGTGGAAGATACCGAAGGCAGATCCGAGGCTGGCCAGGTCTCCCATGCATGTTCTCTACCAGCTTCATGTGTCACAAGGGCTTGTGGGTTGGGGTGCAGAGCTCTTCCCACCCAGTGGTCCTGTCCCCACAAGCATCACCCTGGGGTAGTGTCTTGTAGTTGGTGACAGTCCTGCTGTGAGTGAAAGGCGGAACTAGCCACCTTCAGAGGTCCTCCCACTGGCATTTCTACAAATCTGGTGGCCCTGTTCCACCTACCATAGTTTCACAGACCTCCCAGCAGAGCTGGTTCCCTAAAATCTTTCAGGGCATGTGTCTCAGATTCTTCCAGAGAAAGGGCATGTGGCAGATGAGGCAGCTGAGAAGTTGGCCCTTCATGAAAGGACATAGTCTTTGAGGGCTAGTACTGCCACCTGGATGTTCCAGGATGGAACCTTCAACACCATTTCCCACAGCATTGTCCTGAAGAAACTGGCTGCTCGTGGCTTGGATGGGTGTACTCTTCGCTGGGTCAAAAACTGGCTGGAAGGCCGGGCCCAAAGAGTGGTGGGGAATGGAGTTAAATCCAGTTAGTAGCTGGTCACAAATGGTGGCCCCAGGAGCTGTTACTGGGGCCAGTTCTGTTTAATATCTTTACCAACAACCTGGACAAGGGGATTGAGTGCACCCTCAGTAGGTTTGCAGAGGACACCGAGTTGGGTGGGAGTGTCGACCTAGTTGAGAGTAGGATGGCCCTACTCTGGGTAGGATCTGGGCCGAGGCTGACAGTATAAAGTTCAACAAGGTCAAGTGCCAGGTCCGCACTTGGGTCACAAAAATCCCATGCAGCACTACAGGCAGAGTGGCTGGAAACTGCTTGGCAGAAAAAGAGCTGGGAGTGTTGGTTGACAGTCGGCTGAACATGAGCCAGTGTGTGCCCAGGTGGCCAAGAAGGCCAAAAGCATCCTGGCCTGTATCAGCAATTTTGTGGCCAGCAGGACTGGGGCAGTGATCGTCCCCCTGTACTGGGCACTGGTGAGGCCCCACCTGGAATACTGTGTTCAGTTTTGGGCACTGCAGTACAGGAGGGACATTGAGGAGCTGGAGCGTGTCCAGAGAAGGGCAGCGGAGCTGGGGAGGGGTCTGGAGCACAAGTCTCCTGAGGAGCGGCTGAGGGAACTGGGGTTATTCCGCCTGGAGAAGAGGAGGCTGAGGGGAGACCTTCTTGCTTGCTACAACTACCTGAGAGGAGGGTGTAGCCAGGGGGGGATGAGTCTCTTCTCCCAAGGAACAAGAGATACAACAAGAGAAAACGGCCTCAAGTTGCACCAGGGGAGGTTTAGATTGGATATTAGGAAAAAGTTTCTTCACCAAAAGGGTTGTCAAGCACTGGAACAGGCTGCCCCGGGCAGTGGTGGAGTCACCATCCCTGGAGGTGTTTCCCAGCCGGGCAGACGTGGTGCTGAGGTACATGGGTTGGGGTGGGTTGGGCAGGGTGGGGTTGATGGTTGGACTCGATCTTAAAGGTCTCTTCCAACCTCGATGATTCTATGATTCTGTGTTCCCAGGAAAGATGAAGAGAGACCACCTTTTCCCAAGTCCCAGGCCTGTGTTCCCATGAGCCATCCTGCCCTGCTGGAACCTGTCTTAGCCCTTCCCTTCCTTTCCCTTCCCATGGCATTTTCATCCAGGTCCTGGAACAGGTCACTTCCCTCCACACCAGCAGCATGGCCAGGCTGGAGCGGCTCCCCAAGGGCATGCTGGAGGCTGGTGGCTCCCTCATCAGTGCCACCACCCTGGACCAGTCTGTGCAATAGATTTTGGCCTGAAAACACCCAGAACAGGTACAGACTTCCTCCTAGAGGAAAAGGTCTTCCCCGGCATATCGGAAGATGGGAGATACCAAGAGCATAGGCACACTGAGAGTTGGAACCAAAAAGAAATGTGTCCTGGATTCTACCTGGAATAGGAGGAGTCTTACTGTGTTCACCTCTGCCTGCTGCTTCAGGAAGAGGACTTGCCTGAATCACCACTTTGGTTGACTTCCCACGCAGGGAAAACCCCTCAGTGTTGTGGTATCAATCTACACGAATTTTATAAAAGCCATCAATTACACCATCATTCCGCCAACTCTACAACTCCTGGCACAGTCTTAGCATTGTGTGAGGAGTCCAAAGGTTTGCAGATGGGCTGGTTTATGGCACCTTCCTCTCTGCAGCGCAGAGGAGCATGTGCTCCAGGAACAGCTACCACTGCAAAGCAATTTCCCATCATCACATTACATCACATTTAGCCCACTTCCTGTATTTTATAAACCACGAGCTTGAAGTACCAATTAATATATTAATACCTTATTCCTATTACAGTCCTTGGCTTGTTCTCAGCACCATATGGAGGTTAAAAAAGCAGCATAAATAACAGAAAATGGAAGTAAGACTGTGTTAGACCCCCTCTCCCTGCACTCCATCAACCCAATGATTTCTGGTGTCCCATGTAGAGGGTCCTGTCACAGGAGGGCTTACATCCAGCCCCATGGCTGGTTTTGCCCCTGCTGCTCTAGAACTGTTTTCATCCATTGAAGACCGACATCTCATGTCTGTCAAGAACAGATGCTGCAAAAAAGCCCTTAAAATAGGCTTTGCAGGTCTGTAGCTGGGATGGTCCAGCTCTCTAGCCTTGAGCAGTGGCATTTGGTGCACACAGACTGTAAGAATATCTCCTTCTGAGCGGGGTCATGTAGAGGACCTTGGGTCAGGCACAGCACTGAGACCTCCCACACTGGGCAGGCAGAGAACTGTGATTCTCCCAACATAAAGTCACTTGTGCTGCTTTCCCTGGGTTATTCACAGCAGGAGAGATTTCAGGATTTCAAGGCACCATGTTCTATGATGTCCTTGTTGTAGTTGCTTATGTACAGTCCACCCAAGTCCAGAACAAGGCATTTGCTTGGGGCCAGGGTGAGCACGTCCCTTGTGGGTAGATCTGGCTTGGGACAAGCAACACTGGAGTCATTTCATGCTCCAGAAGACACCTCCTGGGCTGAGAAAGAGGGTCAGAAGAGTTTCCCACAAACACAGAGCAGTGAGGACAGGTTGGATGGCAAGGCTTATGTTGTGTGACCAGGGAAATTTGTCTTCCTCCAGCTGAAACTGGGGAGCTGTTGCCAGCTTAATGGTTGGACTAGATGATCTTAAAGGTCTTTTCCAACCTGAATGATTCTATGATTCTATTCTGGAAAACATGTCTTATGAGGAGTGTCTGAAGGAACTAGGATTGTTTAGTCTGAAGAAGAGAAGGTTGAGGGGAGACCTTATCGCTCTCTACAACCACCTGAAAGGAGGTTGTAGTGAGATGGGCAGTGGTCTCTTCTCTCAAGTAACTAGCAATAGGACAAGAGGAAATGGGTTCAAGTTGTGTCAGGGTAGGTTTAGGCTGGACATTAGGAAAATTTTTTTCACTGAAAGAGCTATCAAACACTGGAACAGGCTGCCATAGGGATGGTGACCATCCCTACATGTGTTTAATAGTCATGTAGATGTGGTGCTTAGAGACATGGTTTAGTGGCAGACCTGGTAGAGTAGGGTCAATGGTTGGACTAGATGGTCTTACAGATCTTTTCCAACCTAAATGATTCTATGATTCTCTTCTATGATTCCAGTGTGAGATGGAGCCATTTTCTGAACTGCAGGGGTTCCCATGGAATTACTGGATCTCTGTCAGGGCTCTTACTGTCTACCAGAGCATGTCTCCTGTTCGTCGTAGCTGATGGCCTTATTGGGAGCCTCAACTGAAAGCCAAGGACCCCATGCAATGAAATGCTTCAACACAGGGTCCCATATCCATGTCTTCCAAAGTGCCTCTGACATGCTCCAGGGGAGTGCCGGGGGAGGGAGTTGGTACATGGCTTAGATCTGCCTTCTCTTCACCTTCTCTTCACCTGCCAGGAGACCCCATCTTCAGTCCCTACAGCTGAATAAGGAAAGCTGGCCACCTGAGCACATATGATGGGGCTGGACTACTCTGAAGGCATCAGTGCTGGCTTCAGGATACACATCCTTTCTGTCCACCATTTGTCATTAGGTGAAATTCCTCTGCTTTCCATGCTGCCAGTGCTTTGCAGTGAGCTGTTGGGTCCTGTTGTGGGGAAAAGGCCTCTGTACGCTTTGTGGAGCATCCAGATAGTTTGCAACCCTACACTGTATTTAACCTTGGCTCCTCCACTAGGATGTCCTGCTCCCTGTGACCTGGAAATCATTTTCAAGACAATAGGGGTGCCAAGCTCTGGACACCCACTGCCTCAGGCTGTCTCAGCCTCTGGGCTGGTTGGGTTTACCTTGGTCAGGTCAGGTTTTGCTGTTCCTATCAGGTCAAGAAGAACTTTCCCTGGAGGAGCACGAGGGGGTCGCAAAGGTTTTTAGATTGTTTTGCCTTCTGATGGCAACATGATTTCCTTTCTGCCTCTATTTCTCCCTTCCTCATTGCCTGGTTTGTTGGTCTCCAATGGAAGAGAGGTCTCAAGAGAGCTTGGAGGAAGGAGCACACCAAGCTGGGCCCTATGTCTTTGCTGAGGGCATAGCAAGGGACCCAGTCCAGTGTGAATGAGTATGACAGGGAGCACTTCATTAAGACTGGGACACCAATGACACCAAGTGGTGGCAGTGGACTTTCACAAACATCCCTCTGAGCCAGCTCCTCCTCACGGGGCAGTCCCATAGCTAAACAGAAACTAGCGGTGAAGGTGGCTTGTCTCCATTTCTCTTATCGCACTTCACATCCATTTCCCATCCTTGGGGTCATACCGTGGCCACCAGTTGTGAGGGAAGTCCAGGAGACCAGCTAAGATCACAGATGTCCATGCTCTGAACTGCCAGGGTTTCTGAGGATCTGTGCCGCAGCTCTGCTCTGTGGTGGTCTGTGTGTGCCAGGGAAGTTGTCCCAGTAACCTCAGTTGGGTCAGTGGCCTCGTTGCCCCTCTGCTTGGGCCTGAATTACCCTATGCTTCTCGGGTGGTGCCCAAGGTAAGTGCTGGACACCTTGCTTCTCAGCAACACATGGCTTGGAGGGAGGCAACACTGATGCAGCATTTACAGAGCAGTTCAGAGGAGGAGGATGAAGAGGTGGTCCCCTCAAATGGACTGCTGCCCATGGAGGACCCGTGCTGGAGGAGATACATCCCCAAAGGGACTGCAGCCTGCACATAAGCTTATGACAGAGCAGGTACAACCCCGAAGGAAGAAGTGAGTGTCAAGCACTCACGCTGGAGCGCAGGAAAAGACCAAGAAGCAAGAAGCAGTAAAGAGGAAACGGTTATGACCTGACTGCACCCGTGCCGTCTCCTGTTGCTTCCCCAAGAAGACCGAGTGCAACCTGCAGTGATAGCAGGGAGGAGGAGAGGTGTCTGGAGCTGTGCTGAGCCTGGCAAAGGGAAGGAGCAGTGCTTTCCCCAAGTGTGAAAAAGCTTGGGAATTTTTGCTTGTTTCCAAAACCTGGATCAGTGCTCAAATATTTATATTATATTAATTGACAATAAATTAAGTTAAATTCCCCAAGCTGAGTCTGTTTTGCCCATGACAGTAATTACTGAGGGACCTCCCCATCTTTATCTTGACCCACAAGACAGTGATGGGCGTAGATGGGGGACAGACAGAGAGGCAGCGGGATGGGTTCTTGCTGGGCAGGTGGGAGAATGAGGCTCTCACCTGGGTATCTCATGGTAGGTTTCTGCTGGGATGTTCAGGAACCTGCTCACCCTTCCATGAGCTTGCCTGGGCAGGATGTGAGCCGGTGGTCCCACGATATGACATCAGGTCAGGAATCCCATTAGGCTGTCAGTCCATCACACTGCCGGCTGAGAGGCATCTGGTCTGCTCCAGTGTCAAACATGATACACAATGTCATTATTTGTCTTGCTTATAATTAGTTTTAAGCCAAGGCTTTGCTACAGCTAATGAAAGGCGAGCTGGGGGTCACCCACATCCCAGCGCACAGCTGTGGGCAAAAAAATACAGGTTGGAGGAAGGCTTCCTGCAGTCCCAGGCACGAGGGACTGCAGAAGGACAGTGGGACACCTCTTGAGCAAAGCTGGTGGGTAGGAGACCATGAACGACACAAGAAGGGAATAGAGGCTGCTGTGGTGCTACAGCTGGGTTGTTCAGCAGCAGGTCGGAGAACCTGGGAGGGCTCCAAGCAGTACTGAGGTGATGCTCCTCCCAGGGGCTGCAGCCATACAACTGCTCCAGTGAGGCAGCAGAGGCTTGGCATGATCTGAACCATCACCAGGAGCCTCCTGGAAAATCACACAAATCACAGAATCACTGAGGTTGGAAGAGCCCTTTAAGGTCATCGAGTCCAACCATCAACCCAGCGCTGCCCAACCCACCCCAACCCATGTCCCTCAGCACCATGTCTGCCCGGCTGGGAAACTCCTCCAAGGATGGCAACTCCACCACTGCCCTGGGCAGCCTCTGCCAATGCTTGACAACCCTTTTGGTGAAGAAATTTTTCTAATATCCAATCTAAACCTCCCCTGGCACAACCTGAGGCCGTTTCCTCTTGACCTATTGCTTGTTCCTTGGGAGAAGAGACTGACCCCCCCGGCTACAGCCTTTCAGGCAGTTGTAGGGAGCAAGAAGGTCTCCCCTCAGCCTCCTCTTCTCCAGGCTGAACACCCACGGTCCTCAGGACACTTGTGCTCCAGACCCCTCCCCAGCTCCGCTGCCCTTCTCTGGACACGCTCCAGCTCCTCAGTGTCCCTCCTGTACTGTGGCGCCCAAAACTGAACACAGGATTCCAGGTGGGGCCTCACCAGTGCTGAGTACGGGGCACAATCACTTCCTTGCTCCTGCTGGCCACACTAGCCCTGCTGGCTTGGTCCCGCTCTCCTGAAGGACGAAGGGCCCTAGCACCGGGGCATTTGCTGGGGAGCACCAGGTTTTGAAGGCAACGTCCTGGGCAAACTAGTTTTGGACATTTTGGTTTTACCCTCCAAAACAAGCCTCTGAAGAGCTGAGAAAACACCAATTCCGCAGGCTCAAAAGCCAGGCTGTAAGTGGAAAACAAATGCTTGTTTATTGGTCTAAGATCTGTAGGCCAACGCATGGGGTTTGTGTTTGCTGCATGAGTGATGCTGGGTCTCTGGTACCGAAGTGCATTGTTCCCAGCTGGCAACACCCGGGCAACTGCTGCCAGCAAACCTAGGAGTGGCATCCAGGGGACAAGAGTGGGGACAGGCAGGCAGTTGGGCAGACAGGCAACTCTGCAAGTAACCTGCAGGCTGATTTTTTCACAAACATGAGCATTGTGAACGCTGATTGTGCCCACAACGGGCCCCCCCATGGGTAAGCTCTGAGGAGTGCTGACCCCATCCCACAACCTATCTCTTTTTCACCTCCCAGAGTTACCAGCCTGCCCCAAACAGGACCTGGCGATCCTGTGATGTCCCCAGCTGTTCCCTGCACTGGTGGGTCCAGCTCTCACCTGGCTTGGGACATCCTGTGACATTGGCAGTGGGTTTGCAGCACCATAGCATCTCCAAGCCTGGGGCTGGGCAGGAGGCAGCATGGTGCCATAATGGGAGTGGGCCAGGGCATCTGTGCCTGCATGCCCCACATCTCCTGGGATGAAGACCAGACATTCTCTCCTGCAGCTCCCCAAGAAAAGGATTTAGGTCTGTCTCTGCCTTTCCCTCACTCAGGAGTAAGCTCCTGCAGGAGCAATATGTTCATAAACAACATCTGAGCTTCAAGCCGTCCTTGAAGTGACAGGGAGCAAGGTGGGAAGGTCTCCTACCATGGCTTTCTCCCCTCTACTGGTCATCAGCATGTTCAGATGCTGGATCATTCTTCGTCTTGGCTTGACGGGGCTCTGGGCTCCCGGGAGAAGGGCTCTCCAACCTGAAGCTCAAATATTCAGGTTGAATTTAGCATCGTGTGAGCAGGAAAAGCTTACGGTTTCATTTATGGTATCACTCTGCGATCTGCTGCCAGGTTTAGCTCTGCCTGTGGACATCCCCAGGGGTGGCTGGGGGAAGACATAGGGCATATCTACGAGCTGCACTTTCAGAAGGTGCAGAACCAGATCCTGTTCCCAGGGCTGTGCTCCACCACCCATTTTGGGCAGCCCCCGTCTGTGCTCTCCTCCAGCTGGCCTACCCCGTGGAGGACACCAGGGCTGTACCTCTGCCCACATGAGCACTTAACGACATGCACGAGGTGGGGGTGCACCAAGCAATCACCCCAAAGCAGACACATAAACCAGCTGTGTTTCACAGTCAGCATCTGCACATAAGGGACAGCAGAAGAATCATAGAACCACAGAATGTTAAGGGTTGGAAGGGACCTCTGGATATCATCTGGTCCAACCCCCCTGCCAGAGCTGGTCCACCTACAGCAGGTGGCACAGGATGGCGTCCAGGCGGGTTGGGAATGTCTCCAGAGTCGGAGACTCCACCACCTCTCTGGGCAGCCTGTGCCAGTGCTCTGCCACCCTCAAAGGAAAGAAGTTTCTCCTCATGTGCAGGTGGAACTTCCTATATTCGATTTTATACCCATTGCCCCTTGTCCTGTCACTGGGCACCACTGAAAAAAGACTGACCCCTCCTCCTCGCCCCCTCCCTTTAAGTATTTATAAGCATTGAAGAGATCCCCCCTCAGTCTACTCTTCTTCAGACTAAAAAGACCCAACTCCCTCAGCCTTTCCTCATCAGAAAGATGCTCCAGCCCCCTCATCATCTTCATGGCCCTTCGCTGTCCCCTCTCCAGCTGTTCCCTGTCCTTCTTAAACCGGGGAGCCCAGAACTGGACACAGGATGCCAGTTGTGGTCTCACCAGGGCAGAGCAGAGGGGGAGGATGATCTCCCTCCACCTGCTTGCCAGAATCTTCTTGGCTACCAGGGCACATTGCTGGCTAACGGTCATCCTGTTGTCCACTAGGACTCCCAGATCCCTCTCTGCACAGCTGCTTCCCAGCAGGTCACCCCCAACGTGTACTGGTGCATGGGGTTATTCCTCCACAGGTGCAGGACCCTACACTTGCCTTTGTTGAATTTCATATGATTTCTCTCTGCCCAACTCTCCAGCCTGTCCAGGTCATGCTGAACAGTGGCACCGCCTTCCAGGGTGTCAGCCACCCCTCTGAGCTTCGTGTCATCAGCAAACTGGACTCAGCACTGACCCCTGGGGAACACCACTAGTCATGGGCCTCCAGCTAGACTCTGCCCCACTGATCACACCCCTTGGAGCTCTGCCTGCCAACGAACCTGTAGTAAAGCCCAGGGTACCACAAGGCAGAGACCCTGCTTGAACAGGAAACCCCAGCAAGACCCCGAGAAAGATGCTTTTTGTTTTCAGGAAGTAACCTCTCCAGCAAAGACAGTTATAAAGATGCTCTAGTAGTGAGGGGTGCAATCAGCTCCTCCAAGCTTGGAATTTTGTCGTGCAGCAGTTGGGGTCTCCTTCAGTGAGCAGAGGCTGCAGGGACTGAATCCAATCCCTTCCTGGCTGCTGAGAGCCAGGAGCTTCCCTCCACCCCCCAGCAAGCTGCTCCCGCTCCCTATTCCTCCTGCACAAGCCCTGGGGCTCTGCCTTTGCTCCCCCCCCAAAAAAAAATATCTGAGCCAGTCTGTGCAAAGAGCCAGTTTTATTCACAGGGGCACATCAGACATCAAGAAAGCAGAAAACATACAGGAAATATACAGGGAGGCTCTGCTTTTCATACAAGCAGCCACTATTAACAATATTACAGAAATAATAAATAAAAGTGATGTTGCTACAGTGACCCACAAAGACGATGCTCTCCTCCATTTGCCATGCACGGCCAAGCCTGCAGACCTCGTCCTCCATCGCTGCGTGTCTTCAGTTTGAAAAATACTTCTCCAGCACCTTTGTTAAAAGCCCTGTCTCCTACAAGAAAAGGCACAACGGTGAGACACCGGGTCCCGTTCACAGCCTCCACCAACATCACCTGCTGGGTACCACAGGGCAAAAGATCAAGTGTCCCATGCTGGACCATGATGGCACTTTCAGGGTTGGCTCAAGACAGCACGTGACAAGAAAAGAGCCAGAAGCTCGGCTCCTGCCTGCCATCCTGCACTCCAACAGCTGGACCACAGCTGACAGACACCAAAGGCAAACTTCACCAGCCCACTGAGAGAGCAGCCACTGGGCTTCAGGAACAAGAGCAGCCTCAGGGCCTGATTCAGCGGAGAGCTGTATAAGAAGGCAAAGACAGACACAAAACACAGCAGGGAAGCGTTACAGAGGGATTTTGCGGGATTGCTTACTGCCCAGAGGTCTCGGAGATACGCACGGCAGCATCTGCCTCCATGCTCTCCCCACACCTCTGGAGCCATTCCACCCTACAAACACAGCCTCGCCACACGCCCAAGAAGATGACAAGGGATGGGGATGATCCTCCTCTGCCAGCCAAATCCTTGTCCCACACAGCAACAGCGTGGCACCGTGAAGCTCCAAGCAGGCTGAGAGCCAAGCCCTGCCTGCCACGCGTGGTTAAAAAATCACAAACCAGAAATTCCTGTTTGCAGAAACCTCTTCTGCTCTGCTCGAGTTCTGCCATCTGAGTCATGGAGCAGCACACAGGCTCCCGCTTTGCGAAGTGATGGGAAACATCCCAAGACAAAACCCAGCAGCAGCGGGCAGGACTAGCCCACATGAAGGGACAGCAAGCAAAAAGATTAAGCCCTGCGATTGATTTAATGTTTCGAGGGGCCTCGCAGAAAGGAAGAAGCCGCTTGTGAATGATCAGCAACACCCTCAAAAAAAGGAAAATCCCACTGCGTTTTTCAATAGAAGTCAAGTTCCTTTGATAATTATCCTGCCACAAAGCACAGCACCTGTGCTGCAGCAGCAGAGCAACACTTAGAGCACATTAATTCCTGCCTTGCTCACCAGGGGGGTCCCAAGGAAGGAGAAGCATCTTTGTTTTTCTAAACGGAGTTGAGATGGAACCGATAGATCCTGGGGTAGGGAGTGGACAGAGAGTTTCATGGAGCAGAGCTGTTAAAGAGCTCGTTAGGCAGGTGGCGGACACGACAGAGATCAGGTCAAGCACAGGCTGGGTGCTGACCCCAGGTGTCCAACAAGAGTCATACTGAGGGATACAGCTCTCAGGGTGGCAGGAATTTGTGTTGGCACCATGTCACCCCCAAGAGTAAGAAAAAAATAAGGTCCCACAGAAAAGCGTAACACAGAGAGCACTCAAAGGCACCAGGGAGAAGTAGTCCTGAAATATCAACCAGCAGCTCAGAGGCAGGGATGCCCTGGGGGACAGGTGGTGAAGAAAGGAGAGGGAAGGCAGAAGATGAATCTCGTGAGGCATTCGGAGGTGCCTGAAGGGCAGAACCAGACCTATCGCCCAGCGAGATGGCCACTGCCACTGAGAGCATGGCTGGCACACCAGGACACTGGCCAAAGAGAGGCGAGAGGCTTCAGGAGGAGAAGGTGAGGAGTGGGAGCCAGCTGCACATCGGGCACCTGAGCTGTGGTGCCACACGTGCGCGGGGTGTACCACCTCCCCACCAAAGGCATCGGCGCAGCGAGGCAGGCAGCCGGCCGGCACCGGGAGCCAAATCGCCTCCAGCAGCAGAGCTCTGGCACCCAGCACACAGGTGCCAAAGGCCCATGTCCACTGCGGGGCAGTAGCCCTGGCCAGGACCTGCCTTTGAGCACTGGGAATGCCCACAGATAGGGCTGGCAGGGCACCGGCACCCAGCTGGCAGCCTAAACCACAGGACCAGCACTTGGGGCAGCCTCTGGCCAAGCCCATCTGCAGGGCGAGCAGTGGCCACGGGTCCAACCTGCACAGGGGAGAGCCACAGGGATCACAAACTCACACCGCATGCTCAAAGGCATCTCAGTGGACGAGGCAGAGCTGCACATCCACCAGCTCTCCCATCATCCCAGACAGTCAATGCAGCAAATACCCTCCTCCTCAAAGGCTCCCCACGGAGGCTGGTGAAGGGTCCAGGACCTTCAGAGCCTTCTCCCCCCTTTCAGTGGCATCCGAGAAGCAAAAGCTGCAGCAGCGGCCACAGCACACAGCATCTCACCGGCAGCAGGGTGGACTGGTGTCTTCAGCCATGCCCAGCTGTATCCTCATGCTGGAAAGCCTGCTCCCAATGGGACTAGCTCTCTAGGAAAGCCTCAATTTACCTTAGTCTGCTGAAACCGAGTCAAGAAGGTGCTTGAAACAATCAGCACCACTCGGGCTCACATACCTGCAACGTCGCTCTGCCTGCGCCTTCCCAAAAAAAGCAAAGAACAGGAGCAAGAACAGCCTAAACCTGGATAACGGATGCAGCTTTGCCTGTGTGCAGTGTTACTGGATAGCTCCTCCAGTACAGCAGCTCACTGGGACAGCACATGTAGGACCCACCTAAGAGGATTTCATCCTTTTTAGGCTCTCCGCTACTTCCTGCGTCAATTAGAAAGGGCGAGACACCAGGGAAGCATAGGAGGCAACAGACAAGGAGAGCCATGCAGAGCGAGCAATTCCACCTCTGCATCCCACGTGAGGATCTCTGCGTGTGTGCATTGCTCCCAGGGGCAGGTATCCCACCAGGAGTTGGCTGAGCTCTGAGGCAAAAGCCACAGCGAGGAGGCGGAGGGTCTGCTGATGCACAGCGGGACTCGCTGGAGCTCCTGCCTGCTCCCCGAGTCCCACTTCGCAGCAGGACGACGAACGCGCAGCCCCCTCCCCTCTGCAGGACAAGCCACCAGAGCTACGTGCCCCTCAGCAACAAGGGAGCCTGACTACAGCGACACAGACCCAAGAAGGGGACATCAGAAGCCCAGGACCTCTTTGCAGGACAGGCTCCTTCCCCTTCACGTTTGGAACTGTCTCTCTCTCAGCTTCTCTCTACAGAAACAGAGGGGAGAAAGGATTTCCCTCTCCCTGCAGCGGCTGGAAAAGGTGACGTTTCTTCACGGCAGCCACAGTGGCCAGCCATCCCACTCCTGCGTCTAGCCAAGGAAGACCCAGATGCTCATTAACAACCCCCGGACTGGCTACAGCTCCACCGAAGCACCCCTTACTCATCCTTACACCCTGCTCAAGCATTTAGGACTATTAGCCACTGCCCAGCTGGACACAAGCCTAGAGAGACTTCTCCTCTGCCCCTTTACGGGTGACCTTGAGAAGCGGTTTAAGGAGGGTTAAGAGGAGCAGAAAGTGGGGGGAATACACCTCCAGCAGCTGTGCAGATGCTGCCATCTCCAGCACGGCTGGCTGTTGCAGATTAACATCTCCCTGCACTCAGCATCTCCCTCCGTCTTAGCCAATATTCACCTGGTCAGTGAGGTCATATTTTCCTTGGTTCTCATCCAAAAGTCTCTCTTGCAAGAGGATTTTCAGGAGCTCGCGGGTAAGCAGTTCCATCATGTCCTCCAGCAAAGCTCTGAGAGAGGGACCGAAGACCATGGGCACCGCGGGCTCCTCCGGCGACTCCAGGTGCGGGGAGCCTGTCACGCTCTTCTTCCCCATGAAGTGACCTGCAATACAACGCGCTTGTGTGTCTGCGCAGACACCCCGCGGGCAGCGAGGCAGGGGCTGGGACCTGCTGCCTCACACAACTCCACGAGAAGCACCAAGCAAACCTAATGCCCGCATCTGCGAGCACAACGAAGCAAGGAAGAACACAAGAAGCCCCAGGTCTTTGCGGGATTCCGGGGAAACTTTCCCCTCCCGCTGACGAGACCTCTGGGGGTGAGCAGATGTGGGACCCCTCACCAGGAGACATGGGAGGAGGCTGCTTCATCCCCGCCACGGTCTTCTCCTGCCCGCCACGGGTCCCACCAGCCCCCCAGCATCTCCCTCCTGCGCCACCACGGGGAGCACGGCGGTCTCCCGGTGGGCGCCGTGCCCTGCACAGCCCACGTCCCGCAGCCGCCCCGCGACACGCGTGTCCCC
>VZSF01009207.1:42303-62516 GCA_013398295.1 Chionis minor | reverse complement strand
GTCCCCCCGCCGTACCTGTGGCCCAGAGGTTGCCGCGGGGGTTAACCTTGATCTTGGCCGCCTGGCTGCGGTGCTCGGCGAAGTCGAGGTGGACGGCGGGCCCCAGTGCGGCGCCGCAGAGCAGCAGCAGGAGGCAGCGCAGCGCCGCCATGGCCGCCCCGGCGGGACCCGCTCCCGCCCGCCGCCGCCGCCGCCGCCTTATAGACCGCGGNCGCTCTCCCGTCCCGCTCCTCCAGCCCCGCTCCTCCAGCCCGTCCCGCCCCAACAGCCCGTCCCGCTCCCACAGCCCTCCCACTCCAACAGCCCATCCCGCTCTCCCAACCTGCTCCCCCATCCCATCCTGCTCCCCCAGCCTGCTCCACTCCCCCAGTCCATCCCGCTCCCACAGCCCATTCCCCCATCCCATCCTGCTATCCCATTCCACTCCCTCAGCCCATCCCGCTCCCTCAATCCGCTCCCACAGCCTGTCCCACTCCCACAGCTCCCCGTCGGCCGCCCCTCAGGTCTGTCAGGACAGAGCCCGCCTGGAATGCGGCGGGAGATGGCGCCAGCGGAGAGACGGCTGAGGTACCTGGCGTCGCTGCGCTGCCCTCGCCCACAACCCCTTGGATGCCCAGGGTGTGCCCCTCCTCGGCCCAGGCTGCCACTTCCAGGTTACCTCCCATGGCTGCATCAGCCCAGGAACCTGCTCCAGCGGGACTCACTCCACCATGGGTGGGCATCGGGCTCTTCTCCCAAGGAACAAGCAATAGGTCAAGAGGAAACAGCCTCAAGTTGCACCAGGGGAGGTTTAGATTGGATATTAGGGAAAATTTCTTCACCAAAAGGCTCATCAAGCAGTGGAACAGGCTGCCCAGGGCAGTGGTGGAGTCGCCATCCCTGGAGGTCTTTCCCAGTCGGGCAGACGTGGTGCTGAGGGACATGGGTTGGGGTGGGTTGGGCAGTGTTGTGTCGATGGTTGGACTTGATGACCTTAAAGGGCTCCTCCAACCCAGGGGATTCTGTGGTTTTCTCTATGATGTTACAAGTGGTCTTGCAGGGACATCAGCCAGCACCCGTGGCCACCCCTCAGCACCCTTGGACACGGCCTCTCTGGGGTCACAGATATTTTTTTATGGCTCTCCAAGTAATGACCACCCTGACCCTCATCCACTGCTGGTTATTCCTCCCTCCGAACCCTGCCTCAGGTACACAGCCTGGGAGACCTTGTTGGTGAAGACCGAGGCCAGGAAGGCATGGAACTTTGTCCGTGCCCATTACCATTTGCTCTGGTCAGCAACAGAGCCTTTGTGAACGCTTTCCTTCTTCAGCTTTCTACAACTAAAGAAGTTTGAGATGTGCAAAGAGCATCAGATCTTCTGTAACTAAAGTAGTACTGCTTCTAAAGCACTACTTTAGTTGTAGAAGACCTTGTATTCCTTGCACATCTCAACAAAGCAAGCTTTGGCTTTCCTAATAGTGTTCCTAAAAGCCCAGGTAACATTTCCATATTTCTCCTAATGGCCTGTCCATGCTTCCACCTCCTTCATACTATCGTTTTGCATTGGAGGTCAGTCATGAATTTAACTCAAGTTTAGCCAAACCCATCTTCTGGTTCACCTTTTTGTTTACCCTATTATTGGGATGGGCTTGGAAGATCCTGTCCGTAAAGACCTGCCAGCTCTCCTGAGCTCCTTCACCCTTCAGAGTGGCTTCCCACAGGATCCCACTTAGCAGCTCCCTGAAAGAAGGTGGAGACCAGAGACCTATCACTACTCACCTTTTCCACTCCCCTCAGGATCTTGCAGACAATTATGTCCTGATGGCTACACCCAAATCTACCACTGACCATCGCACTCCCCATCAGTTCCTCCTTTCCCATTAACAGGATGGAACTATGCGTGCCCAGCAACAGCCCAGGTGGAGCTGTGCCCAGCTGTGCCAGGGACAGAGACAGCGGGCGCCTGGAACGTGGGCGCTTTGTGCCCAGGGCTCAAGTAAAGTGACATCCACGTAAGCCTGGAAGCATTTTGTCAGAGGCCCCCGAGAAGCAGATTGTGCTCTGTTTCTTCGTGTCACCTGCCTGTGGCCCATGGGGGCTTCCAGGTTTCTTCAGGTCCCCCATTTACACCTCAGGGGTTGGACTGCAGCAGGACAAACCTGAAATGGGAAAGAAAAGATGAGTAAGAGTGCCCAGAAATCTCACCCGGCACGCTGGGCTCTGAACGATGTTTTATACACAGAGCACCGTCAGGAAGTAGAAGGTCTGAGGAGTTGGGAACCGGACAGGATCAGGTGGCCAGCGACGCAGCGCTCTCACCAGCCACGGTACCCGAGAGGCGAGCAGAGCAGGCTCAGAGATGGTTGCGAAGTTCATAGAGAGTCTGGATCACCAGGTACGTTTGTGGCGATAAGGCAGGTCCCAGGCCAATCTGCCGGTCAGGATGAGGTCTGGCAAGGGCAACCAGGGTCAGACACAGTCTGGACAGGTCCATAGCGGTGTGGCAGGTCTGAGAACAGGTTGAGAAGTCAGTCTGTAGCCAGGCGCTGCCCAGTTGGAGACCAATGCTCCTGCAACACAGACCAAGGACAGCCTAAAGACCCAAGCCCGAGCTTTAATGGGTTCCTGTGCCCAAGGGGGTGGAGGCCCCAGGTGAGCCCACTGAGGCTCATTAGGGCCCTCAGGGTCCTGACAGCTTCTGCCAAAATTACAGCTCCATGACTTTGCGAGGAGTTGCTGACTGGTGCAGGAAGAACTGCCTGAGGTGACCCAGTTCTCCTGGGAACTGGCGCAGGGAAGATTTATTAGCAACGTCCTTCTCAGTATTTACTGCTGCTCAAGAGAAAAGGGCGAGAGGAGATTCGTTCCTCTTCAACAACAAGGGTTAGAATCCAAACTGAAACCCAGCCCTAATGTCCCAGGGAGAGAAAAAAATTAAAAAGTACTTTTGTGTTAGACATGCATCCTTCCAAACTGCATGTTTCCCCTTGGGTGGCCAGCTGGCCGGTCAGCATGTGCTCCCTTACTGCCTGGGAGGTGTGCCATGCTGCTGGGCATGGCCGACTTGGAGATGTCACCTTCTAGTTGGTCCATCACCGATCAGGGAGGCAGCTGCCTCCGTCAGCCTTGTGCCTACCTGTTTGGGAGGTCCTGGGTTGCAGCGAGGAATCTCGCTCCACTTTCTCACCACGCTCCTTCCCTGCCTGTGCTCAGAAGCTCGGCGCAGCCCAGCAGGGCAGCGCTGGGGCCACGTCTCTGCTTGGTTTTTTGAGGAGACGGCCCTTTTGGGCACTCCCCACACACTGCGTGGGGCGTGTGAATCAATATCCACCACAGATTTGCAGCACTGCAGCCCTGCCCCTCACGCTCACAACGTGGCAGCTTCATCTCCTCCATCAAGTCAGCTGGGAGAGGAGCCCTGAGGCCCTCTGTCTCGCTGGTGCTAGGTGGCTGTGACCACCGTTTTGCTCTGATGTCCCCGGTCCATCCTCACAAGCCTTGTGGGAAGGTTTCACTAATGTTTGATTGGGCTGCCTGATCCACCCCTGGATATTTGGGGTGTCTGGAGAAGGTTTGGGATGTAGACAGGGCAGGAGGAGGAGGACAAGGAGGATGTGAAGTCCAGAGAGGGTGCTGGATGTGAAGGAAGAGCCTGGTACTGCCCAGCACTGGCACAGATGAGCCTGGTTTCTTCTCATGCTGGGGAAGGGGCATTACCTGGGAAGCTGAGCTGCGTTCCTCCGCGGGTGCTGTGGACCTGCTGGCTCCACTGCACATGCAAACAACTTGCCCACTGCTTTTCTCCCAGAAATGCCAGGGCTTCACTCGGGCAGCTGCAGCCTGCTGGCGGGGTGGAAACTTCTCCCTGTGTGAGGGTCCAAGCTCTGCCTGGTGGCCCAGCGGGACTTGATCTGGCCCGGCGCTTGCCATAGCTGCTGGGTCTCTGCGCACCAGCAGCCAGAGGTGGGGAAGAAGGGTTACCTGTAGGATTACGGAGGAGGAAGCTAGGGATAAAGTGGTACCAGTTATGGAGGAAAGAGCCCTGGGCAATTACAGCGCCTACTGAAGTGTGACAGGGTAAAATCCTTCTCCTTCAGGGCAGCCCTGTGCTCCTCGGAGATTAACCGCGAGGGGCCGGCAGCCCTGGGGACGGGGGACGAGCAGCAGGAACCAGCAGAGCGTTTCAAGCAGAGCAAAAGTGGTCTCGCTTGCAAATGGAGACCAGGTTTCCTCTGGATTTTTTTTAGTCTGTACCTTCTTTGCAAAGCGGCGATGTTGTTCCTAATTCAGGAAAAATAACTGGCACCTGGGGCCTGCCTGGGAGAGGCTCCATAACCTGACCTCCAATTCACTTTCCCAACATGCCGCCGAAGGAATCTTCTCCGCTTGTAATTCGAAAAAAAGGCAGCACAAATTCTATTTTAGAAACTGATTTTGCTGGCGAAGGTCACCGCACTGGCTTCTGCAGGTGGTGCAGGAGATCGGCCTGTTGGCCACCAGCTTCCTGCAAGGGCCTTGCAACGGAGCCAGGGGAGGACGGAGGTGACTCGGCAAACGCCGAACTCGGGGTAGATGGTTACCTCCTCACGGCAGAGCACTCGGCACAGAGCTAGCTGTCCCCTCTCCCAGTGGGATTAAGCCTCTGGGGCTGGGCGAGAGCAGCCTGCAGCCGCCTCTCCACAGCCCTGCACAGACTCACACCCTCCAGGAACAGTCCCTGCTCACCCAAAGCAGCCTCAAAGCCCCAGAGATCTTTAGCTTGCACTCTTGGTTTCCCCCAGTGCCTCCAGTTGGAGGGAACAGTGTCTGTCTGTCTGTTTTGCTGTTTTCCCCTAGTAATTCTTGCATGCGATTTATTTTCTCGATGGCTGCTGACCGCTGAACCGACATTTTCATAGCACAATCTGTTACAACCCTGACGTTCCAGATGGTAACACTTAACTCAGAACCTGTTGTTTTATAAATAGAGTTTAAATTGTTTTTTCCCCCTGTGCACCATTTTATATTTATGCGCATTTGAATTTCATCTTTTTTATTGCCCAGTCTCTTTCCACTGTTGGGCTTCATCCACATAACTCTTTGTATCCACATCCAGTATTTGCCTGCTTTTGCTGATCATTTTTGAATATACTGAACCCAGTCCCTGCACAGCTCCCCAGTGTTTCCTGCTACAGAGACTGTTGACACCTACCTTTTGGCAAATTATTTCTGCCTGTAAGGACCTCGCTGCCTTTCTTTAGGAGCCTTTGCTGAGGGACCTTGCAAAATACCTTCGGGAAGTCCAGGTGGATGATCCCAGTGGGTTCACCTTGCCCACACACCTCCCAACTCCTTCAACAAGCTCCAAGTCTACTCTTTAAAGCCGCCTCACTCCTTTCCAGACCACAGATCTGGTTTATAGCCTACACATCCCTGCATCTCCGCTCAGCCACCGCTCTGTCCCTTGGTGCCACGGTCGGCTTGACAGAATGGCTCCTCACCACAGCAAATAGCCCAACGCTTTCAGGTTTGCATCCCTTCAGAGCCTGTGGTCGGCTCCACCCAGGCCTGGGGGGCTTGTCACTGTCCTCTTGGTTGCTGATCTCTTCTGGAGGTTCTTCCGCTGCTGGTGTCCAGGAGCTGATGGCAGCACAGGACACGTGGGGTGCCCCGTTCCTTACCAAAGAGCAACCCTTGCCCATGCAGTCCAACACAAGCAGTAACAGAGCTGTGAAACGGGCACTATTAGCAAATCCTCCAAACGTACTTAAAGATTTTGCCGGGCAAAGAAAGGAGACCTTTCCATAACTACGCAAAACAGATGTATCTACAAACTGCACAGCTAAGAGGGCCTTGCTAATGCTGAGCTAATAACAAACAGACATAACAGACCAACCAGGCAATACCGTGATTCATAGCATTTAAAGCAAGGTCCACTTTGTTTCTTCTCTGTTGAATTATGCTTTGATACCTTGGCATCTTGGATACTAACACGTCTCCTGGAGAGGTGGCCAGTGTGGCCCAGGAGAGACTCTGAGCCGTAGAGGTTCAAAAAAATAGTGCAGGCGGTCCCAGGCTCTGTAAATATCCACCTGGGCAGGCAAATACGTGCTCAAAACCGATGGCTCTAATAAAAAACAAATACAAAGAGCAAAGGCCTCAAATTCTCCTATTCATCTCTTTCACAGAGCTCCTGGTGCCAATAAAACTCTTAGTAGTTGTTAAGTTGTTTCAGCCTCTTCTTCACCACTTCTCCAAAGCCAGGTCAAATTTAAAGTCCTGCCATGTGCCTGAGGGTCTATTTTGATGCATTTGTCTCTTGTTTACAAAGATTAAATCCCTCTGTTACATTCATTTGTCCACAGGCAACAACTGTTGTTTATAAAAGATAATATTTAAAATCTCGCACATCTTGTTTTCAACTCTTTTTTCAATTTTCATTTAAGCTGTAAATGAGTTGTGGTTTTCCCTGAGGTTTCCCACTCACCCCACACCTGCTGGACATAGTACAAGTAACTGCTCTGCAAGAAGACTTAGAGAACAAAATCTTGTTTTCTTGCAGGCAAACCCAAGCCTAGCCCAGAAGCGTCCCAACCAGAATTACGTGGCAGAAATCCAACATCCCAGTTTGAGTGAACTGAGGTTCAGAGAAATGAAATTTAAGTTCATTTTCTCCACATTACTTTTACTTCTGTCTCTCTGGAAACTGAAACCTGGCAAGGTTTGTTTCTACCAGAGGAAGAGAGATTGGAAAGGAAAAGTGGTATCAAGCTCGGCTGACAGAGCTCCAGAAGTGTTTTTAAATTATTAAACAGAAGGAGCAAGGAAGTCAAGAGAGGAGGAGCTGGGCAGAGAGAGCAAGAGAGCTCCATCCTGAATCATAGAGGGTGCGTTTCTAGTCTGTCCCTAATTAGGCTGCTCTCCTCTGTGGAGATACTTGATTTCCCCCAAGGGCTAGGAGCTCTGCTAGTTCAAGCATTCAAAGGACCTGCTAGAATTGACCGCGGGTCTGAATTGCCCCATGAGCAGGAACAGGTCCAACACATGGCACGCTCAGCCAGTGAGAGCCAGCACGTGGGCAGGCCCTGCTCCTCGGAGAAGCAGGACTATGTGTGAAGGAGCTGAGGTTTATTTTACAGAAATTGAAGGGTAAGCAGGAATGAGCCCCCAGCAGCGGAAAAGCCACTACCGTGAGGAGGGGCTCCTCGCGGCTGGGTAGACTACCAACCAGCAGGGAATCCACCTGGTTATGGCTAAGTAGATCCAACAAGGCAGATCCACCAGGAAAGCCACCATCCCCCCTCCCCATGTGCTGACTCCAGCACGCGTCAGGCTGGCGGAGCCGTCTCTGCGGAGACCTGCTGCTTCCTGCTGTGTGAGCACGCTGAAGCGCCTGGCTGCAGATGACCAAGGGTTGGAAGTATTGCAAGGGAGGGGAGACGGAAAAAGGGGCAGGAAGCTCTTAAATTGGCTCAAAATGCAATGTAGGTGCTATTTCTCTTTTCCCAGCGGCCAGCAATGAGACGGTCAGATCAGTCATCTGCTTACGCATCAACAACCACCAGGAGCTGCTGACACAGACAGGAACTGCGAAGGCTGTGCCCTTCTGGCATCACCCAGGCGCACCTTGCAGTCGGAGGACTGGAACCAGGACACTCTTCGTCTGATTCAGCCACTGAGTCACTGACACCGTGTGGGTCTTCAGCCTGGGAGACGTAAACATCTGCCTTGCATTCCCCCTGCTCCAGCACAGGAGCCATCCCCAAGTGACAAGCTCTGCCTAAGCCACAGCTCCTCTCCTTCTCTTGGCCAATGAGCTTAGCCCATTCTGGGACCTGCATTCTGGGTTTGCATTCCTTCATTTCTCCAGCAGGAAGTGGTCTTACACATGGACAAGACTTCACCTTGCAGACTCTCCTCAGAAAAAATAAGGTTGACCTGTTCTGATTTTAAGGGCAGGAAATCCACCATAAGAATTCCCAGTCTCATGAAAGACAGCACGCAACTGATGGTCTTACAAATCCAAGCCCTAGAAACCCCTGCTAAGCAATAAAAAGTGACAGATCTGGATGAAATGTAATGCTTAGTACTGCTTAGCCAACAACCACGTGTTCAAACACCATAAACATACAAAGACAGCCTTTGTCTCAAGGAGCTTCGACTTTCAGCACATTACTCCTTGCAGCTCGCCTCCCATCCATCACGCGTTTGCTTTGATATGAGAGAGAGTCACCCAACAAAGTCCATGCAATGACCAGAAACAGCCCAGCATTGCTTTGCTCTGTGAAACAGCTCCTGCCCGTGGAGGAATCTGCGCCCTGAACTGCAGATGTGATTGAACAGTAATTAAGAAATGAAATTGCCTACCAGAAAACCTGCTCTGTTTGGCTGTAACCACAACAGAGACAGAAGCAATCTTAGCCCTAGCAGATTTTGGGTGGTTTTTTTTTTTCCTTTATAAACCAGACCTTTCAACACCCACATACTTTACAAACAAATCCCATTCCTGTAGTGACACAAAGATCTCTGTCTTTGCTAAGCCCCAAGTCTCAAAGGCTTTGCTGGAGCTGGCCAGGCAACTTCACCTTTAACAAAAAGAAGAAAACTGGGATAAAAAACCCAAAACCACATCAAGTCCTAACAGCAAAACCCCTGGCTCTGCGGGAGCACAGCAGCACTCACCAAACATTTAAGTATTAGCACCCAGCTGAACCACAGATCCTGCACGCTCTATAGCTTTTCTGCTCAGCAAAGCAGAATAAGTCTGGTGGGGACGGAGCCAGTGACGATTCTTTGTCATCCTGCCCCCACGTTCTCGGTTTCCAGCTCGTGCAGGCTCAGCCCCAGCACCGTCTCTTCCCACTGTGGCAGGAAAGGCGTTACAGGGATGCGGGAGGGCACGTGGGAAGCAGTGCTGGGAGCTGGTGGGCGTTTGAGCTGTGAGTGGATTAACTGCTTATTTATCCTCGCTCTAATTAGAGCCAACACCTCATTTCACGACTGCAGATAACACAGAGCCACGGTCTCAGCTACAATGAGCTGCAAACAGGCAGAACACGGGCCACAGAGGTGAATTCCCAACATCTCACACCATAGTCCCTGATTTAGGGCAACTGTTCCTGTTCTTAAAGTGTCTGTGAAGCCAGAAGGGAGCAAGCCACCAAGGCCAGGCTGCAGCCCACCCTTTACCCCAACCACCCTGCATTTTTTAAGCACTTCCTGCTTGATTACTTCACATGGCACCATGTGGGAGCAAGGCTGGGAAAGGCACACCTTCCCACAAGTGCCCAAGCGCGGGTTTGCACCCACATTGGACATAAGTGTGTGTCCTCAGCAGCACCGGCTGCTGACACCTGCTGCCAGCCACCAGCAACGCCGGCAGGGCAACCCTGCCACAAGCAGGACCAGTACATCGTTATTTCCCCCAACATCTCAAAAGAAAACATTTCTTCTCACAGAACTGGTTTTTTCAGCTGACGCCCCTTAAGAGCTAATCCTTGCATCCCCTAAAGCATAAATCCTTTGTGTTTGAGCCTTTTCGTTACATTAACTCAGCGACAGTAACACAACTGCTTCTGCACGCTCGGATTTTTGCGAAAGGCGTGAAAGTGCGAGGACTTGGCGAACAGCAACAGCAGCACTTTGAGCGAGTTCTCACTGAGAGGTGTTGATTAGATGGTTTCAGAAGAGCTCAACTCCGTGCTTTATGTGAGCCAAAGTTAAAAAAACATTTATGCACAAAACCAGTTTAAGCTAAAGGCAAAGCAGGGAACGGAGACAGCCTCAGTGCTACCTGCAAAGGCAGAAATGCAGCTCCAAGTCCTCAGGAAGGTGCTTCGGGGTGACGGCAGCTCTCAAAGAAAGATTTTGTTTTCCCTCGCTGCTGCTCAGGCTTGGCTTTTGGCAAAACATCCCATCTGCGACTCAAGCATTTTGGAGAAGCTCTGTATCTAAATGCTCTCCTCAAGGGCTCCAGCATTGGGAGTGGGAGATACGGATTTTGTTAGCATTTTTTATTACTAAGTTAGGATTACTCAAAGGGTCACAGACCCAAGGCTCAGCACTAGGGGCTGGACCCATTCATAAACCCTTTGCAGTGTCTCAAACTTCAGATGACTTTTTGCTTCATCCTACCCAGGGAACAAAACCACCCAGTTCAACCAATGGCTTCTAGTCATGTTGGGATACCGCAGGTATCAGAGCCCAAAATGGTCTTCTGGACACAACCGATGGCACAATTCACCTCCATAGATGGGACAGGCCTGACAAGCCTCAGGAGGTACATAGGCATGAAACCAAAAATGGAGCATACACACCCCGTTGGGTTTTGTCCCTGCCCTTTCCCGTTTGACCGGCCGCGAGCTGTGCGCGTGGCAGCAGCACTCATCTTCAGCCATCCCTGCCACTGGGCAACCTTGGTGGCGTCATGAAGAGGGAACACAGGATGCGGTGAAACACACCTGAAGTAACAGACAGTAGCTTTGAACCGTCTGTAGGTTTTGCAATATTGAGAGGTGTTAACCCAGGGAAAGCACCAACGGGGAGGAGACAGGCTCCCTCTGCCAGGGGCAAGCTGTCCCAGGAAGACAACTAGTAAGTAAACTGCAGAAGAGGGATCAGGCAGCCTTGGCCGGAGGTAGCAATGGCACTGTGCTCCCCCTGCCTGCTCCTCTGAAGATCTGCCCTACTGAAGGGGAATTAAACTGGTTCCATGAGTCACTACAGACACCATGGAGGCGAGTTATAATTGTCAGTCACTCGCTGCAGGGGGCACAAATTTATAGAGAAGCTGGTAACTGCAGAGCCTCTGCCCTGCACCTCTTCCTTGGGCTCTCCTCTAACACCTCACCTACACAAGCAGGATCACTATCCTGAACGGGAAGCCTCGAAATAAGGCCATTGCACATGGTGACAAGTGATTTCTTCTTTCAGACCTCCGGGCAATGGGGGCTCAGCCTTTCCATAGCTTTCAGGTGAGCCGTAAGAGATGGCCAGCTGCAGGGATCCTTAGAGACCTAAAACCCATTTCCAAAACTAAGAAAACGTTACTACTACTGCTACTAAACAGCTATGGGCATTTCCCACCTCAATTCTTCTGCTACCTAGTGCTGCAGTGACAGCTTATGCACAAAGTAATCCTTTGCCACCTTCCACCCAAAACACCTTGCAGTCTTTAAAAAAGATTACTTCAGTGTGACTTACAGAAACATAGAAATGTTCTGCATAGAGAGGACATGCTAACTCACGAGGCTCTAGGAGTCAGGCTGCGATGGCAAAGCCCAGGCAACCCCTCAGGGAAACTGGGCAACGAGGCTGCACTCAGCCAGGCAGTAACGAAGAACGTGGCAGGGCTCATACTGGGTGAGATGCCAAATCTTTATTCCGGTTCTGAATTGGAAGAAATCCATCATCTCCACTGCTCACAGTTTGACAGTTCAGTCAGCACAGGGAGAGGTCACGCTCACTCAGCAGAGGCACAGACTCAGAGGACACAGTCCTGTAGGCACTTTGAGAGGAAGCTCAGCTTCAAAATAGAAACACTGAACAGTTTGGCTTAAATTTTTAATATAAAAACTCACTAAAAATGCTAAAATGTGACAAACCATTGGAAATACTGACAAACATTTGCCCTTACGCAGTAAAAAACAAAACAAACCCAAACTGGCAAGAAGCTTTGAAATGCATATTTTCTTCTTCCTCCCAGCGCATCGGACCATCATCTACTTAAAACGTTCATCTAAAAAATCCATGGCACCTTCACCTTGTACTTCAGTGCAAGAGGCTACTCTCGATGGACCAGCACAAATAAACCCAATAAAAAGAGGACTGCATACTGTAAGAGAAAGAAGAGAAGACACAAGAGTGCACACTCGCATCTAAAGATGCAGTAACAGCAGCAAACATACAGGGCAAATGGTTTTCTGCCTGTGCATATGAAGTTCTCATGAAGTAATTTTAGCTGGGGTGGGAGAAGCAGGCAGAAGAAGTTCTCATGAAGTAATTTTAGCTGGGGTGGGAGAAGCAGGCAGAAAATGAAAGAGCTCTTACCTTAAATTTTGGATAATCATTCATTAAGATAGTCACTATTCCAATATAGGGCACAAATCTACAAGAATAAAGGTTTTATTAAAACAGACAGTATTTGAGGGTGCGTAGGGGAGAAGCACTGCCCTGGTACTTGTACAAAGGAAGAGCCACTCAAGCATTCTGAGGGTGACGGTCAACAGGCTTGGGACTGGAAACTGCCTGGCAGAAAAGGATCTGGGGGGGTCCTGGTGGCCAGTCGGCTGAACATGAACCAGCAGTGTGCCCAGGTGTCCAAGAAGGCCAAAAGCATCCTGGCCTGTATCAAGAATGGTGTGACCAGCAGGAGCAGGGAAGTGATCGTCCCCCTGTACTGCGCGCTGGTGAGGCCCCACCTGGAATACTGTGTTCAGTTTTGGGCACTGCAGTACAGGAGGGACATTGAGGAGCTGGAGCGTGTCCAGAGAAGGGCAACGGAGCTGGGGAGGGGTCTGGAGCACAAGTCTCCTGAGGAGCGGCTGAAGGAACTGGGTTTGTTCCGCCTGGGAAGAGGAGGCTGAGGGGAGACCTTCTCGCTCTCTGCAACTGCCTGAAAGGAGGGTGTAGCGAGGTGGGGGTCAGTCTCTATTCTCAAGTAACAAGTGATAGGACAAGAGGAAACGGCCTCAAGTTGCACCAGGGGAGGTTTAGATTGGATATTAGGGAAAATTTCTTCACCAAAAGGGTCATCAAGCACTGGAACAGGCTGCCCAGGGCAGTGGTGGAGTCACCATCCCTGGAGGTGTTTCCCAGCTGGGCAGATGTGGTGCTGAGGTACATGGGTTAGGGGTGGGTTGGGCAGGGAGGGGTTGATGGTTGGACTTGATGACCTTAAAGGTCTCTTTCAACTTAAGTGATGCTCTGATTCTGTGATTCTTCCTCCCAAGCAGGGAAGCCACGGCAGTGGGGGCTGAGTGACGAGGAGCCCCAGAGCACGTTTTAGGACCTGCCTTCTTTAGATCCCGCTTGCCTGCAAAGACTATGCCTTGCAGAATAATTCCTGTGAAAATTCCGATCACATCTGCGCATGCACTGTCTTCGCATCAGTGTCCATCCAGCATCAAAAATCTCAGGACGCAGCTCACAGCTTGACACCTTTGCTTAAGCCAAGCTAAGAATTGAACTATCTTTGTTTTTTAACTCCCCACAGCACCTTTTGAAATGCTTTCAGGCAGGTCACAAAAACCCAGCAGGGAGAGTTCAGGAGGAGAGGGGGGATTAACAGATGGCATTGGGGGAGGGCAGCGTAAAAAGCCGCATCTTTTTCAACGTCACTTACCCTCTCGCTCGTCCTACTACATCCTTTTTCTCCAACCAGTGCTGGCCTCGTTTGTACAGCCCTCTGTCATCAACAGCATTATTGTCTCCCTTTGTCAAAAATTTGATGTCACCGTTTTGCCTAGCAAAGACAAGACAGCCGGATCAGTCAGAGAGAAAGAACTTATTAGAAGCCATTCTAGAGCAAGTGTGTAGAGACTAACACAAAGATGTGAGAAGCAATCATGTCCTAATCGTTTGAACAGGCTGAAAAAGGGAAACTCTGTCAAATGCGGTGGGAAGCAGATGGTTTGGAAAAAAAAACCTGACAATGGAAGTATGAATTCTGGCCCCAGCCAAGCTTTCCGACAGAGTTTAAGAACGGAACCAGCAGAATGAGCTACTTCTAGCGAAGGCGCAGCCATCATCTCTTTGCTTTAGATCTCCCTCACGTTGATGCTTCTCTTGCTTCATACACAAATGTTGGGTTCCAGGCTCCGTTCTACCACCCGAAATGAGGCTTTGGGGTTAAAGCATAGAGTTCTACTCCGCAGTGGTCAGAAGCAAGCTGAAACTTAGAAATTATTAGGAAAGGGGGACAGAACAAAACAAACAATACCATTACGATACTGCATGAACTCACAATGTGCCTACACCTTGAATGCTCTGTGCAGTTCTGAACCCCCTACATCCTTTTTTTGAAATGAAGAGAGGAACTGGCAAAGGTTCAGAAATGGATAACAAGGTCTGGAACCACGTCCATACAAGAAACAACAGACCAGGACGCTTCAGCCTGGAAAAAGACAGAACCGATGGGAGATACGATGGTAGTCCAATACAAGTGACAAAGACAGCAACAATCAGTTTTTCACTGCCTCTTCTGATACAAGAACTAGAGGGCATCAAATGAAACTCAAGAGGTAACAGGTTAAAACAAGCCAGATAAGGTGCTATGCTTAACTAACACACTGCAAACTAAATTATGTCTCTCTGGAAGGACATTTTGGATGCCAAAATATTGTATCAGTTCAAAAACTGACCAGGTATGCTATATATATATAAAAAAAAAAGAAAAGAAAAGGGGGCCATTAATACAGAACTGTCACTTTGTGCCCAAAATCGTAATTTGCAGAAAGCTGGGAAATTATGGCTACACACTCTCTCTAGTCTCTAATTCACAGAAAAGTCACAGAATCACAGAATGTTGAAGGTTGGAAGGGACCTCTGGATATCATCTGGTCCAACCCCCCTGCCAGAGCTGGTCCACCTACAGCAGGTGGCACAGGATGGCGTCCAGGCGGGTTGGGAATGTCTCCAGAGTCGGAGACTCCACCACCTCTCTGGGCAGCCTGTGCCAGTGCTGTGCTACCCTCAAAGGAAAGAAGTTTCTCCTCATGTGCAGGTGGAACTTCCTATATTCGATTTTATACCCATTGCCCCTTGTCCTGTCACTGGGCACCACTGAAAAAAGACTGGCCCCCTCCTCCTGGTCCCCTTCCTTTAAGTATTTATAAACATTGATAAGATCCCCCTTAGTCTGCTCTTCTCCAGACTAAAAAGACCCAACTCCCTCAGCCTTTCCTCATCAGAAAGATGCTCCAGCCCCCTCATCATCTTCGTGGCCCTTCGCTGTCCCCTCTCCAGCTGTTCCCTGTCCTTCTTAAACCAGGGAGCCCAGAACTGGACACAGGATGCCAGTTGTGGTCTCACCAGGGCAGAGCAGAGGGGGAGGGTGATCTCCCTCCGCCTGCTTGCCAGAATCTTCTTGATGCACCCCAGGGTGCCATTTGCCTTCTCAGCCACCAGGGCACATTGCTGGCTCATGGGCATCCTGTTGTCCACCAGGACACCCAGGTACTTCTCCGCAGAGCTGCTTCCCAGCAGGTCACCCCCAACGTGTACTGGTGCACGGGGTTACTCCTCCCCAGGTGCAAGACCCTACAGTTAGTTTTGCTGAACTTCATCCGGTTTCTCTCTGCCCAACTCTCCAGCCTGTCCAGGTGGCGCTGAATGGCAGCTTGGCCTTCCAGGGTGTCAGCCACCCCTCTGAGCTTCGTGTCATCAGCAAACTGGCTGATGGGACACTCCATCCCTTCATCCATTCATCCCGAGGCAAATTAGTTAGCTGGTCAGAAACACGACACTGGAGCAGATAAACCTTTGCTTTGACCTGGAAACAGGTGCTGCTCTGCTCTAGCTTTATACACCACGTCATACACCTTTCCCCAGTCATTTCCAGTTAGCGTGCTGGACGTGCCCGCTTATAAACAGCGGTTTCTGCCACTACTCAGGGATCAGCCGGTCACTCTCCCTGCGGCATCCTAAGGCAGATGCTGAGCAGGACCGTTCTCGTTGCTTGATTCCGTCGGCCTGCTGACGGGAATGACAGATCAAATACAACTCGGGAAAGCACGCAGCAGATCTTCAGAGCATCCTGCCTGAATATCAATGTGTGTCATTTGACAGGAGAAGCTTGCAAGGAAAAAAAAAAAGGGGGGGAAAAAAAGAACAGATCTTCTTCAAAGCATATTTGGCTCAGTGCGGGAACAGCAACACTCTAGGAGCTTACAGATTGTCTGGAAAAAGACAAAGACACCCAAAGGTGCAGATAATGTAGTTTCTGCTCTGAAGATGGATGGCACAGGAGGGCACAGTCTTATTGAGGAGATTCAATGCTCTGTCATGAACCAGCACGAGAAGCCCACAGTGCAGTTGTCCTCTGCTGTCCGAGAGGTGAATGAAATCTGATCTGGCTGTCTTGCACCAAAACCACTAAGTAAATTTTGACCACAGACTCTGTGTTTAGTGATAAAGAATGAACTCAATTCCGCTCTCAACAAAGAAGAGAAGACTTGCAAGTAAAAAATCATTTTCTCACTGAAACAATACTGATGTGAACTGCAGCCTGAGCTGCCACAAAATCAGGGAGAATACGATTTCTGTTTTCCTTCATTTTGACACTTTTGTCAGCTTTCACAGAGACTTTTCAGTTTTCATTCAGTCCATAACTACAGGAAGAAATGGGAAACTCTGGCCATTCAGAGGACACTCCTGAATTCCAAACCAGCACCACAAAAATATTCTTCAGCTACTGAGAGAAGCAACTGATACCTCAGCGTCCTGCCTTCAGCGCCCAGCTTCAGGTCACGGTATGTATTTTTCCATTTTATCTTTCCTAATATAGAGATCGGGTTTGTGTTTGGTTGTTATATAAATATAAATGAAACCTAAAATACTGGAGAATGGCTTTACTTCACAGAAGCTAGGATTGGCACTATGGTTCTAGTACATTTAAAAAGAAAAAAAATTTGAGATAGAGCCAGGCTGAATTAAAAAAAAACAGGTTGGGGAGTATCTGGAGATGAACTGCTGCACAGAATGCACGTTTCTGCTTCTCCTTCCCATACACCTGCAGAGAGCGGAGAGAGAAGACCCTGACCTTTCTTAGCTCTTCAATAACCAGCCCAAGCAGCAGCACTGGAGCTCAGCTGAGCCTTTGGCATGCAATGCGGGAGAAGAAAAGCAGTATTTCACTTAAAAGAGTGCCCAAGACATGGCAAAAAGTGCATGTGCAACATCAGATATCAAATTTACTAAGTATACTGACCTAGTTTTTAAATTAGTGGTATCAAAGAACAGTACTTTGAATACTGAGTGTTAAATGTTTTTGATAAAGAATAAATTAGAACAGCAAAGAATCTGCTCTGCCTACTTGGGAGAGGTGCCACTCTCTCACAGCCAGGATTTCAGCTGGACTATTTATGTGCACAAAGTTGGTTGACCTTTAGGTTGGTTTGGATGTCCCAAGAGCTGTGGCTGCTACGAATGCTTGGGCGAAGGGACCATCTCTGTCCCATTCACCTCACTTGACCAGAACAATCCTCAAATGCCACCTTTACATGTGATTCGTTCAACCTAGGAACAGATCTCCGAGCCCTGGGTTAGCTCCAGCTCATTCACACTGCACCCGGGATTTACTCAGCAGAAACAGATGCTGGGACCCCATGCAACTGTTGCCCTCTCAGAGCTGGCTTGAAGAACCAGGGATTCAGTTCAAGGCGTAGTTTTTCCACTCAAATGCCTCACGGGGATGGCTCGTATCCCCACAGACTGGCCTGCAGCACTCACCATTGCGTCTTCCCCAACCAGCAAAATAGGAAAGCTCACAGTTGCAGAGGAAGCCTCGCTTGCAAAACTTAAACCCTGTTCAGCGATCAAACCGGAATGATGGAGCTTTGTTCCTCCAGACACGCGGCCTGCTAAATGTTTACAGAATGAACGGTACACGGAGAGCACAGTGCATATAGAGACTCCAAGCAGAACAAAGCCACTCTTCCCACAGAGAGAAAAGACCTGCCTCTGCACAACAGCAGGAACCAGGAGCACAAAAGCAAGCTTCAAAATAATGTCTGCTACCTAGAAAATACCCTTCTTCCTCAAGTTCTACCTCTGCAAACCAGAGTCACTTGACACACGCAAATACAGCCATACCTGAAGGAGACAACATGGCGGCGTTACGTAGCAGCTTGGGATGGAAAGGATGGCACAGGGGACACCAAGTGACACAGGAAGTCCAGGTTATCAGCACAGGCTCCCCAGCTTGTGAGCTCTGCTGGATAATCTTTACAAGTCAACCAAAGAGGACGGATTTAATCCATCTGAAATTTCTATGTTACCTCTTCCTGCAGCGCCTGGATACCTGTTACTGATTTCCCACCCACTCATTTACCCAAGGAGATGAGGAAAAATACAATTTAGCTAAACTGCTGCAGTACAATCCCCCGAATTCTCAACATACTTCTGATGAATTTTCAGGACACGATGGACTATAGGAATTTCCCTTCCTTCTATCCTAAAGACCACAATTTCTCCCACTCTGATTGGATCTTCAATTCGGTTCGTGAGGAACAGGAGATCTCCTCTGTGAAATGCAGGCTCCATGCTTCCACTGAAAAAGAGAAGAGGAGACATCAAACAATATTTAGACAGTCGGAAGCAGGTTTCAGAGTTTATAGTCCTTTAAGAAAAATCTCACAATAACCTCAATGAAAAGCTCCTGAGAAAGCCATGTGGACTTGAAGACCAGGAGTACGGAGACCTGGAGAACCAGAGACCAGGCACGTGTCTAACCTCTACTGCCTTGAATCACCACACCACCAGCAGTTCAGATTTGTTGGGAAAAGAGCAGTTATTTCACTTATTTTTATTTTTTGCAGGTAGATCGATCGCATACAGGCTCTTGTATTCCCATCTGGAACAGACAGGCAGGCATGCTAAAAATTTGTTATTGTGATTCATCTCTTTGCTTAACGATCTCATTTCAGGCACTGCTATTCAAGTCATTTTTCTCCCGCCTTGTAAATGGCACTTGTTACAAAATACTTAACCGTCTTAATAATAAATAAATAATGCAATGCAAAACAAAATGATGAACTTTAAGCACTGCATATATCTGTGGTTTATCTTCAGACAGCGCAGAAGCTACCATTCAGAACAGAAGATCGCATCACAGAAGAAGGGATGTGACCTAACGGCCCCTGTCTTACTCCCTGAGAGGAACAGCGTGAAACATCTCCCCTGGACTGCACAGACCCATCAGATGGGAACGGGAACACTCCTCGGTTTTATTTTGTGGGAGGGCCATTAAATGGCATGCAGTAATTAACAGTGATGTAGAAACACAAAAAGGCCAATGCGGCCACCAAACAGGCCCCCTTACAGTATCTCCGCGGCATCTGACAGGGCCAGCATTCGATGGCTGCCCAAGAACTTCAGCCACAGGAATTCGGGCATTTGTCCCAGGCACTAGGAGGGTGGGAGTAACACTGACGACACCTACTGCACGGCAATTCTGCGAAGGCAACAGTCAACGCCTAAAACACAGCCAGTTACAGAGCAATATCCTTTACTTTCAGCCATGCATATAAAAGGGTACAGCTACAGCTCTCCTCTTCCTGGCCATGTTACAGCTCACTAGAAGGCCCAGACAAAAACAAACAGCTGCAAAAGTAGAGTTACTGGATACCTTTAAGGATGCAAAGTACACATATAATGCTGCTCGCTGGGCATTCCAGCAAGCCAGCTGCCGTTTGAAAACACCCAGCTCCTCTTCACTATATGGGTTTATTTGCTGTCATCGCAAAGACTTCCACTTCCTTTTCACTAACCAAGACTCACCACGTACTTCAACTGTTCATGTAGCAGCAACAAGACAGGCAGACCTGCACGGCGGGAGGTGCCAGCGCGCTGCCACACATTCTACCACAGGGAGCGCCGGCCGAAGAGCTCTGCCACAAGCATTACTTTTACCCTGGGCCACCGAGCAACGGGTTCATCGCCCCCCACTTCAAGGCCTTCCTTTTCCAAGTCTCTTTCGCTCACACCACTGTGTATTTCTCCAGGAGGTTTGGCACTGTCCGGAAGCGCCGAGGGTGTGTCTCGCCACGCTTCTTTGAAGTCCTTTCTCAGGACCAGCTCTCTAACGTACAAGCTAGCCGGCTGACAGAGGCGTAAGAGCCAGAAGCTGTTTTTCGTTTGTGGTATTTTTTTTGGCTGCCAAGCCCAGCTTACCTCCTTCCTCCTCCCTCACTGTTCCTCTGTGTTACGGTGCAGCAGGAATTCTTAGGGAGCCTCTCACCTACCAGCGACGGGGCAGGAGCCTCCCGCTGCCCCATCCTGCTGGAAAACCTCCTCTGGCTGGGCCCGGCGGCCCCAGCACCGCCACGGTTCTCCAGGCCCCCTGGGGTGTGGGGGTGTGTGTGTGTGTCTCCCCTCAGCCCCCATTTAACCGCCCCCTCCCCGCGGGATTTACCTCAGCACCACCACGATGGGGCTCTCGCTGCCTGTCACCACCATCAGCCCCTTCCAGATCATGAGGGCGGACGAGACGATCATGCCGAAGTTCAGCACCTGGTAGTACAGCTGGGGGGGGAAA
>VZSF01009207.1:0-42259 GCA_013398295.1 Chionis minor | reverse complement strand
CCCCCTCCTCCGCCGCCGTTGGGCACCTGCCGCTTGTTCATCCGCCGCACATCGTCCAGAAAGTCCAGCGACAGCATCGCCGGCACCAACGGCGGCGGCACCACCACCCGCCCGGCCCCACTTCCGCTTCTGGCCCCGCTTCCGCCCGCCTCACGGCCACTTCCGATCACGCCCCTTCCGGGAGGCGGTAGCGGCAGGGCGGCCGTGGCGGCCCGGGCAAGGAACGACGCCCAGGCAGGCAGGCAGCCGTGGATGCTTTTATTTGCAATACTTTGAAGTAAACATCATAGCAAGGCACGGACGCCGCTGCGGGTTAAATAGATACGTGATGGCTCGGGAGTGCCCCCTGCTACCCTTAACTCTACGTAGGCTACCTGGTAAAACATCCCTAGGCTAACGTACACCGTATCAAAAAATACAAAGAGTCCAAACTGTTCGTATCAAAACATGTCAAGACGAGAAGGTGAGCGATCCGAATGCAGTAAGATAAATAGTTCTTAAATTATTTCAACATTGTCATAGTAAACAATAACGAGCAGGGTTCTGGCTCAACGGAATAATAATAATAATAAAAAAAATAATGGTATAGAAGATAATTATATTACACGAAGCGGGTGTGTGACAGGGGAACGAGTGAGTAAGGAGAGAGTCAATATGACTACGTGGAAAGAAGCATCTCCCAGGTGCTGGGTAACGCCGAGCCGTCGTGGGACGAGAGCGCGCCGCCGAGAGACCCTGGCTGCGCCGCAGGATGGCGCCGCCCGCCGCTGCCATCGCCTCTGCCGCAGCAGCACAATGCTGGCCCATCGGGGAGCCCCGGCACCCGCCTGCTGATGTTTCCCCTTCCGAGGATGGTGCCAACTCGCCACCCGAGCTCCCCGACGGGATGAGCCACCAGGGCCAGCCACAGCCACCCCCGGGATGGCTTCCAGCAGCACAACTCCGCTGCCGGGCAGCCAGCAAGTCCCCGAGGGGCACTGGGCCCTCCTTAACGCGACGCGTGGCCTCGAGCTGTGCTCAGCCGAGACAAAGGGGGCTAAAAAATTCTCTTTCAGGATGATTCAGGTCCAAGGTATTTCATTAAATCGCCTTTTGGAAAATAAGGTTGTTATTCGGGCAATTAAAGAAAAATCAGCACAACTTACAGCTTGAACCTGTCCCGTGTAACGCCGAAGGTCCCGGATGGGCCCAGCACAGTCCTGACAAGCGTGTTTTGCAGAGACAGCGTTATGAGTTAAAATGAGTAAAACAAAGGCAGGATGAGAAGAGAAAAGCCATAAATAGAAGGAGAAAGAAAGCGAGATAGGGAAGGCAAGGCTGGGGGTCCGGGCAGAGGCTGAGGCAGTGCACACTCGAAGGACGAGAGCTCATCTTAAGGAAACTGCAGCTGCAGAAAGTGCTCCTTGATCCTCAGGAGTTGGACAAGCTCCAGCGAGGATTCTTGCCCTGCTTTCCCTTTTCACCTCTCTGGTCTGGCAGAGAGTTAGTGCTTAGGATGCAATGGCAGGGTTGGTTTTTTTCTTTTTTTTTTTTTAAATTTCCCTTACAAATAGAAGTTAACGGAAAGCAATGTCCATCCCAAGAAATCAACAGAATATTTCAAAGACTCGCCCCATTCCCACCCCGTATTTTGAGTAAAAACCTCCCAACAAAAAACCCCTGACCAACCAAAAGGGTTTTTTTGTTTTTAAGTCTTAAGAGACTTCGAATGATTGTTCTGCGAGGTGCTATTGGGACCCTCCATGCCACACATCTGACTGTGTTCACAAAGAGCCGAGTCTCTTTTGCACTCTTTGCATTTCAGGTTTTCTTCTTCCGCCATAGTGTTCATCTCACCATTATACCCCTCGTGTCCGTTCTCACTCATCTCCCTTTGTAACTCCTGCGTTTCATCTTCCTCCTCCTCCTCCTCTTCCTCCTCTTCTTCCTCCTCCTCCTCTTCCTCCTCCTCCTCATCTTTTACTTTATGAACAATGAAGAGGTGTCTGTTCAGGGAGATGTGAGAGGTGTAGCACAAGCCGCAGAACAAGCACTGGTAGGTGGAGCTGTCTGTCTTGTGCCGAGGTATGTGTTCCTGAAACTCAGTACTGATGTCTGTCGCAAATCCGCATTTAGCACACTTCCAGTGCGCTTTCAGTTTTTTGGCTGGCGGCACGTCTGAACCCGCAGCGGTCTCTGCCTGACCCAGCTCATCCATTGCCATCCTCTTTGGAGATTTTGCCTTAAAAGAACAAGATTAAAAAGTTAATTTATTGTAGCAGCACACGGAAGACTTAAGTGCTAAATTCCACACGCGGATCTGAAGGCACCCGAGGGTGAATACACATCGGTATTTTGATACAAACTAAACGGAGCCATGCCTAGGGACTGCCGGTGCACGCCATTCCCACCAGCACCTAGACACCTCACCCCAACATGCAGGATCTGAACTGCCCTCCTGCCATGTGAGATGGGAGACCTGGGAGGGCTTGGCTGGGCAGAAACATGATGATGGGCAAAACGTGGCGTGGGAAGGAGGAGCCCACAGAGCTGGGGCAGCTGAGGGACACACGGATGGGCATTAACTCAGATTTAACTCTGCATGCTTTCCCCTCCGCTTGGGCTTTTTCTTCGTGGCATCTCATTAACTCATCCCCTCTGTCTTACAATCCCGCAGCGTGCTTCTCCTCCCCTGAGGAAGGTTCACTTGCATGATGTCCCTTCATGTGATTTTGTTATCTCCTTAACCAGCACCACCGAGCTGTCTTTGTTTAGGATACAGCTTATAGGCTTGTATTTGCAGACCCAGCTGGTGCCAGGTGAAGCCACCATCTGCCCCGTTTAGCTGGGTGCCCTGGTACATCGGCTCTGCTTGGGGAAAACAGGCACCAGCGCAGGGAAATGAATTCTTCAGGTACCCCAGGTTTCCTTACGGCATAAATACAGAGGGGAGTCAGTCTTGGCTGCAACCTCTCAAGGCCAGGGTACAGACAAACAATAAATTGCAGCGAAAAACATATGTCTGGTTTTAAAGTAAGTGGAGCAAAGAAGCCCCATCAACCAACCCTCCACTCCAACCCAACCCAAAATAAAATCAGTTGAACGGTTGCATTTGCTGAAAAAAAATTACACAATCTTACTTGGGAGAAATGCAGTTCTCATCGGTAATGGATCTAATAAGTACTTTAAAACAAAAAAAAAAATCTTTTGTAACTAGCAGAAAAAACAAGGGAGAAAGAGGCAAAATGTACCAGGCTCATGAACAGAATGGCAGGGGAAAACATGGGTAACAACAGACATAAATTAGACCTGGTTACAAAGCAGACTGAAAAAAGGCCAGGAAAACACAGGGCCGCACGTTCAAGAGTATCTTGAAAAATGCAAGATTATTGCCCTGGTGCTGCCACAGAACAGCTGCGCTTTCAGTTCTGATCCCGACACTGCCAGACAGAAGCAAACTGGATGGAGCTGAGAGGAGGGGAAGGAAATCTGCCGTATGGATGCGACGGCATGACTGCCACAAGGTTGCAGCTCAACATAAGACCCCAGGTGAAGAGCTACTCGCCAGGTACATATATTTTTCAATGAAAATAGGTCAGTTACTTCTGCTGTGTCTCTCTCTGGAGCTTTTGCTTTGGCCATCTGGGATAAGTCTGGGTTTTTGATGCCGTGCATGAGGCTGATGTGATTCTCCAGCATGAATGGCTGAGGAAATGTCTGATTTTCATCTGTGCAATACCTTGGAAATACACAAAGAAAGAAAATTTATTAGAGGAAATGCCCAACTGTTCTTTTCCATTCAAACAGCTCTTCATTATGTGCCAAACCAATGGGTATCATTGGAGACAGACGCTGGTGGATAATGTACTATTAGATTACCAAAATATGCAAAAAATCATTGTTTTCATAGTAAAGCTTTACCCCTGAGAGAAATCTAGAACAGTTTAGCATTTACCACAGTAAGCATGAATGAGAATGGAAGTAGGGCATGTCTTACTGACAGTACAGTACTAAATAAACACGGCGAATAGTGGAGATCGGGCCCACTGTGATACATGCTACACAAACACACCATAAACAATCAAGAAGGAAAACGCATGGGGGAAAAAATGACTCTGAGATGAGATACCTGCACACAGAGGGCACTGTTCATGACTTGCTGACGCCGAGGTGGCCCGCAGCAGTACCGGGTTCTGTACCCAGCACTGCCAAGCACCACTGCAGCATCCCATCCACAAGGCCACATGTGTTGTAACAGACTTAAAATTCTAAAAAAAACCAAACTAGCAAACTTCCAACTTTGCTTACAGTAACCTAGGTGGAAGTACTCATGAACGCATCATGTATACGTAAGTATCCATGTTAAAACTTGGAGCTGCCAGACAGCGTGTGTTGACATTTCAAAAGGAGATGTGAAGGGGATATGCCATCTGTTAACCTTCGCTCCCAGATGACCGAGGTCTACTGGAAATAAGTGCCAGGACTTGCAGCCACATAAACCGCCCCCCTGCAGCATGGTGAAGTCCACAGTACTAACAGATCTCTGTCAGCAATTGGGAAACCCAAGACTGACTTTGTACTTGTCGGCTGCCTGCCAGCGTGACACAGGGCAGGTCCACAAGCTACACATTGACCCCAGCAACGAGACAAGTAACACCGGACTTCTCCGAAATGCACAAATTGCAGTCAAAATGCAGGCAGCAAGGGACGAAAAGCAACATAGAGGAGATGAAGCGTCTCTAGGCGACAAAGACACCTTTTAAACGGAGAGAAGATTCCTACTGATCTTCCAGTAACTAGACGGAAATTAAACAACAGTCAGTAATGATGTGCAAATGCTCATTGAATACTGTTTTTTAAACAGGAACTGCTTAGATGATAAATCAATATTTAATAGTGATGGAATTTTTCTCCCTCACGGAGGAAAGATGAGAGGTTATTAAGTGGTATTTATCAAAAATAAACATGTTGAAAATCAAGCATTCCAGACAGTTTGTACTTAAGGCTTGTAAAATAAGAGCAAGTTCCCATAACAATGACCAAGTGAATTATGAAAGAAAATACACAAAACATCAGAATATTTTGCAATTTGTCCTAATTTAGATTTATTTTTTTTTTCACGTGAGTGGAGAAAGACGCTTTCCTAACCTGAATTATTGCAGTGGCAGGAGAGTATTCAAACAAGTCCTCCATCACTGGTTTCTCCCTACAAATCGAACAAGAGGCAGAGACCTAAGCAGGGCAGGGGCAGAAGGGGAAATCACAGCTTGAAATGTTATAAGCCAGGGAGAGGTGACCGACAAGAAAGCATGCTGGAGTCACAAGAATACTCAATTATGGGATCAATGACAAATTTTACTCGTGCTTCACGTGGCAATCCAGGAGTAGAAGGTTACACAAAGTTAAGGCACCGATGTCCCCTAAGGGTAGACAGGCAAGACTGCTACAAACTGCCTGGTGAGAAGGAGGAAAACAGACATCAGCACCCAAGGGAAAAGAAAAGGAGCAACAGCGTTGTGATGCCTTGCAGGGTGCAGAAAGGAACCAAGGAGGAATTCAAAGAGATGGAAGGATTTGCGAGCAGCAGAGAGGCGATTTTTAGAACGGCAGCCTGGACAAAGTAAAAGGGATCAAAGGGGAGGCTGGACAGAAGACCTTAGATCCAGACAAAGAGCAGCTGCTGGAGATGCTGGGACAAGTATTTCAAGGAAGAGGTTTCACTTGAAGAGTGCTGTGTTTTCAGTAAGTCTGCTACTACAATGATTAAAGAGAGACAACCAATATCCAATTAAGACTTCATCAACAGATTTTGAGAGGGAGCAACTAAGGCCTTGAGAATTAAACACAACCATAATTCACTTGAATTTGTAGCTGAGTCTTCTCTGCTGTGGACATGGTATGACCATGGACCCTTGGGTGAAGCTGTGGATCCACAACCGTGTGTCATTCTGAAAAGTAATAGAAAAACTGGACTCCAGGGCCTGTACAAGGTAATGCGTACGGTCAGCTGGCACGTCCCAGGTTGTTGGGTATTTCTATACAAATCCTTCTTCCCAGCTAGGCCTTACGTTCACTTTGATTCTCATACGCTCTACTTTGAAAACAACTAATCTGGAGAGAACAGGTTAATACAAATTGGGTGCACCTAAATCCAAAGACAAACTTAAAGCAGAATGAAACATAACGGGAGTCAACATTTCATCACAATGTTCCAAGTCACAGCAGAGTGACAAGAAATGGAAAGTTTAGAAGTCCTGGCTGAAAAATGCGTCAGGAATGTTTTCCTATCAGGCCACAGTGGTGGTACCAATACTTAGCCATTTACTAAAAGCTATTGTGGCTCACTAGGCAGTCCAAAGAATTAAAAGTACATGAGGGATGTACTCTTCAAGACAGGCTTTTAGTACCTTAAGTGCAGTAAAGCGACAGCACACTCTTCAGAAACACTTGCATTAAACCAGAATTTTAAACAAAATTAAACAAAGCAAAATCCCCCAACCTACATCACTGTCAACTTCTCTTCCAACACAAATATGCTTTAATTCTGTTTCAGAAGGATGTCTCAGAGTGAGAGAGAAAACAGGTCTACACGGTTGCTCGGTGTACAACTTATTCTGCAACAGTAGGTGAGAATGCAGCAGTTGTAGAGGCAGTTTTGTAGGCACTGGACTTTGTCCTGAACTGAGACCGTATGCACAGTTAAAATACGTTCACCAGCAATGATTTCCATTCACTCGTGATTTACATAGCTCGTCTGAAGTGTCCAAATCCATTTTCCAACTTTAAGATGTGTCTTCCCAAGCAAATCCAGCAGGCTTAATTCTCCATTGCCCTGCAGCTTGTGCAGTCTGTTCTGCCTGTGTAATACGGTAGTGAGATCGAGTACCCTGGTTCATTAGGATTTCACACACCTTTTGTACCACGTTTTCAGGGGGAAGGCACAAGGGTGATGCATGATTACACCAACCACGGTGTTGGTGTACGGGCCGAATATTTTAATGACTGTCCCACAAGGCTGCGCAATATAATTCTCATTTTGCACCTGCAGATCTCAAATCAAACCTTACCCTAAGTTTCCAAAGGGCACTGTGCAGTCAAAAGCAAGGACTTATTTTAGACACCAAGTCTCTCATGTTTAACGTATTCTTCTTCTCACACTCCCTCAGTAACTTATAGCCTGGAGTAGATAGGAGCAGACACGATCTATTACAAAGGGCTTTCAAACTTGAAGGATTAGCCTGTCGTTGAAAACAAATTTGAAAAGTGGTGTTCAGTACGTACCAGCAAGTATAAACTTTCTTTGCTGTGTCGTGATTATTGCGGATGTGTCTACGCAGACTGTTGGAGGCATTAAATGAGCGTTCACACTGTCGACAGGGATATCTCTTCATAGACTAGCAGAAGAACAGAAATATCTTTTAATAACAGGGTGATGGAAGGCACTGACTGGATTCTAACATTCCCATGCTCTTCATCTGGACCTTACCTCTCAGGTGCAAAAAATCCCTCTTCCGCTGATACAGATCACTGAGAGTTTGGGGTCCCACATGTACTCAGCCCAACAGTTGGCTAATACCAGCACTGGTCTTACAAAAAACAGGACTAGTTAAAGCACATGCTTGATTATTTTATTTTTTTTAATAGGAATTGCATTAGCTGCTTCTCCTGGGGGCTCATTTCACTACAAGAGCCTCTGCAGAATTAATTCAGTGGAAAGTCCCTTCTGCCCCAGAAGAAGGCAGGACCCCAGTGTGAAGTTCAAGTCCACTTACCCTTCTCTCTCTTCATAATTCAGCACAATAAAAGGGCAAGATGTTAACGAGCATCACATAGTCCTGCTTATTGTCCATTTGCGATACCCATCTCACACAACTCTGCCCCGTAACTAGCGTCCTCCTTTTCCAACAGTCCTTTGTATAAGGTGCATACATTCCATTTAAAATCCTCTTAGACTTGTTTAATGAATACATATATGTATTGAACTTAAATATTTGGCAAACTTCCTACTTCTATAGAATTCAAATGGGAAAATCCAGCACTGTCACCCTGCCCCCATCTTCTTCTCTTGCCACTTATCAAGGGGGACAACCCAGCACTCCCCAAGCCAAGCTAGAAGGAATCAAAGATGATGATCTAGATTTCTACAGCCTCTGATCATGGGACTCAAGAAGGGTGATTCAGTATCTTGAACAAGAAGCCCTGATGCCAAAGTACTACGAAATCTGGCTGCACACAACATCTTGGCCTATGTTCTGCCAGCGAGGAAGGATTAGCTTGACAGAAGTAGGTCAAGGCAACACAAAGCGAGCTGGATGAAACCAACAAAACCAAGATTAACGGTTCTTATAATGACAGCTCTGCACGCTGCATGAGTCTGTTCCTCTTTCCCAGTCAGAGCAGTGATATCGACCAAACGATACAACATGTGGAGGAACTGTATGTCCTTCTGTAACCTTGGCTGGAGACAGTTCAGACTGTTGAACCAGCAACTAGAGAACACATGACTTTCCATTGACTTACCCAGATAAGCCGAAGAGGAAGCCTGACATTAGATGCAGCAGGAGAAGGAACAGCAAAGAGGATGAGGTACGCAGGTTGTAGAGTATACCATCAAGGACAGAAACTGTGCTTACAACAGGCTACATAATCTGTTTTGTTCTGGCCCTGAGCTTACTCCTCAGCGAGCTGGCAAACAGATTCTTGGTTTCTTTTTGCCCCAAATATTAACCATGATAAGATTCCTTTGCTAAAAATATCTTGTTACCTAGTTCAAGTATTTCATCTGAGTCCTTACCCTTCCATGACTTCTCTTCATGTGGGACACATAGGTTTCCCGATCGGGGATCCACTGTGAACATTCCTTGCAAGTCCAACCAGTTCTTCTCAGTCTGGGCTTGGATTTGGGATTGTGTCCTTCCACCCTCATGTCCTTCCTTAGAAGAGGGGAATGGGAAGTCCCATTGGCTACCAACAGCTCCTTTGGTGGGGTATGAACCTGGTTCCTTGATGCCTTCTCAGACTTCTGTCGAAAGTTTGAGAGCTCCTCAGGATTTTGGGGGACTCCATGAACACCCTGGATAACAATAATAATGGAATCACACGTAACATTTATATGTCATTCATACTATACACCTTTATTTATAAATAAGTAACACTTATTATTTAAATAAAGAAATAATTTAAGCTCCTGCCCCCTCAGCAGTCTGTTGATGTCTTGCTCCTGCATATCTTCCCATTTCCCCTTGAAGCCACCTTTAGTCCTTTCCGCAGCAAGAGATTTTCCCAAGAAACACGAAGCTTCTATTTATGTTTACTGCGTGACAACAGCAGCTCCTTGGTGCTGCCTGTTTAACATTTTGCATGAGCTCTGAGAACTCTGGTTAAACAGCGAAGATGTAATGGAAGAGAAATGTTAATTGCCATCATTTCAAGAGCCTAAGCTCTAAAAACACATTGCTTTGGTAAGCTCTGAATTAAATGTTTGCTGTTATCTTGGGGGCTCCAAAGCGCCTTCATCTTTGCTCAAGGGAAAGGAAAAGACAACCTCTCATCTTCTCCAACCCTGTTTTCCTCAATTCCACAAAGCCTACTGCTATTTACATTTTCACAGTTCAAAACTTTGCTCTTGACAAATAAAAGCAAGCATAAAGCCAGAAACCACCCTTATAAGGAATATGTCTCCAGGCTCTTTGGTTGTTCAACAGACCAAAATCCAAAGTCCCCCCAAAAGTTATTTTTACAAAGAAAATTGAACATAAGGAAAATAATCCAGCAATGAAGAGCTGTGGGAAAGCAAAAGCAAAAAAACAGCAACATACCAAAGAAACCTCAAGAAACTCCCCTAGGAACAACAACAGTTCATCCACACAAAAGGATAATTTAGAGGTTTAATTGTGCACAGTAATTAATAACGGGTAAAGTTTCAACACACAAAGGCCCCAGGCCTTTGGAAGTCTTTCTGTGGGTTAGACACCAAACAAACTTCAAAACACAAGGTCTCATCTAAGAAGCCTGCGAGCTTTGCACCTGATCCAGCTGATGTCCGCAGAAGCTCTTTCATGTAACGGCAAGGCCAACGGCAGCGGCTCCACAGCACTGCCAATATTTAAGTTAACACAAACCGTTGACCTTTCTCCCCATCTGGAAATCTCAAGGGTGTTTTATGAGCAGGGAGTACCTTAGTACCCATCACTCCATTCCTCCTGTTATTACACCACTNGGGGGGGGGGGGGGGGGGGCAGAACAAGCACAGAAAAATGAACTGACTTCTCTGCAGAACCCGTAACAGGAACCAGACCTTCTAACTCCTACTCTTACACTTCAACAACAGAAAGCCAGGAAAGATGAGAAGCCACATGGTTTCTTCATTTTGCATGGAGGAGCAAATTACACCACACCCCCCACTCTATGTCGCATAAAGGAGTGGGATCCCATAGGACAGGAGATGGGTTAGTGCAATTCCTACCCTGCCACAGCCAAAAAGCCTTCTTCAATGACCATCTCAAAGACCTGTCGTTGGCCAAATACAGCCTCGTGGTTAAAAGACAAAAGTTTTGTAGTGGAGATGTCAGGACACCGGTGAAGAAACTGCCGCGGACAGGTCCCTGGGGGTGTGATTTGCAAATGAGCTGCAACAAGTTGCACCTCAACTCAAGCCCTTCTTTTAGCATTGGGGTTGAATGCCTCTTTGAAGGTCCCAGCCTTAATCTCAACTCTATTTTCCTAGCTATAATACAGGAAGATTAGCAATCATCAACTTCACAGGAGGGCTTCAAATTTTAATTCATTACTGCATGCAAAGCATTTCCAGATTTGCAAGTTAAATGCATGGGGGAAGAGAGCAAAGAAGTAGTTTTGAATGGGTTTTACTTTCAGGAGTGAGCTAACGAATCTTCTTGCTTTTTAAGTGCAAGTATGAATAAAATAAAGTCACTGATTAAAAAAATTAAGTCACTTTTTTTTTCTAATCAAAGGGAAGTAAGACTTAACAAGCTCTTTCTTCAGAATGCCATCAAGAAATCTTCGCAGAGGATTTCCACAGCAGTGTTGTTAGACACAACATAGAAACATACTAAGAAAACAGGAAAATGCAGGGGTCATACATTCATGGGATAATGAGATCTGCAAGTCCTCATACATAACCCGCTAGAAACCACCGCCAGAAGGACAATAACCAGCTTTTTGTATGTACAAACCAGTGATAATATTGCAGTGCTTATTGCAATACGAGCCGTTACTGAGGGAGGGCAAGTTTGAAACACTCTCCGGACCACTATTTCCACCAAGTTTTGGGGTTGCACACCACCATCCATTTCAGACCATCTTTCAGAGCAGCTCGAGTGGTGCCAGCGTGGACGTTCACAAGGTGGGGGGTCCCACCTCCTAAAGGCTGGTACCTCCAGGGCAACCACTTCTGCCTCCACCACTCTCCTCTTGCAATCCGGTGAGGTTCTGCAGGCAAGTGGAGCCGCCAAGGAAGCAGGACATTAAATGCCACACAACGTCTCTCTGCGGCAGCTGCGAAGGGGCCAAAGCTCCCTAGGTAAGTGCCCAGAAGAAGGAGATTCAACTTTCATTATATAAACAGAGTAATGCTGTGGGCGGAGAATACTATTCCCTGTCTCCCAACCAAAGATAAGCTCCCACCCCCGCTTAATCACTTCCTTGGGGTTTAATATAGAACAGTTAAAAAGATTTAGCCATAGAAAATGAGCCTTTGTCATAAGGTAAAATTACATGTAGATGAGAGTTACTGCCTGCATTATTACCAACTAACACAAAACACTCCACTGATGTTTCCAGATAATACTGTAAATCGTTGTAGTCTACTTTTCCCGCTGCTGCCTTCCTCAAGAACCTTCCACTTCAACAAATTTCCTCACATAGTTGATGTAAACTCTCTGTGAACTCAAAATATAGGACCGTATCAGTAAGTGGTGGGAGTTACCTACCTTAACATGCTGCATTAACTGCTGTTTCTGCATATACACCAGCTGACACTGTGGGCACTTAAACACTCCCACTAACAACTTGTTGGTGTTCTGCTGGAAGTGCTCTTGGAGGAGCTTCTTCTTGTTAAAGACGGTCTCACAAGAACATTTGTAGATCACCCTGGAACAATTAAAAAAAGTAAACTCAGTCTCTTTTCATTAGTTATCTTAAGGAGACAGTGGAAAAAGTTACCTCAGCAACTTCAGAAAGAGACGGGCTTCTGAGGAGGGCTGTGCACTCAATGTATTGTCAACACACACCCACGTGGACAACTGAACCATTAATTCAACTGGGAAGAACAACAAAACGCCTCAGGCACATACCACAGCTTTCTAAAAATAAGTTTACTTCCATGCATATGCATAACTACCTACATGCGTGTGTCGGTATGTGCAGACGGTATACTAGCTACATATTACTTTCAATTCCACCTTTCCGTAGTTCCTCCCTTAAAGCACGCGTTTTCGGCAGTAGCTCAAGGCTTGGAGGGGAAAGCTACAGAGTAGAAAACCCAGGAGGTTTCTCTCTAGTGAATCTGGGGGGCAACGCTGCATGGCACAACTCTCCTCTTCCTTTCAAATGCCAGATACAGCTGTTGCCCTGGAGCCATCTACCAAGAGGTGCCACTGTGGGTCCAGCCGGACAAAGGGGTGACCATTAAGATCCTTTTACAGACGTTCAGCTCTTCCCTGCCCAAACTCCTCTCCTCTTACCCAGGAGACCGTGTTCATACCAAGGAGAGCATGCTGTGGCTAGGAAGGGACCTCCACCAGCAGACGAAGCAGAAGATCTTCTCATATGAGGTCAGAAACCGAAAACACAAATAAACTGGGAGGCAAAGGGGGAATCCCGGACCTACCCAGCAAAGGAGAAGAAGAGATAAACCCAAAATACTTACTGAGTAGTCTTGTGAGGCTCTGCTGGGTGCTGGCTGGTCATGTGAGCCGTGGTGCTGTCGGCCGACTTGAAGGCCATGGGGCAAAAAGAACACTTGTGGAAGACTTCGCAGTGTTTCTCATGGATGTGAACTCTCAGCATAGCGAGGGTCATGAAGACAACTCCACAGTGGATGCACCTGGAGGATGCACAAAGACAAACATGAGTTACAGCCACAGCGTTGCTGCCAACATACACACAAAGTGGCACAGGTGGAGGCAAGCACCAGGCTATGGCGAGTCCTCCTTTAGTCTCTTCAATAGCACTGTGGAGAAGTCAAGGATGAAACACGATACAGAAATTCACAAGCTGGGCAGACCTCACAACTAGCTGTTAACAATAAGCAAACAAGGTCTGTAAAAGAAGCCTTCAGAGACTAAAACAACCCAGAAAGAATAAAGGAAGATGTGGTTCAGCAAAATGCCAGCCCCGTCTCTCTGAAAGCCAATTCTGCCACAGGCACAAGTGAAGACCTAAAGTAAAAGGACCTGATGAGATCTCCAGGTAGCAATAAGCAGTATAAATGCCAGTTAGTCCCCAGTACAAAATAAACAGAAAAAGAATATTCAGCAGGAAATCTTTGGTAACCCTGTACAATTGCTTCTCATACTCCACTAGGCACTAGAAAATAATGACAGCAACAGCAAAGATACTGAAAACAGCAACACAAACAGCCAAGGAATTCATTAAGCTCATTAAAATCATTAAGACACAGGTGTTGCCTGGAAAGTGCTTGTCTGGGAGCTGGGGGGATGCTCCAGGAGGAGAGAGAGGAAGAAGCAGAAGTTGCACATGGAGCCAAAGGATTCTTCTCGGCAGCTGAAAACATAGACCCGGGGCCAGAAGGAGAGCCAGGGTCACCCACTGGTCCCAGTCTGCCTCTCCTCCCATTGCACGTGCGTGGACAGGCCTTGCCTGATACTCCCCTGGGTTGGCAATGACCCGCAGCCTGACCATATTTACCTTTAATATGCCTCCCGAGCACCCACCCGCCTGCTATGCTCTGAGAGAAGCCGCACACCAACACTACAAGGGCACATGAGGATACAGACACCTGCCCTCGCCTGCCTCATCCGCGCCTACCGTCCCCACAGAAGCACTTATGCCCATCTGGGACCAGAAGAGCCTCTCCTAGGAAGATTCCATCAAAATGACTAACAGCGGATCTCTCCTTAAGCCAGCACTGCACATACGGACCATTACGGCGAGGAGCTCAGCTGGGCAAGCCAGGAGGCCAGTGCTTGTGTTTGTAGAACGTGAGAGACACATAAGGGATAACTTCCTCTGGTGAGCTTGGAGTTAAGCCACCTTAAAAATATCTTTTCCCTTCTTTCATAGGTCTGTTGTTTGCCTGCAGCGCTATTAGGGTTTGTGTGTCTGGCAGCGCTGCAGCACGGACGCTGCCATTGCAGATGGACCCCAGCTATCGAGCAACTGGAAGAGCTCCAAGCCCCTATCAAAAACAAACAAGCCACTAGATTATCCTTCCCTCCAAACAAGCCTCCCGACAGCGTTTAGGAAAAAAGCCTGCGCTTTGAAGTTACACTTCAAAAGATCATTAGGCAGAAGCCAGCCCCAAGGAGACAAACCCTCTCCCCCCCAAAATATACGCAGAAATGCTGTTTTCCTAAATTCAGAGGGGGAAGTGGTGACAACAGCTGGTGTCATCTTTGGGGAAGCATGAAAACATTCTGCTCCGGTAGCTCTGCCTTCAAACCTGATCCTCATTCACGTGAGGCAGGGAGAGACTTTCTAGTACAGTAACACCAGGAACCCTGTTATTATGGAAGAACAAATTCCGCAAGTATAAATGGAAGAACAAACGCTAATCCTGACAGTAAGGCCTGGCTGGTACATCCATGAATATCTGATGGGCTTCTTCCACAAACACTCAAACTAACAAGAGATGGTTCTGCATTACGTTTGGTTTCGGTAAGTACTTCATATAGAATTAGGGATGAAATAAGTACTAACTCAGGGTCAAATGATCACGAGTTAATTTAATTACAGTAAATGGAAGTTTAAACAACAGCCACTTTGTAATCAAGAATCCCAGTGCCAGAAGGGCAAAGTTTGATAAAGTAAACTAATTAGCAGAACAAAGTGGATGGAGGATGTCAGAGGCTTGCAGTGTAATTTCTGCAAATTGCAGATTCTGCTATCATCTCCCCAGCACAGGGGAATAATTTGCAAGAGAAGACTCTTGGATAGCCTCAGGGCAAGGAGGGGTGGCGTAAAAGTCTTGGAAAGCTGTCCTGTGAGAGAAGACAAAGCGACAAGATGTTGTCTTAACCCTGTGAACGTTTCCTTTGCTGTCTCTCTCCAGATGGCACTGAGCAGGAAAATGGGTCCCACATCAGTGGGGACAGCTGGAAGGCGCTTGGAAAAGGTGAGGAGGTGACACTTGGAGCCAAGTGGAAAGAACCATTTAAGAAAGGCTTGTTGATAGTAATTTTGAACTGCAGAAGACCTTTCTGGTTTTCAGTGTAATCACTAGCCATGACTAAAACACAAATAAAACAATTTTACTCCAAACAACTGAATGCATAGGGAAAAGGAGGCAGAATGCATATTAGTGGAAAAGGAGACAGAACAAGAACTGATCACAAACCCAAACTTATGCATCAGAAATTCAAGAAAAACAGGGATGCAGTGAGACGCAGCAAAAGTTGAGCTGATCCTGGGAAAGGTTTAAAAGAGCTCCTCAGCTTTTCAGCTCTGCAGGTAATAAAAGTGAAAGCAAAGAAGTGAAGTTGCTATGTGACCACAGGGCAGATGCCACGGATTACCTAGATAGAGTTCTGCAAATAAAATTTATTCCTTCTGTTTTCACCAATGCCAGTGACATCAACGCCGCAGCAGAAACAGGCAGGGTAACGAGGATGGCACAGCCTGAAGTTCACCTGTCTGGTGGACTCAGTTTTCACAGATGCACTTAAGCAGATGTGAATTAGAGAAGAAGTTCAAGAAATTTAGCCTCTAGACAAGCTGGGTAAAGCTAAAAAATCCGTAAGCGTCATTCTTGAGCTCTGTCTTGGTTCGGATCTTCATTAATGTCCCTGGCACAGAAAGCAGATATTTGCTAATGACATCTGTAGACAGATGGAAACTCTCGCTGCTGGCAAGGATTAAGGCATCATAAAGATATTACTGCGATACATCTGGAATGAATGTTTTTTTAAAAATGCCAGGTCATACCCTTAAGAGTCAGGATCGAGCTCTGCTGTACGCTGTGAGCCCATCAGTTGGAAATAAAGGGGAAAGGACTTGCACTGGATCACCGCTAAAAGACTGAGTTTCCTATATAACACATCTCAGGTCAGCATAACCCTGTGGCACGTTACTGACTGAGGCGTCAATGGGGATGGGAATGCTGCACGAGCAGCTCGGCGCAATAAAACTACACCTGTATGTGGGATTCTCAGGTGCCACTGAAGTGCAAAGAACTGCATCAAACCCATGGTTATTTTTATAACATCTACTCCATTCCCATCTTTCCATCTCAGGGAAAACATAATTATTTTTTTTTCAGCTTTCCTCCTTCTCTCAGATTAACTCATTTTCAAACAGCCTATCACAGCCATTTAATTTGCAACGGAATTAATTCTTTGTTGTAGGCTGTGCCCCCTCAAATCAGATCCCACATAAAAAAGCCTTATCTGAATAAAATTAAATTGAGAATCAGTTTGTTATGTGTCTCTTGTCTTCACGGTTGAAAGAAAAAGCCCTTGAAAACCTAAATGTGATTTCAGAACAAACTACACAGTTTGTTCACAGGCTTCCTGAATTTGCAGACACCTTAAAAGAACAGTTCCAAGAGTAGAAATCACTCTATTCGTTTTAAATTCCGAAGTATTTAATGGCAATTGGAGAAAAAAAATAGAAATTTAAGGAATTTTAAAAGGTCACCTAGTCCATCACTCATCTCCCAAGCAAATCACCTGTGTCTTAAGAGCTGTGCTGCAGCTGAGGTGATCTAGACATGCCAAGGAGGAAAGGCTTGCAAGGAAAAGTAATGTCTTTAATTAAAGCAATTGATTTGGTTGGAGAAAAGACAACGCACGCACATACACACCACCGCATCCAGAACCTTGGGAGCCTTCCTCCATCTGTCTCAGTTCATGAGAAGTGTTTGGAGATTTGTAGGGGCATACAAGAAAATAATCTATGTCCTTCTTGTGAAGGCACACATCCCTCAGTCCATTATAACTGACATAAATATAAGTTCAAACCTTAAAGAGATTTAGAAGATTAAGATCTGTGATTTTTTGCTGTAAATATCCACCCTGAGACGCTTGTCTGCAACTTGAAATCAACACAAGCATCTTTCAGCTTAAAGCTGCCTCAAAATCATTTCTCCTCTCAGAAACCTCCTCTTAAATCCATTTAGTAATTCCCCATTTCAAATGTGTTTTGTCATGCAGAAAACCATGCCAGGCCTGGGCTACATCCTCTTTTGTTTCTGCTGTAAGGAAGACACCTTTCCGAAGATCTACATACAAGTTACCCATTCCCTCTTGCCTTCACCCTCCGGAGCCTCACAAACCTGAATCCGACTTTGCGGGAGTAATGCAGGCAGTTCTCTTTGACATGAGTCTGGAAATAGGCAGAGCGGCAGACAGCTCCGCACTCCGGGCAGCAATATGGAGACTTGTGAGCGTGGATCCTCTGGTGAGCACAGTAACTGCACTGGTTGGGCAGCATCATCTGGCACACTTGACACGTCTGATGGAAGAAAGGTTACAACAGTCAGTTATACCCTATTTGCCTTTTCCCCCCCCCTAATTCACCCTAGAAAACTTTCATGTTTTGAGGAAGCTCCAGCACATTCCTCTAGTATGAGCGTTAACTCTACAACGCTCTTTGGCCAGCCTCCTTATTGTCTTTTTTCCACAACAACCCTAACAACATCCACAACTAGCCATTCCCGATAACAGTATCCATTCTTAAACCACGTCCTCTGTAGTGTAATTCCTTTTTTTCTGCTAAAAAAGGAAAACAAAATCTTTCACCTCTTAGCTCTGAATATGTTCTGCTTGGTCATTACTTTCACTTCAGCATTAAGACAGTTGAGGAGGAAAGCGCTTTTCTCTACAAGCCCCCACCCTGCACCAAAAGCACCCCAAAAAAGCAGGAAAACTCCATTATACCCTGACTCGAAACCCTTACTGCTCAACACAGTGCAGTCCTGATGTGCAGCAGCCTTCCCCGCCAAAACCACAGTGGTGTCTCTTGCAAAATTTCTTTGGACCAGATGAAATCTGAACTTCCAAAGACCACAAACCACTTGTGCTATGATACCCTTATAGAAACTTCATGATAACTGGAAATGATGCAGACTCTTTCTCTTCCTATTTCTGCACCCTTTATGAAATCCTTTTTTTTTTCCTCTACCCTTAGAAAGGCCACACTTACTACCAATACCACTTACTACCAATACCACTTTGCAGAAGCAGCATCATTTACTTGGTATGTAAAATTTTTTACGCGGATGTATCGTCCCAGTTTCAACAGCTGTCAAACCTCTGCTCCCTTTCACAGGTGTCTCGACTCTTCTGTATTGCTTCAAAGCCCAGGAGCAACTACTCATCCTCTGCAGGATGCACGTTACCTGACGCCTAAGCAAGGAGCAAAGCTGGAGTAGATACCAGCCCTCCAGCCCTGAGCCCTCTGCAAGCTGAAACTCTCTCCTGTCATTAATAAACCCATGCAGAATTACTCCTCTGCTCCTAACTCCAGCTGAAGAATAGACTACAGGAAGCAGCTAGTTATGGATTATCAAATCAGGTAATCTAACAACATCATTTCTTCCTCTATGGTTAAAGAAGGTTACAGGGCTCATTAGATGAGAGATGGTGAGAAGTTGTACCGGAGGGTATGTCTACACGGTCAAACAAAGCTTTTAAAATAGCGTGTGCCCATATAGGTAGACCAACGCAGGAAACCAGGGTAGAAATCTGGGACAGAAGCCCCTAAATCTCACAAAAAAATAAAATCAAGGGCCAGCTTCGTTTTCTTCACCATTGCTATTTCATGCAGCATCTCTGTGATACTCCACTATGTAACATCCATCAAGAATTGTCAGAAACCCTACAGGTAACAGAAAACATCCTTTAAAGTGCAAAACTATGACAAATCTGGAAAGGTTTGGGGTGGGGGGGGGGCTGGGAGGGAATAAAAAATCAGGCTCTTGAAGGAGGAAACTGCAGAAATTGCCAAACACATCAAAAGCCTCAGACACATGATCTGAGACATGTTGCAACTTAAATTTAGGGGAGAAAAGGTTTCCCCGGGAAAGAGAGAAATGGGTAGAAGGAACCGTATCGTAAGACCCACACATGCACCCAAATGCAATTCAAATAAACTCAAGAGTGTTTCAGTCCTTCCCCAAATGCTGGAGAAGCCCTCTAATTTCAGCAAAGAGCAACAGCGCTACTAAGCCGTGGTCCAAGCCCACGAAATGTACATGAGAATGGGAAAACGAGAAATAGAAATACCCCCAGGACCTCTCTGCAAGGAACTGAGCAGGACCAGAAATTCTCTTAAATCTCCAAATAAAAGCTACAAGAAGAAATTAATGTTCAGGGCAGTTTTGTTGTCTTTTATGGCATTTTTTTTCCCTAACTAGATTTTGATTTGCAATGGGAAATTTAACTTTTTTGTTATTGTTAAAACAGGACTCCTCTCGCTTTGACCCTGCCTAGTATTTAAAGCAGACTCAGCACAACCACAAGCTGAAAGCACCTTTGCCCTTGTAGCTTAGCAAGAAAGTTTTTGTCCCCAGATCCTGCTTTGTCAAAGCCGATTTAGTTTCAATTTTAAGGCAGCAAAGAGATGGTTTGGGGCTCACCTTTTCCTCCCCAACATGGGGAAAAAGGCACCCTTGGCACCTGGGCAATCAGCACACATTAAAAACCTGAATTTTCACTGTTGCGCGCGCTTGCGCCGGATCTAAAATATGCCAAAATTGCCCAATATTTAATGGGCTTCATGCCCAGGTGCTGTTGCTTGGGGATGTGTAGTCCAAGGCAGAGGAGCAGTGAGCTCCCATCACCTCCCTCGTTACGTGAAAGGCTCAGCAAGGATCAAAAATATGCTACCATAGGGCAAAAAAGTTTGGGGGAAGGCTTGCAAGAGGCATCAAAACGAGTGGTTATCTTCTTCAGGCTCTGCAAGAGCAGGAAGCCTGCCAGCGTGTGCATGACCACGATACGGACGCAAGACGCAGTGAGGATAAGGCTAAATGAATTTATTCCGTCTGCAGATGCCAGGGAAGAAGCTGGAAGGATTCCCACGCTGTTACACCACGCTCTGCGGGAGGGGTACAAAAAAAACCAGCCCAAACCCTTCGAGTTCAGACCGTCTCGTGGAAGACACAAGAAGTCAGGGAGTAAACAGACAAAATCAAGAATGATGAGTCACAAGGACAAATTAGTAAGAATAAGGAAAACTGTCATCTTTAACCAGCATTACTTCTGTAATTGGGAAAAGTCAACGCAGCTTCTCCCTTCCCGCTTCTCAAACCCATCCGAGCTCTCCAGAGGAGTCAACAACAATCTGGGTAAGGAGGATCTGACCTGCAGATGGGTCAGGCTACCTGGATTTCCAAAACAGTTCTGCAACACCCTTCACTAAAGGATTTTAAGGAAACTAAGATGCCACAGCATAAGAGAGGAAGGTTTTTGCATGGATAAAAAATGCATTGGAATAAAGGAATAAACAGTCAGTTCTTTGATAAAGGAAGGTCCCCAGGAAGTTCTGCTGAGATTTGGGGTCTTCAAAATAGTCTGAAAGTAACTGGGAAAAGGAAAGGAGCGGTGAAAACAGCAAAGATTGACGATCATAACCCAGTAACTCAGCTTTTTACAGATATGGGCTGACCACAAAGAACTGCAAAAAGACCGTACAGGACTGAGCGACCAGGTAATAAAATGGCAGGTTGTATTTCTCCATTGCATCAACCACAGAATATAGCAGAGCTGAAAAAGGATTGGTGGAGGGGAAAAAATTATAACTGGCATCTTTATGCTCACGCTCATCCTTTTCTTAACACCTGTAGAAGATGCAAAATCCTGCCCAGGGGTGTTACACAAGAGGGTCTGCTCATGCATTTTACACCAGGAGGTGCTGCATTTGTCAGGAGCAAATGGGCAGCCACACGTGGGCTCCCCCTCCGAAAGCTTCGTCTTGGAGCCGGAGTGGCTTTTTCTTTTGCAACTCTTCTGCTTTGTATGAGAAATTGTAACTTGGTTCCAGATGTCACATTTTTATCTCTCTCCTAGTTTTCCATGACTTTTCAAAGAAGTCTGGCAGCAATTTGAGACGTTCATTAGTCAGTTATTTCTAAAGCATGTTACCAGGATATGATTTTGAGTTGTGTAATGTCTGTGTTTTTCATATACCCCCATAACCTAGACTTCAATCAAGAGTTATTTATTACAAGTTTCTTTAATCCCGGCTTGCCTGCCACATTTCATTTGGGCTTTTCTTCCAGAAGTCACATTCACACACTCAAAAATGCTCAGAACCTCAGCCCTTTCAGAATACTTGATTTTATTCCCATTTTTACTTATTAGCTTCTTCAGAAGGGGAAAAAAATTAAAATACTCACTGAAGTAGAGTGCAGCTTGAAAAAAACATACCGCTCCAAACAAGTTCGTCTATTAAACCCGACCCCGTGGCCACAAAGATGTTTGCAAATCAGGAAATTTACAGTTAACACAGAGTTTTGCTCTGGAAAGCGCCTGCGTAAGGGCGGCACTGCTAACCTTTCTGTTTCATCGAAAGGATTAACTGCACAACAAGGCACCAGATTGGATCCATTGATCACGAGCACATTGTCTTCCAACCACCGGCGGTGCAAAGCACCCCAGGTCACAGTCAGAGCAAGCTCCCACCTTCTCAGGCGTCACTGCAAGATTCCAATTGTGGCCAATTTCCTCACCCAAATAAAGCCTGGGAGCAGCAAGGGCATGATCCCCATCAACACACCGCTGAAAGGTAAACACGGGGCACAAAACTATTCGCTTTCGCTTAGTCCCAACACGCAAGCATAAAGGGAACCGGCTTCAGCACAAGCAAAGAAACTTTACGTCAATTTTAGAGTCTCTTTGCTGTTCCAGAAAGTTAAGTGATGTTGATGAAGTTCATGTCTATTTAAGAGATTCCTCCAGACGACAAGGATCCTCCTGGATATAATCACCAGGTAGCTTCAGCTAAAAACATGGGGCTGCACCAACCCTAAGGCATGGGATCAGGGCTACGAAAGAGGAAAAGATTCATAAAGCTAACAACCTCTGAATTACAAAAAAAAAATAATTACTAAGGACTCAGAGTGAAACAGTTAGAGGGGAACAGAAATTACATTTTCAGAATGCAAATCTTTTTAAGAGCGCTTGTCCTTTACATATTCAAACCAAAAATCCCCCCCACCAGCAGTGCCTCAAAACCCCAGTTCTTCCCAAATCCAGCCTTTTGTAAGCTTTAATTTTTTCTACTTTAGGCAGAGCTGCAGAGACAGCTGACACATCTGCAGCTGAGGGATCGCAGGCAGTTAGAGATTAGCAGGATGCTTCTGCTATAAAAAAAAAAAAATTAGCGGCAAATTACTACTTAAAGTTAACCTTTAACTTCACATTAACTTTCACTTACTGCCTCACTGGGATAAATGCCAGCAATCTGCATCCTTCAGCGTCAATGCTCCAGCGCTCAGCGGCGTGACGTGCTGGCTCTGGCAGCACAGCTGCTCTCGACACCTTCATCTCTGCAACTCTCTGCTCGCCCTTCCCCACCTCCCACCAGTATGACCATTCACTGGGCCACACAGCAGTCAAGATCCAGATGCTTGGAGGATTATTTTTCACTCGGCTTGTTTCAACAATACAGGTTAGAATGCTGCTACACAAAATGTTACCAACGCAAGGGGAAGTGGCAAGCAGAGAATTTCCTTGGTTGTCATTGTGATAACTAAACTATGCTGCCCCCCAGGCTCTCTTCAAATGAATAGGTATCATTGCATTAGCATGTTCAATTTATAGATAAAAAAGCCCCTACAACAGAAACTCAAGATTATTAATTTGAAGAAGAAAAATGTAGAACTCAATGGATACCCTAAAACCAGCATGTTCGAGTTTCAGTGACAGAATACACGTCAAGTCCAGTCATAACATAGATGTTTTATCCTAATTAACTCCTATACACTCTTACATTGTCATATGCAAGCACAGCAAAGGTATTTTCACTTCCTTGGTTCTAGTTGCCTGTTTTAAAGACATCAGCCTGAGAAGCCAACGCCACTGAAGGAGTCTGCTTGGCCTTCAACCAAGGAGGACATGACCACATGACACCCTTGAATTCAAAACTTCTCCTGTCCATCCTCGCTTCTGCTACCTCCAGCTTCCTCCCCCGTCTCGTCCATTCATCCTCAGCCTCATCGTTGCATCCCACCTCCTCCTGTCGACCCTGTTCATTTGTATTCCTGCACCTCGCTCGCTGCCCAGCACTCCCAAACCCAGCGTGCTCCTCAGACCTTCACCAAGACCGACTCCTACACACACACGCATCTAAATCATCCCAAGACACCAGCGTGCTTAAGCCTCAATAAAGTAAGGTATTTGGCTAAAACCTTATTACCTTGGCAATTAAGGCTGTTCAATAAACATAAAAAAAAAATAAATTTGTGTACGTGGAAAAATTACTGGTTAAAGTGTCAGTGTAAACCTAGAAATTTGACAGTTTTAGGAAACAAAGTGGAATTGCAATGGGAAAAAAATACTGGCATCACAGATCTTAGACAATGTTGCATCAAGTAAGCTTAATTCTGAATTTTCTCAGTCTGTACCTCTTTTCTCTTTACGACCTCAGCTGTAATTTCAAGAATTTCAGTTTCCACATCTTTTCTTCTGACCCACCATATTGGGTTTAGGTGGCAAGGTTTTGGCAGTTGGGGTCTGCAGAGGTGGCCTCTGTGAGAACACCCCATAAGACCCCATGTCGGACAGAGCCAGCTCCAGCCAGATCCAAGATGGGCCTGTCGCTGGGAAAAACTGAGCCCACCAACGATGAGGGTAGTGCCTCTGTGATAATGTATTTAAGAACCGGTAAAAACACTGTGCAGCAGCTGGGAAACAGCAGTGAGAAGATGCGAGAAAAACAGTCCTGAAGACACCAAGGTTGGTGGAGAAGGACGTGCTCCAGGCATCAGAGCGTCCCTCTCTAACCCACGGAGGACTACAGCGGCATGGCTGGTCCTCTCTAACCCATGGAGGATCACAGCGGGATGGCTGGCCCTCTCTAACCCATGGAGGACCACAGCAGGATGGCTGGCCCTCTCTAACCCATGGAGGACCACAGTGGGGTGGCTGGCCCTCTCTAACCCATGGAGGACCACAGCGGGATGTGCCCCAAAGGAAGCTGCAGCCCACAGAGAGCCTGCACTGGAGCAGGCTCCTGGCAGGAGCTGCAGCCTGTGGAGAGAAGCCCATGCAGGAGCAAGTATTCTGGCAGGACTTGTGACCCTGTGGGGGACCCATGCTGGAGCACTCTGTTCCTGAAGGTCTGCATCCCATGGAAAGGACCCATGCTGGAGGAGTTTCTGAAGAACTGCAGCCCATGGGAAGGACCCACATCGAAGGGGGTTCATGAAGGACTGTCTCCTGAGGTGTCCTGAGGGACACCACGCTGGAGCAAAGGAAGAACATGAGGACGAAGAAGCAGCAGAGATGAAGCATTATAAACTGACCATAACCCTATTCCCCTGAGCCACTCAGGGGGAGGAGGTAGAAGAGTCAGGAGTGAAGTTGAGCCTGGGAAGAAGGAAGGGGTAGGGGGAAGGCGTTCATAGCTTTCGTTTTATTTCTCACTATCCTTCTCTGCTACGATTAATTGGCAATAAATTAAATTAATTTCCCCAAGTGAGTCCATTTTGCCCATGATGGTAATTGGTAAGTGATCTCCCTGTCCTTATCTCAACCCACAAGCTTTTTGTCCTGTTTTCTCCCCTGGGCCTATTGAGAAGAGGGAGTGACAAGAGTGGCTGGGCGGGCAGCCAAGGACAACCCACCACACCCAACAACGAACCGCTTCCATTGCAACCCAAAATCTGAACTCCCAGTTGCTAAAATGATCACTTAAGTGGATTACACCAAGTTTTCACATCCACGCTTTCAAGTCACCAGTATAATTCCTAAGGCTACACAGCACATATCCCCTCTCCTTTCTTACGATGGGAACGTTAAAGCCCTCTGCTCCTTCCTCCACCCTGCAGGGCTGATTTCTGCCCATCTGTCAGTGGTGATGCCCATCTCGCAGCCTCCTAACTCCACCTCTTTCTTCCCACCTTGCACTTCTTTGTGCCTTGCGTCCCTTCAAAGATAGTACCACAGCTGTTCAAATGCCATTTTTGCGATGACCTTCACCAATCACTTTGCTTTTCCACCAAGTCCCTTCTTGATCAATCATTTATCTGCTAATCCCAACTAAAAAATCTCAGCTCCTGCTTCATAAGGAAGATACACAGTAAACTCCTCCCCTTATGCCTTCCAACAGCCTCTCTCAGGCCCCATCATTACCAATGGGTTCTTGCTTCCTGGGATTTCACGTCTGGTTTATACCAATCTAACGAGCGTCTGCCACCTGAAGAGCAGTGACAGAATGGTTGAGGTTGGACAGGACCTCCAGAGGTCATCTGGTCCAACCCACTTGCTCAAGCAGGGCCACCTAGTGCCAGTTGTCTAGGACTGTGTCCAGACAGCTTCTGAACACCTCCGAGGATGGAGACTCCACAACCTCCTTGGGCAACCTGTGCCAGCGCTCAGTCAACCTTACAGTGAAAAAGTGTTTCCTTATGTTCAGAGGGAACCTCCTGCGTTTCAGTTTGCGCCCACTGCCTCTGATCCTGGTACAGGGCACCACTGGAAAGAGCCTGGCTCCATCTTCACTGTCCCCATCAGGCATTGATACACATTGATAAGATCCCCCTGAGCCTTCTTTTCTCCAGGATGAACAATCCTAGGCTCTCCCAGCCTTTCCGCATATGCGAGGCAGTCCAGCTCCTTCATCTTTGTGGCCGTTCGCTGGACTCTCTCCAGGATGTCCATGTCTCTTGTACTGGGAAACCCAGTAATGGACAGAGCTCTCCAGCTGTGGCCTCACCAAAGCTGAATGGAAGGGAAGGATCATCTCCCTTGACCTGCTGACAATGCTTCTCCTAATGCTGCTAGGACACCATTGGTTTTCCTTGCAGCAAGGGCACATTTCTGGCTCATGGCCAGCTTGGTGTCCACCAGGACCCCCAAGGCCTTTTCTGCAGACCTGCTTTCCAGCAGGGTGGTAACCAGCATATATTGGTGCATGGAGTTGCTCTTCCCCATGGGAAAGACTTTGAACTTCTCCTTGTTAAACTTTTTGAGGCTCCTGTTGGCCCACTTCTCCAGCCTGCCAAGGTCACCCTGGGTGTCAGCACGACCCTCTGTCTTATCTGCTAATCCTCCCAGTTTTGTGTCATCTGCAAACTCACTGAGGGTTCACTCTGCTCCATCATCCAGATCACTAATGAAGATACTGAATGGGACTGCACCCAGTATTGATCCCTGGGGTACACCATTAGTAACCAGACTTTGCACCACTGATCACCACCCTCTGTACCCAACCATTCAGCCAGTTTTCAACCCCCCTCACCGCCTTCTCATCCAGCCCATACTTCATCAGCTTCTCTACAAGGATGCTATGGAAGGCAGCATCAAAAGCCTTACTGAAGTCAAGGTAGACAACATCCACTGCTCTCTCCTCATCCACCAAGGTAATTCTTTCATCTTAGAAGGTTATCAGCTTCATGAAGGTGATCACCTTCAAGTTCTTCAAGTGCCTGGAAATGGTTTAGCTGCTTCAACACCTTCCCAGGGAACAAAGGTCAAGCTGAGTGGCCTGTACTGCCCTGGTACCTCCTTCTTGCCCCTTTTCAAAGACAGGAGTGACTTTTGCTTTCCTCCAGACTTTTGCTTTTCCACCTTTTCCTCCAGGTATCTCTCCTAATCACCATAATCATTCCAAGATTATCAAGAGTAGCATCACTGCCAGCCCCCTCTGCATTCACAGGTGCATCTCATCAGGGCCCATGGACTTCTGTATGTCTAGTTTAAGTATTCTCTGATCTCATCTTCTTCCACCAACAGCATGTCTTCTTGCTCCAGACCTTCCTCCTGGTCTCCAAGTCCTTAGATTCTTGAACCCTGGTCTTGCTAGTAAAGACTGACGTGAAGAAGGTGTTCAGTATCTCAGCCTCTTCCATGTCCTGTGTCAGCAGGTCCCCTGCCCCATTCAGCAGTGGGCACACATTGTCCTTAGTCTTTCTTTTGCTACTTATCTACTTAAAAAGAACCTTCTTGTTGCCTTTGACATCCTGCATCAGATTCAATTCCAGGTAGTCTTTGTCTTTTCTACATCATTCCTGCACAGTCGGATAGTGCCTCCACATTCCTCCCAGGTTACTTGTCCCTGGTTCCACCTTCTGTACGCTTCCTTTTTAAGTCTGAGTTTTGCCAAGAGCTCCTTGTTCATCCATGCAGGCATCACGGCATTTCTGCATGACTTGCTGATGTTGGGATGGATCGCTCTTGAGCCTGAAGGAAGTGGCCCTTTAATATCAACCTTCTTTTTTTGGACTTCTCTTCCCTGCAGAGCCTTATCCCAGGAGACTGCTTCAAGCAGATCCCTAAAGAAGCCAAGTCTACTCTCCTGAAGTCCAGTGTTGTCATCTTGATTTTTGTCCCCAGGGGTCTGAACTCTACCCTCTCATGGTTACTACAGCAAGGCTGCCTTTGACCTGCACAAACCCAGTGAGCCCTTCCTTGTTGGTGTGAGGTCCACCTGAGAACCTCTGCTCCCCTATCACTTGACTCAGGAATTTGTTTTCAATGCTGTTCAGGAACCTCCTGGGATGTCTCACTAGCACAGGAGAGATGCCCCATGAGGACCAGGGTCTGGGAATACGATGTCGCTTCCAGCTGTCTGTTGGCAGCCTCATCTACTTGCTCTTCCTGGTCAGGTGGCCCACAGCAGACACCTACTACAACGTCACTCATATCATCAGCTCTTTTTTCCCTGACCCATAAGGTCTCAGTGGCTGCTCACCCATCCCCAGGCAGAGCTCCAGGCACTCCAGCTGCTGCCTCACATAAAGGACAACTCCCCCTCGTCTTCCTGGCCTGTCCTTCCTAAAGAGCCTGCTTCCCTCCATCACAATACCCCAAGTCATGTGAGCTGTCCCATCACTCCTCTGTGATGCCAACAAGATCAGACCCCTGCAATTGCACACACATCTCCAGTTCCTGGTGTTTATTCCCCATGCTGCGTGCATTAGCATTAGACACGTCACAGAGACACCTCCTCCTCACACCCTTTCCCCTCACCGGCAGGACTGAGCAGACCTCCACCTGGGCTCTCATACCCCCGCCCATCGCCCCCAGAGCTCTCCAGTCACTTTTGATACTCTCCAGGTTCCACTTGGCAGCACCATTGGTGCCCACATGGAAGAAGAACAGGGGAGCAGAAGCCTTCCTCTTGGCACCAGAAGACACCAGCTTCCAGCCTTAGTTTCCATTCCACCTGAGACAGGCTCTGCCTTTATCTCCAATTGCCCCCTCCTCCTCTCAGCCATGTCTTGGGCCCAGTCGGCACCTGTGCTCTCTCACCTCTTTCTCCCCCCAAGGCTGGCGTAGGTCCCCTGAGGGCTGCAGGACCACCAGGGCCAGGTGGGCAAGTGTGGGTGGGAAGGAGGAGAGGGTGAGATTGTCACCTTGTGTGGCAGCAGATCACACACCGATTTAAGCAGACCGTGGAGCCGCACCCTAGCTTTTCTTCCTCCATAGTCTCTTCTCATCCTCATCCCCATGCTCCGTTTTGCCCTCAGGGTGCAGGCTCTCACTCCTGCCACTCATCTCTTTGTCTGCGCTCCCAGCCATCCCTGCCTGGAGCGCCATTCCCTCAACTGTGCTTTCATCATAACATCCTCCATCCCTTTGCTTTCACAAAATCCAGACGGGAAAATTTCCATATAAAACAAAATCCGTCCTCGCTGGTACCCAAGGACTGCATTAATCACCCCTGGTTTGGGAGAGGGAGAAAGCAGTGCTTTATGGGGCCAAGGGAATTTTTGTTGATTTTCAATCCGCTTGTTTTTCTAAATTAAAACATGAACATTGAGGGGTGGGGGAGAAGAGAAAAACAGCAAAGATATGGCTGCTGCCTTTCTTGCTTGCTACTTTGCTGCTGGGAAATTACCAGTGCAGCATGTGGTCCTACTAGCTGCTGGCAAGTTTTAACCAATAAATTATAAAGCATTGATTTAAGAGGGGGAAGGAAGAAGAAAAAGAAAAGGCAGCAATAAAATTGCTTTTAAATAACTCCAGTGTAGGTGGTGCGTAAACAGGATACGTCATGACTCATTGAAAAAATTCTCATTGGACAAATAAAGGGTGACAGGAAAAAAAAAAAAAAAAAGAAGGGGGAGAACAAAAGCACAAAGGTGCAAGAAAATTCAGAGGTCCTCAGTTTATACTTTGTATTTTATTCAAGTTCTTAGCTACCTTGGTGGATTTTGGGTGGTCAAGTCAAAAAAGATAGGAAAAAAAAAGTATACAACATCTCTGGTTACCAGTAGATGGACAATTATGCCCAAGAGGGTCAGGAAGTACTTTGAATTCTTGCACGTGTTATTGTGCACTAGCCTGTCCTTGCCAAAAGAACAAATAAGCTCCGTCTCAAAACCAGTTTGTGTCGTTTGTTCATTACTTCTGCTGCAAACTTCTTCCAGAATTCGCTCCTCTGATGATTACAGACCGTCCTCTAATTTTCCGTGTCAATGTATTTCCGTGCGTCCTTGCGTCACTGTTGCCCCTAAATTTAAAAAGCTCTTTTCTATAAACGTCTCGCCGGATACAGAGTGTCCTTTGTATCCACTCTCCCTCTCTACGGAAAAGCACCTCTAAACGGAAGGCTCCAGGAGCTGCACGGGTTTTGTTCATCTCCTGTAATTTGAGCCCAGCCCTGAAAAGGCTACAAAAAGATGCCTGATGCTGACGAACTACCCAGGGCGATCCCTGCAAATACAGGAAGCACTGCTTTTTTGCGGATTTAGTTTCTGGTGGAAAAAAAAAAGTGCGCCACAACCCTCACCTTAATAGTGTGTCTACTTCAGTACGGAAGGAGACCCACCCTAACTTACCAGGCCTTTGCCAAGCTAAACTCACAAAAGTTTTTTAATTTCCCCTGAGAAATCATCTTTCCATTTCTCTGATCATTCGTCCCTCACTCATTCCAGTTTATCCCCAATAACCAAACCAATACACTTCCTTCCAGCTAGGTTACTTCTAGCAGCGACAGGGAGCATTAATGACACCCTGGCTGGTACGGCAGGTTAATATAAATCTCCTGCACAACTGTGTCATCTTGGTCATTCAGAGTCCTCTGGTGACCAAACACACACATCCTCCTTTTCAGTTGCTTCATCCCCTTCCTACTTGGTCTTCAAGACCATCTAGGTCTTCTTGTAAAATATTCCCAATTTTCCGTGATTTCTTACTCTGTTGGTTCAGCAAATTTTATAGAATCATGGAATAGTTTGCGTTGGGAGGGACCTTTGAAGGCCATCTAGTCCAACTCCCCTGCCGTGAGCAAGGACATCTCCAACCAGACCAGGTTGCTCAGAGCCCTGTCCAACCTGACCTTGAACGTTTCCAGGGATGGGGCATCTACCACCTCCCTGGCAACCTGGGTCAGTGTTTCACCACCTTCACTATGAAAAATGTCTTCCTTCTATCTAGTCTAAATCTTCCCTCTTTTTGTTTACAGGCATTACCCCTTATCCTATCACAACAGGCCCTGCTACAAGTTCGTCCCCATCTTTCTTATAAGCCCCCTTTAAATAGCGAAAGGTGGCAATTAGGTTTCTCTGTATCTACACATTTATGCTCCAAGGTCCTTAATACAAACACTAACTGCGGGGGTATCCTAAAGCCATCCCTGGGGACAGTTTACAAGCAGCCCATCCCCAGTTGCAGTGACCTCCCTTCTACCTGATTCTGCTCCAACCTTTTAATTCAACTTCTTCAGAACCGCGGTTTCCCACATGGCATTCTAACAACCATCTCCTTGAACATCAAAGAGATTAGGATCTACTCATTTCTCTGCGCTAAAAATAAATTATAGAAGATGTATATCAGATTAATTTGGCATAAACTGCACCAATTCAACTATCTTTTCTCCCACCCCACAAAAAAAGTCTTGCTCCAGAACATAACACCGCTGTAGTCAGACCAAACAGACCTGAAGTTACACGAAACATCTGCTACCACCTTTGGAGCATCTGGTCAAGCATAATGTCTACCTGCAGCACAGCTTCCCGATTGAACAAAATCCAGCCTACCTGATATTCAAATTCCCACACTGCTTTCTTCTTGCAGTTCCACCATTGAAAACCAGAAAACAGATCCCATCAAGTGACTCAACTCACAAGGTTGCAAAAATTGCAAAATTGGCCTCGCTAGTCTCCAAAAAAAGGGAAAATAGCTGAGATCCGTTACGGCGATCCACTTAAAACATACATCCAGTAAATCCAGTTCTTTCTATTTCCGCAGTGGATTTGCAAAGCCTGTGTTCTCACTGTGAGCCACAGAGAGCCCACTGAGATGAACTGCCTTCATCTCACACGTATTCTGTGTAAAAATACGCCAGGCAGGACTTCCCTGCTGTACCTTGAAAAACTGCAATCGTGTAGCTGCCACAAGTCTAAAACGCAACATTAAGGTCAAGCTCTCAATCATTTTCCTAAGGGTCTTTCCACTCCACCTTCTCCACCACAGCATCAGGCCCCGCTCTTCCGCTCACTTGCTCCAAATCTCCTCCTTTCCCTGCTGTCCAGACCACATCCATATCTTTCTTCCTTCCTCCAAAACAACTGTGACCCAGCCATGTCACTCTCATTTTGGCCACACCTAGGTAACTCATTTACCCGGTCTCTCTTTTACTAATATGGGCTCTACCTAAGGCCATCCAGAAACACAAGACCAGGTATTTCCCAAGCCAAAAGGGAACAAACAATCTGGAACGGACAGGAAACCCAGCAAGCACCTTTTAAACAGGGATGGGGAAACGTGAAGATGTCAAAGTAATTCACAAAGTCACAGTAAGAAATTCCAATTGAAGTGAGAAGTCTTGAGTATCAACACAGGATAAGTTTTCTCATGGAGCAGAGCCAGCTTAGGCTGTTCCTCCTCTCCAATCCTCTTACCTGCCTCAATCAATTCCTGCCTCTTACCGCAACTTGCTCAACCTTCAGCTTCTGGATAACTGAAAACATCACACTGAAAAATAAGCCTTTTTCCCGTTATTTCTTTTCTTCACCAACCCCATTGGACCAACCCTTCGTTCTTAACAAGGTAACATGCCAATTCGACATCACCTCTAAAAAGGTTTTTGAGTTAAAAGCACTGAGCACTTCAAAGTCTTTTTGGTCTCTCAAGTGATGGCCATGTGCATGCCACGGTTAATACTCCAAATTTGGTGTCATTTAGCAGAAGAGCTTCTAAGAACACTGATCAAAAATCCACCTAGCTTATTTTCCATAGGTCTGGTGTCTCCATCATCTAGTACAAGTCTAGGTGCTGCAGATAAATCACTTTTACCCTTCATCTTCAGTCAAAGATGCTCCTTCCTTGATACATCCATCTAGCCTTCCCAAGAATCCTTTTTTGGGGGCAATCTGGTGCCAACCATCTGAATAGTCACATGTGATAAGCTTCGGGCCATAACACAGTGGGGACCTGCCCCCATTTCTTGAAACTCTTTAAAAGGCACAAGTCAAGCCATAGCTTTTACACAGAAAATATCAAGATACTCCATACTTTCTCAAGGAGACATAGCAAAGAATTTGTGTCCAAGTTCTGGAATTAAGTCAAAAATTAAGAAGACAAATTTCCAAAATACCAGCGTGCAATTTTTTGTTAGCTTTAAGAAGCTAAATCTCTTCTGAAACAACATTTCAATACAGCAAGAGAAACATCAGGTATAGAGGAAGAAATATACACCAATTTTTGCTCAAATACGCAAAATCATTATAAATACTAGATAATTAGTCTCTTGAGATCTGGGGATAGAGTTTACATATGAGCTTGCCCACAGCTGTTAACACCACCTCTGCGTCCTGGCCGACTGTACTGCAACAGCGGCGTGCTCCGGATCAGGCACCGGTACATGACTACCGGTCATGTACCGATGTGTGTTTTTTTTTTTAAACTAGAAGTACCAGTAAATAAATCAACACCTTTGGCCATTTGGATGTAGAGGTTTTCATGCACTACTGGGGGCACTAAAAGATTTCTTATGTTGGTGCCTTCCGCAGCACTACAAGATTTGTTATGTTACATCGGTGCCTTACTCAGCGAGGCAATTTCTACCACCGTTTTGCCCCAAAAAACAAGTGACCTGGCACAACTCTGGAGATGGAAACGAGAGTTTTCAATTGCTTTTACCACCTAAGAAGGTGTCTGTGAAATCAGTCACTTGATCATCTCCAGGTTCTACCAACATTCCTCTTTTTTCTGAACGAAATAAAAATAGCAACCCAAGAAATGAGAATCATAGAATCATTTTGGTTGGAGGAGACCTTTAAGGTCCTCTAGTCCAACCATTAACCCAACACTGCCAAGTTACCACTAACCCATGTCCCTCAGCACCACGTCTACCTGTCTTTTAAATACGCCCAGGAATGGTGATTCCACAAGTTCCCTGGGCAGCCTGTTTCAGTGCTTGATAACCCTTTTGGTGACGACATTTTTCTAAAATCCAATCTAAACCTCCCCTGGTGTAACTTGAGGCCATTTCCTTTCATCCTATCACTTGCTCCTTGGGAGAAGAGACCGACACTCCCTGGCTACACCCTCCTTTCAGGCAGTTGTAGGGAGCAAGAAGGTCTCCCCTCAGCCTCCTCTTCTCCAAGCGGAACAACCCCAGCTCCCTCATCCGCTCCTCAGGAGACTTGTGCTCCAGACCCCTCCCCAGCTCCGCTGCCCTTCTCTGGACACGCTCCAGTTCCATTAATGAAGTCTGGGATATCCACAGCATCTTCTCAGAATGGGTTCAGCCGGTTCGTGTTTTCCTATTTCAGAGGTCACACCACATACTCCACCAGTCTCACCTACGTCCTTCTCACACCATGTTTAATATCAGACTTGCTTACATTCATTAACACCCCTGACAGGCAAAACCTTCAGCTTCTCATGCCTCGTTCCTGACGGTAGCTATGCGGTGTGCTACCCAAGCGAGACACACGATGTCAAGGCAATCCACACCTTCTTCTCCCTCAGACAGCTCAGAGAAGCTGAGCGTGGTACCCATCTACTACAGGGATCCCTACGAGACCACCAAACCTCACCCATCCTTCTACCTCTCAGCCCAGTGACACAAAATCCCCCGGGTACTGCTAGAAGGCAGAGGGATGGTTTCCATTAGCTACTGCTAAATCTGGAGGCACACAATTACAGGCATACAGGCACAAACTCTTATTTCCTTTACAAATGTAACAGGTTCGCTGAAACAGATGTTCTGGGAACAGCATGGAGCACCACCGGGCAGTCTGGAGGACAGCAGATACAGTGGAAAGGGACTCCCAAAGCATGCACCCTTTTGACTATAGGCATAGGAAGATCAAACAGGGAGGAGATGGTTTTACAAGCTCTAACATCGCCTCTTTTACCAGTTTTTCAATGCTCCTACTCCAGAAAAATACTACAAAAATAATCTTACATCTAGCAGACCTAACTTAAACCAAGAGTTTAAGCTTCTTGCTTCACTTAGAGAATAAATTATTTGACTACAAGCTAAAAATACTTACTATCAGACATTCCTTCTCTCTTTAAGGAGCTCTTGAATAGATAATCCCACAACAAAAACAGGAGATACATTTTTAATGCGACTGATTAACATTTTAGCTCACTTTGGAGCACTCAGCGTATCCCTTCACCTGAAGGTTTTAATTCCAGACTGCTGACATTTCCTAAAAATTCATTATAGCTGAAAAATAAGTCACAGTGTTGACAGAGTACAGTGCTTGCCGGCCTGCCTTAGGCAAGAAACCTGATTACGTGGCCACACAGATCCTTTCTGGCCTCACCATTTTTCACGACATAAAAACCATTCAGCCATAATCTTTTTCTTTTTTTCTTCCTCTGATGATGAATTTAAGAGAAAGATAACAAAGCATCTAAATGGGACCGCAGTGACCTTAATACTCCTGCAAGCCATTTAACAAGCAACGGGAGGCTCTGGAGCATGCAGGTACTACCACGGCCATTGCAGAGACGGGCGGTCACCTCCCCAAATGTGTTGTGTTGGCATGGAGTCTTTGCTCATGGAGGAGACTGCACTGGGAACCTACCAGCTCTGGTGGCAGCCAGAACGACGCGGAAAGCTTTCACCTCATCTAAAGAGAGAAGGAGAAAAGATTCCTCCTCCTCCTGTTCAACTTCAGGTTGGTGTATACTTAAAACAGGATCAACCACATCTTCCAAAACCAAAAACGTAAACAAAGTCTACGGTCTAAGTACACAATGAAGAGCAGCTCCTCCTCTTCATCAGCAGAAAACCAATCTGGAGTTTCAAAGGGGATTCAGACCCCACACCTGCACTTATGAGGGAGGTCTGCGAAGGTGGCGGAGACCCCAGTTGGGCAACGCTGGAGTAAGGCAGGAAGCTACTAACAGGGCTCCTGAGCTGTCCTATAGAAACATGGCACCCACTCATCCCTCTCCCACCCAAAGGGCAAAAATAGCCAAAAACAGCCTTCCACCCCACATACTACACTGCTCGCCTCTCGGCCAGTCCTGTCCCAAGACACACTCTGCCCTGCTAACAGTAAAAACACCACCTGATGTTCAAAGTGTTACATTGCAGATTTTGGCACAGGTTTTAGGAATGGCAAAATTAAATTGCGTCAGATCTCCTCTAGCCACGTTTCGAGCACAAAAACCTGTTGCAGGCAAAGCTTCGCAGGTCCTCCCCTACAGCACTCTCGCACACCTCATTCCAGTGACCTTTGATTTCCAACACCTTCCTTTGATGATCAAGGAATCTCCATAGTCTCCTTACTACCCTCTTTTTGCTGGCAGAGGGTAAAAGGGCAAGTAAGCAACACTAAATGTCTCTTCACATGCACACATCTGGGCTCACGCATATCCCAAATCCTACCCACAAGCAGTTTTTTTAGGCAAAGCGACTCATCTGCCACTACGATGCCTATTTTGTCCCCTCGAGGACAATCTCTTTAAACTCAGAGAGATTTAACTAATAACATTAAAATGATGACTTACCAGTCTCTCATTATCTTCTGAGGTTCTCTGGTAATGAGCTGCTAAAGCAACGTAATCCTGCGCCTGCTTGTTACACTCTAAACACTTAAGTCCATGACGGATTAGTCTCAACGGGTCCGTATAGAGAGGCAAGGCTGGCTGAGAGTTAGCAGAAATTCCTCCTCCACCTCCTGAAGCAGCGCTGGACTTACGCGAAGGAGAGGGTGAGTGCAAAGTCTGAGGAGCCAGGGAGGCTGAAGAGCTTGTAGGAGAAGACGAAAACATTTGGTCTAAGGAAATCGGTTTCATTAGCAGCTGAGAACACTGCATGATAAATCCTTTGCTCTTATGATCCCTTGCATGTTTAAGCAAGCTACACTTATTAAAAAAAAGTAGCATAGTTGAACACTGAGTGCACATGACTTCAATATGAACGCTTCGTCTACTATAGTGTTGAGTCAGGCTTTTCTCTAAGGCAAAGGAGTCCCCACATTCCAGGCAACAATACCCAGAGGCAGGTAAATTAATACTGGTTTCAGGCGGAGGGCTAAGGTTTGGAGTATATATTGGCACCGGATTGGCACTTTGTAGTACTTTATTAAATGCCTCCACGACGACAGGAGCAGCTTTCTTGACTTGGTGCACCAGCGGCATGGACATCTGCGTCACCTGAGGCTGATTTCGCCTCTGTGTGGATGACTTCGCCGTAACAGAAGCAGCAACGCTGTGTGGGACCAAGTTGAGATTTGCCAAGTGCACGGCTTTGGGAAGAAGGCTGGAGGTGGTCACGTTGGACGGCTGCACCACAATACCCTGATGCTGCCTCTTAACACCTACTTTTATGGCACCGCTGCCGCCGTTTGGCAGTGGAGATAAGGACACGGTACATGTGCTGTTTGCAGCAATATCTGCTTTTATATCGTCTGTGTAAGGACTTGCTATGTTTGACAGCTGGATAGCCACAGCAGCCCCATTTTTGGTTGAATTCTTGCCAGCCTCGCTTTCCATAACCGCACTAGTGTCAGGGGATGGGAAAGATTTGACAAACTCTTCAGCAGATGAGGTTTCCATTGGCGACTCTTCTGAAGATTTGCCCACCTCATCGTTTTCCGGTAAAATTCGAGTTACAGTTCTTTTAATTTCACCAGAAGATGTCTTGATAGTCTTTATTCTAACTTTGGGAATAGCTGGCGGAGAGCCGGCTGCCATGGAAGGAGAGCCTTTCCCACTGCTGTCGCTGCACACACTTCGAGGACTCTCGGGCTGTTTGCTGGCCTTCCTCACCACCTCTAAGGGGCTTCGGGGACTCTTTGGTGACTTGGGCATTTTTGGACTTCCCTTCATCCCATCTTTAAAAGAACCAGGTTCCTTGGTAAGGTTTGGCTGATCGCCTTTGGGAATACATGCAACCTTTTTGGCCTGAAGAGCTACTAACGCTGCCACACAGGATGACAACTTTGAATGAGTTGGCTTTAACCGCTGGCGAGGCGGCACTGATGAAGCCATGTTCAGCTCGGGCACAGACCCCTTGCTTTCTCCTAAATTATTGTGAGGGAGGTCTCCAAACACCAAGCCTTCTCCAAGAAAGCTATTGGTATCTACCAAGTCCTTGCTTGACTCCACAAACCTCTCTGTTGCTTTGTCTTGTTCTCTCCTGCTCATTTCCAGTCTGTTCTCCAGCTGGCAGTGGATTTCCATCTTTTGTTCCTTTTTACAGTATTGATCAAACATGCTTAATTCAGGCTCCGGTACCTTCCTAAGATGATCTAGTACTGAGGCGCCTGTTGGTATATATATTGAAGGCGGTGGAAAATATGGAGTTTGGGCATGTTTGGGTTTATCGCTAATACTGTTCTCTTTGAATGCATCCTCTGGTTCAGGGCTGGAAATCGGGCTAAACTGACTAAATGTTGGCAGAGGCTCTGACTTGGACTGGTCCAGTTTATCAGAGTAACTTCTTGAGCTGTCGCCATTAATAAAAGTTGACTCAAACTTGCCATAATTATGCACTAAAGTGTGCGCCTCCGATGGCAGATCGGACCCACGAAACCCGTTGTGTAGCAGACCAGTCCCGAGGTGATTCCCTTCTTTTTCCGCTTCAAAGGACTCCTGGCGACTCGTGTTCTTCACTATCACGCTCACGACGGGAGCATCAGAGGGAGGCAAAGAGTGGGATAAGGACGTGTTCTCATCTATGCAGATTCCCGATGACTTCAGGTGATTCTCATTCTCCTCCCCAGCTGATGGGATGGTCTCCTTGGCATCAAGGCTAGTCGGATCCGGGATGTCAAAAGCAGCCAAGAGGTCATCAAAGTCTGGGGTTTTCATGTCCCCCATGATGAAAGCTACAATTAAAAGCAAAAAAAACCACCAACTTCATCGGGTACATTTCCCCCAAGGACAAACTTTGTAAGACTCATTTGCATAAACATCTTATGTGACAAAAAACACAACTGCCCAAGACACTAACGTAGCAGGGCACCAAGGCTAGAAACATCTGTGGCAGATGCTTCAGCTTCCATTTTAACCATTCCAAGATTGACTGTTCATACACAAAGATATTAGCCCAGCTTTTTCAACACAGCTCTCAACACAGCAGTGCTGTTTCACAGGGCGTTGCAGGGAAGGAGCCCCTCCTGCCCTAGCTGTGCCTGGAGGATCAGCAAAAGCTCAGGTCCCATCCTGCTTGAGCTGGCAGGGGCAGGTGACAAGTGACAATAGCTGTTCACTCCTGTCCCGCAATACAATGGCCCTCTCCGGGTTGTGGGCAGAGCTTCTCCTGGCGCTTCAAGCAATGTGGTGGGAGGCAGCATCTGCTTCTCCCAAGGTCCCTGAGATCAGAGCTGGTTCAAACTTGACCTTTTAAATGACACCAAGCTCACACAGGGGGCATCTTTTCAACCTGACAGATGCACCACCACTCCCAACCCAGCCGCCGTCATGAGCCTCAACAGAAAAGACTCAGAAGTACATTAGTACAGGGTGCCTTTTTCGTTTGGTTGGGGGGCTTTTTGGAGCTAATAGGCAACAACCACTGTTAATTTCTCAATGGATCGTCACATCTGAAGAACTTGGTCCTCCTTTAAGGAAAAAAGGCTGGAGTAAACAGGTGGCCCAAGAGAAACTAGCCTGAACAGCAAGATGACTCCCTGCCTAGACCCATTTAAATAATAGAAGTCTTCGGTAAATATCTCAATACAGCAGTTCAAAGCATGGTAAACCAAGCATGGTTTATTTGAAACAGGGGTGATCCTTAATTAGGTAACGATGTGAGGCAAAACTGCCCAAAGACAGAGTAAAGGAACATATCCAAATCACAACACAGAACGGCGTTCCCAGCCAGCTCTCTCTTTACAAGCCCTCCAGAAGGGAAGTGGGGACTTAGAAGCCCACCACAGAGACCTACGACAGCCACAGTCAGGGTCTGAGGAGATGCATAATGAAAACTCACAGCACAGAATCGCTTGAACATTTGTGTCACTGCTGTCAGGGATACCAGTTTTCCCCTGTTTAATCAAAACATTTTTCAAGTCAATGAAATTTATAGACTTCCCAAACATTTCATAATCCATTCTTTTACCAGGCATTTCATTTAAACCCCAAATTTATGTGTACTGATGCACGCTGCATGCAGGGGAGGAAAAAAAACCACAACCCCAAAGAGAGTCAACTGAACTAGCAGAGCGCCAGTTCCTGCTTGGCAAGGAGCACCCATGGGCAAGGTAAGTCCTGCCACGCTCACTTGACTTGGGCTGCATCAGCGCTGCCACAGCCAGCGGCAAGCAAGGGAGCTGGAGAGGGTGGCACGAGCCCAGGAGAAGTGGGAAGAGCTGGGAGCAGGGGTGCGGGCAGAGAGGAGGACCCTGGGACAAGGCGGAGGGAGAGCAAGAAGCCATCCGATACCTTCCCAAAAGGTGGCCGATTCAAGGCTGCTTTAATTATTTACAGTTGGGTTTAAGAGTCTGTCAAGTGTCACATTAAAACCAAGCAAAGCGCAACCATTCCTGGCAGACTGCTGGTACAGGGAACGATTTACAGAGCTGGGCCAGGAGAAATCACTTCAGCGCAGAAGAGGACATACTGGTCTCCGAGCTTTTAGTTCAGCCGTGCCTACAGACAACCCCTGGAGGTGTTGCTTTGGTTAATCTACTGCAAAACACTCTGCGGAGATTTACTTGGCTTAAGAGTGGCTCGCTGCAGTTCAGCTTAAACTTGTTCTCGTTCTTAAATTAAACCACAAATATGAATGTCCACAGAGGGCTGTGCAATAATTTACAAGCACATCCTTCAGCAAGGTAGGGCAGCTGGGCGTTAAGTCCCTGGAAGCCCAGATTATCTATATGCTTCCCATCACCAGCACTTGATAAGGACTTTTGAAACACTGCAGATTACTGCAGTTGGCAAAAGCGTGGACCTTACACTTCCCCTTTGCTCGGGTAGGAAAACTTGTGCCAGCAAGTTTTGAGCCGGCACCACTAGGCTCCCGAGATTTCTGGCACGCAAATCCTTCCACAAGGAAGACATTTCATCCATAACCCAGAATGCTGAAGTTTCATATCGCGAAAAACGAGCTTGCCAATCATTCTTGATTTTCTGTTCTCACCCTCGAACACCTATCCCCATCTTCAGGTGCCGCAGTGTTTTAAAATACAAGACACAGCAAATCTGAGGTTTCTGCAGCATTACAAAATAAGCTTTTCTTTGGAAAAAAGCTTGCATTTACAGAAGCTTTCATGCATATCTTTGAGTCCTATAAAAGAAGAGTTTGCGTTCTTTGCTATTATGAGAGAACAAGTCTCTGGTATTTCTCCACAAAATTGCATCTTAAACTTGTCATACGTGAAGCTACAATTTCTCAAAATACAGCAAAATTGGACCCAGATTCTAGAGAAGACCAAGTAAGTATCTTGCCAATAGAAGTGATTTTTACATGACACAAATCTGAAATTTTGACTAAACACCATTTATTTCTGTTCTCAGATAACAAACAGAAAAAGTGTATTAAAGGAAATTATGTCAAAGCACCCTCCAAACCAGCTTGTGAGGAAAGCTGAAAACAAAGACCTCCATCCTTCCTCCACCCTTCTCGTGCAAAGGACTTGCGTTAGAACCCAAGCTCGGAATCCAGTTTTCTCTCTCCGCTTGCCTACGAAAACATGGAGGTTGAGATTTGCATAGCAATAGAAGAGGTGAACAAAATGAGCAAAGAAGGACTTACGGAGCAGAAGGCACCCATTTCGAGGCGCAAAACCAACCTCACACCCTAGCACGTTCCTCCAGGAGGCAGAGAACCTAAGAAGACTCCAGGCCATGAAAAAACAAACCCAAAACCCTGCGAACCCACTGGAGGCCGAACATCAAACCCTGGGTCCTTCTGTCGCGGCTAAAGCTTCACAACTCTGGAGTCAGGCAGATGTACCACAGGACCGATGTCCCACACACGCCCCCCCCATACAAACCTTCTACTGGCGGTGCTATTCCTGGGGGTTTTGGGAGACCCGCAGCAGCTCCTCTGCAGCTTTTGGACCAGTGCGTACCATACTGTTCAAGGAGGAGGTTCGAGATGGCCACCTAACAGGAAAGCAGAAAACTGCCATTACGCCAAAGTTAAAGCAGCGAGGAAATATAGGAATAAATATTGATAAACCTGCAAAACAACAGCAAGGTACGAGGGGAAGCGTCCACCAAGGGCTGCTCCCCTGGGCCCAGAAGAGACAGGGCATCTCCTGCAGGAGATGCGGGAGGGAGGCAGCCAGGGATCTCCTGCCAGGGGGACGCCTCGGGATGTCAGGAGCAAAGGGGCCGTCAGGACGGCGGCGGGGACACCGCGGGCGGCGGAGGCTCCGCACGGGAGGCAGCCGGGACCCGGCGCTTTTAGCGCCCGGTAAAGTTTCAGCAGCCCCTCGCAAGAACGCGGCGCCTCCCGCCTTCAGCTACGAGAGGCCCGGGGGTGGCGCGGCCCGGCCCGTGGCAGCCCCCCCACCCCTCCCCGTGCCCTTCCCCACCCGCGACCC
>VZSF01009206.1:265229-385368 GCA_013398295.1 Chionis minor | reverse complement strand
TGGCTGTGAGTCAGGGTATTGCACGGGCACAAGCCCAGAGCTCTGCATTTAATCATGGGGACTCAAGCATGTTCTCATCAAGGTAAACTGACATCTTTACAAAGCTTTAGTTATTTCTGCATCTTTTTGGTCAAAAGTTCAGGCACAGACATGTAAAGAGAACTTCTCGTTCACACTTCAGTGATTGACCATTGATTCCAGTCCTGTTAAAAACAACTACAGGAAGAAAAGAAAGTCCTTTAGGAAAACCGGCTTCTTTCTACTCTGGATTATTCCCACACTGAGTGCACTATAGAGCTGACTGAAGATGATAGATCTAAGTGGAAATAAGGGTGGCTGGCAAAAGTTTAAGAATTCATTCTTTGATTTTTTCACTAGATGCAGAAATAATACTAATTGCAGGCTGCTTCTGTCTTGTTAGCAGCTGGTTTATGGTAGTCCTACTCTGTAATCTTTATTTCACCCATCACTGTGTCCCAAGAAAACTAATGACTGCTAGACGGGCAGTATTTCTGAACAGTGAAAGCCGTGCTTGCAAATTAATGTTGCTTTGAGTTCAGCTGTTCCAGCCTTGATGGATCTCTCTTATTATCGTTTTCAATCCTGAGCACTATGATAAGCACTTGAGTCAAAATTTACTAGAGAAGTCATCAGTGATTCTCAAGGAAATTCGGACTCTGTCCTGGGTAACAGTAAGCAGGGCAAACCACGTGTATTTAAAACTCTAGACTCTGTCTATTTATTTTAGTGTGAGTCTGATCTAGTGGCTGTGCAAGCAGCTGAAAAAAGTCAGAGTTTATATGATTAATGTTTTATGTTACAAATGTCTGTCATCTATGCTGGTGTGGTATCTTTCCTTTTTCTTCGCCTTGCACAAATGGAATCTGGCTGGCTGAATACTACAGATACTGGTAAATTACTGTTTGCTCTGAAGAAATCTACAGCAGGATCAGTCAAACTTAGGTAGAAAAAATGAATGTTGACATGAAATTGAATTATATGCAAACAAAGAAGATGCTTTTTCAAAAGCATTCATATGGGGATATTAATTAAGATGTATTGACTGATAAACAGATCTCTTTAAATGCTGTTTTACCCCAGCACTTAAGCTGTAGGTTTTTGTTGAAGAAACAGTTAGCTACAAATACCATCTTTTCATAAAGAGGAGAACATTATACAAATACTGTGCTGTTCTGTGTCCTCAGTGGTCAAGATTTTTGCAAGTGTAGCCTCTGTTTTGCTTATGTGTAAACATTGAAATAGAAACGGAGTCCAATGTGGTTATGCAGCTACCTGGAATAGATCAGCTTCCTCGGTGCAGATGGACTGAAAGACTGAGGCTGGGTCATTTGTGCTGTTTTTATGTCTCCATACATCTTTCCCTTACCTAAAAATGAGGTGGAAACTTTTCCTCATGTTGCGTACAAGTACATTGTAAGCTACCAAATGCTCTTGACATACATTTAGATTTGTGATTTTGGTGTCACTTAATATATTTAGTGAGAATTTTATTGTCATAGTCTTTCCCTAATTTAAGCAGAGGCTGGTTTGCTCTATGTACATAGAATAATATTGGCCTTAATGTACCCAGGGCTATACCAGTGATAGCTCTCTTGTCAAGGCAAAAGATCACTACACCACAAAGCATACAATCTTTTTAATCTTTTCCTGCAATCTCATTCACAACCAGTGGTGAATGTGCTTTTAAGCAGTAATGAAAGAAGAGAGGGTAATTCCAGCAGATGGAGTGCAATGTTCAAGCCATTATACCAAATCACGCCTAGAATATGGTATTCAAATCTGGTTATTTTCATTCAAAAAAAACCTGTTAAAATCAGAAAAGTTGCAGAAAATTATGGCTGGTCTAATCACAGATCTGAGGGGAAAATTGCATAAAGTTAAAGAAACAATTATGTAATAAATAGCATGAGGTCACTGAGAATCAGCTTCACCCAAAATTTGTTCTGATTCAATCCTGATAATTTCTGATCCTTTAATGTGTAGAAGTGGTGCTGAGGGACATGGTTTTGTGACGGATTTGGCAGTGTTAGGTTGATGGTCGGACTCAATGATCTTAAAGGTCACTTCTAACCTAGATGATTCTCTGATTTTATGATCATCCAGCACATGTACAGCTTGGAACTAACATTGACACATTGGTCATGCTTCACGTCTGGCTGTTAAAGGATATTGCTTAGCTGAGGATATTACTTTGCAGTGGAAATCAGCAGAGCAGGAGTGGGGTTTGAAGGCACTGGGATATCTGCCTGTATGTCAGGGGATATGTGATGGAGGTTGAGGGGAATGGAAGGTGCATAATGGCAGTGGACCCAAACTCATGGGAAAGAGGACACAGGGATTTTGGTGCTCTAAAAAAATAATATCTCTTTGTTGAATGTGCTGGGAAAGACGACTGTATATCCACCAGTCTCTCAAATTCCTAGTTTCCAAATATTTGGTGGAAAAACTGCCCTTCAATTAAAATTTGCCTTTAAGATGTCTTTCTTTTTTTTTTTTTTTTTTTTGTCCTCAGCTTTACACAATTCTGCCAGGGAATCCTCCCATAAATCTTTTATTGTCTATATCTGACACCTTTATTTTAGGCCTTTCAAGGAATGTAGTAAAATTCTGAACTGAATTTAAGATTCTATTACTGCATTACTGCCTCTCTGCACACAGACAGTTTGTACGGGAAGATTAAAATGTTATTTAATTCATATTCCAAAGAAGCCTTCTTTTCAGCCTGTGACAGAGTAAGGAAACATTTTGTCAGTGAGTTCAAAATGAAGCATTATTTAAATATGTATATCCTTCTGCAACAAATACTGTGTAAATAGCAGGTACCACAGTATTTGAAGACCCACAGAAGACCTACAAATTTTTACAAACCCACAATATGGTTTTTTGGCAACCAAAAGCTAACTCCAGCCTGTTAGAAAGAAATTCTATCTCCAGAAGTAAAGTTTACGAAGATGTCAGCAGAATATACGATATCTGATACCAGATGTCCATTTGAACATCCTTTCCCTGTTCTTTTTAGGGCAACCCAAGTGAATGACTTGAGGAGAGAGCAGCATTATACGGGGTATATAGTACATGAGGTTTGCCACAATAGATCAAACATAAAGCTTTAGAATTGTTTAATCTTGGTATGCTCTGATCTTTAATAACTTCTTGGACAGAGAGTTCCAAGTCTGATGACATGGTAAATGAAAGAGAACTCTTTTGACATTATTTTGCAGTTTGCTACAGTTAAATACCTTAAAATGTTCTCTTGTGTTACAAGGAGAGGGGAGCAGCAACTCAAAATTAAACCATCTTCCTCTTCCTATTTGTTATTTTCCATGCTTTGCTTTCCTCAGGCACTGCCATTCCACTCTTTTCTTTGAGCAAACACCCATTTCTCCTCCTAACAGAGTTGTTCCAGGCTCTGGGAATTGGTAATTAAATCCAAATGCAAGTAAGGGAAGAGGTTAAGGCTGCAAAATGGTCTCTGCAGGGTAGGCTAACAGTAACCTTTTTCTCTCCACTTTGTTTAGGTAATGACACAGCACTGAAGATAAGACCCTCATTTCTTCCAAAAGGAGAGAAGAAACAGAGAGACTATGAGAGAAAGAATTCCGCATCAGCCCCTGTGGTAAACTTGATGGATTCTGCTATCCTGGTTCTCTGGCTATGCAGAACTAGTATGCAGCATGTATTAAAATATTCATACACTGGGCTATAACCACCTTTCAGGACTGATGTGAGGTTGACTCAGAAACATACCGCTGTCAGGGCTTGGTTCATGTTTCTTTAATTCTTGCTGTTGGCAACACTGCTCCCATTGATAAATTCTCAAAATAAACTTGTGAGCCAAGATTGCTTTTTCTTCTATGAATGATATTTTTTCACCCACAAACCTTGGTAATTTTACTTAATAGGTAAATTTTATTCATCCCCTCTAGTGCTAATTCTCTGTGAAGGAAAGGGAATGCATAATTTAGTCTAGTATATTTGTCTTGCTAAAATTCATTTAATATAAAATGAATGTCAAACAATGTGTCTTCTCAGATATCAATATCACTGCATTTACTACATAAATGCTACCTGTTTTGTGTAAAGCTAATAGTAAATGACTATGCAATTAGCACTTAAGCTCCTAAAAATCTCCTGATTCCTTGAAAAAATACCAAAATCTCTATCTCTGAAATATAATTCAGATTAATTTTTTACTTCAAATTTAGGAGTCTGTGACATAAACATTAACATTGAGGAGTTAGCAAGGGTAAAAAGGGAGCTGAAAACAGCAGGAAATATTTATACTATAATATGAGAGATGAGGAGTGACTTCCAGAAGGAATATAAAACCAAAGTTACAAGATGTAATTGTATTCTTATGGTATGTATCTTCAGTTCTCCTACATATGAGCATGCAAGGGCTTTCTGCATGATTATCTGAGGTAAGGCTTTCTGGGAGTCCCACTGAATCTACCCCATTACAGCAACTGGCTATGACTTGCAGATGGAGTGCCAGATTTGCACCCAAGTACACCTCTAGCAAAAGAAACCACTTTAGCAATACTAACTACCACACAGAAAGACTCTCTTTTCATGTGTCTTCAAATTGCCAAGGAAATGTTTTCTGAAACATGGCAACACGAAAGGAGCTATTTATATAAGTTATACTCAGTTTTAAGTTATAGGTAGAATGAAATGAGATGACATTTTCCTGTCTGTTTCCTCCTTGCACCCCTAACTCTGCTGAGGCTTGTGGAAGCATTGGGACCTACAATGTTCCAGAGGAGGACTCCATTTCAGGTTCTGAAAATCAAGGAGGAAAAATAACACACAGAAAGCAAAAGTACAGAACAAGCAAATCGGTCTGCAAGATGAAACCCTCTCCCAGGTCCACAACGAGCCCTTCACCAAGCAAATTTTGCTGAACTCTTCACTCTGTGCATGCATTATTACTTCATGTCCTCTGTGATTTTATTTTCTCATTGTTTTGTGTGGAAGCCTTGACACACATCTTATTGCTGATTTCGTTGCAAAATGGAGAAATCTCGAGTTTATTAAGAGGGTGTGAAACATGAGACAGAACATTTTAAATATTCTGTATTAAAAATTCACATGGTTTCTCAAGTATTGAATCATTTAAGCCTCCATCCTTTGTTCAGTGGTCTCGAGCTAAAGGTATTGAAGAAACGGGATGATAATTCTGCCACCTGGCCATTCTGTCGTTAACTTTTGAACTGTTTTGTATTCATGTCTCCAGATACGGCTTTGGAAATCATAGAAGTGCTGCTTCAAGAAACTCCTGTTAAAAAAGCTTCATTTCTGGCCCAATAACATCCTGTTGTAGTTTTGTGTCCTTTTCAATTCAGCCTCTGATTTGCCCTAAAAAGAAAACATATTGCAAAATGTAATTGGGAAGAAAATCAGCATGTAATTACTAATAGCAGGTATTCCCTGAACACCAGCATAACTAATAAATACACAAGAACGGCAGGTTTTCTGCACTGCTCCCTTCTTTCACTCCTCCTTTAAATGTTTTTAATGTTTTTTAATGTTCCTTTAGAGGTAATAGTTCATAATTATTCTGTTACTAAAGTGATTAAAGCAAAGAATTATTGATTTCCAAATCACATTTTGCAATTTTACAGGATGCTTTGGACTCGAAATACATTACATATTACATAGGTCTTTCATTTAACCTCCTGGATGCTATTTAACTGCCAATTGGCACTAGACTATCCTGTAGACTTTTCCTCCAGAAACCAGTTGATTTTCTGATTCTGGACTCATCAAACAGGTAGCTTTTACATGTTTTGTTAGCATGGGGAAATTCACAAGTTAGTGCCTACTGAAACACCATTCTTCAAGTTTAATATTCATCTGTTCTTGGTTTTCATTTGCATTCCTCCTTGTGGGAAGATACCCGATGTGTGCATAGGTACTGTTTTTATTTAGAACTATTGTTTGGGATTAAATTTCTCCTGCCAGCTTTTCACTTTTTCCACCTTACAGAACTGGTCACAGAAATCTTGGATTGGTTAAGAGGTTCTGTTCCCTTCATTTGACTTTTCAGAAGTGACAGAGGAAAATTTTTAAATGGCTTCAATTAACAAAAAAAACCCTACACAAACTGTAACAAAACTACTTCAACAATAGCTAATCTTAATTATATTTACTTAAAGTCTCTTCTTCATTCTTTTCTTGAAATTTACCTTGACCATTTCAGCATTTTGTCATTTTTTTCACTCCTCTGGTATATTTTTTTTTAATCATAACTAGTATATTTTAACATCCTGGGAGGACAAATGGAGAGACAACTGAGTAAACCTCAGGAAGACCAGAATAAGAGCTGATTTGCCTCAGAAATGGTACTCCAGATCTCCTGCATTTGTTCTTAAAGAATTTTTAGATGGTTGCTCTAAGTAATTTTAGCCAGAGAAAACCTTCCTTACTCAGCAACATATTTTAAGACAACATTTAGTAACAAGTCTTACAGAAAACTCTTACTGTGTTGAAGTATGAGTGATAATGAAAGCACATGGCCACTTTGAAAAAAAAAACAAAAAACAAAAAAACCCCAACTCTGTAAGGCCTAGGTTGTTTTGGTTTTTTTCTTTTTTAGGTACAAAGTTGTTCCAGCTATGATATTTGATTTTAACTGCCATGGGGAGCTGCCACAAAGTCCATCAGCTTTCTGGGGAAGGTGCTTTGGACTCATGCTTTAGGTCTAACGAAGTTTACTCTTGAACTATATTGGGTCTTGCAGATAATCCTACCAGGTAATCATTTTTTCCATGATCTCTCTTTGATCCCACATCTGAGTCCTTTGAATATTGTCATCTTAGTTTTGTTTTATCCTCAAATATGAGTTAAAACAGGCACAATACAGAAGAAATCTACAGTTCGTCTCCTGTCTAATTTACATCCCTGAGATTAAATTTTGTACTAACCCCCTACTGGCATCTCTAATCAGCAGATTAAAATGTACTATGTTATATTTAAACCCTGGTACGATAGACATCATGTATGCAGATGGAGCCCATGCACACATCAGAATGGGTTAGTTTTATTTTGCAGCAATGTCACTTATTTTTCTGTGTTGTGGAAAAACTGAGTTTTGTAGCAAATGGTACATTCACAGAGAATTTGCAACATCAGTATGAAACTCCCAGAGAGTCATTTGGAAAATATCCAGTTAAGAACCTTCTCTCTTACATTTCTGTTGCTGCTTAAATATTCATTTTCCGTTTAATTCTATTATGGATGTTTTCCAAATTCAAAAGACTGGCTGTGGGACTTGTATATAATCATCCTAATCTGAACAGCGGTCCGTATCATTTTTACTGCCTAAAGACAGTAAAGGTGGATTTAAAAAAAAAAAAAAAAAAAAAGACAATACAGTTTTCTCAATTGCAAAAGGAGGCCTCAAACTAAAGATAAGTCTCGCCTAGTCCTAGTCCCCAGGGCTAAGCATCACAGTCAGCAGGCTTTTCCTTTGGGAATCAATAATCTCATAGCTTCTTTCCCATCCCTCTCTAGACCCTTCCTGGACAGATGGCATCACAGTCATGCAGTCGGAAGATATGTGAGGTGCAAGATCCAAGTTTTTCAAACATAACCCCATGGCCTCATTCCCCATGGCCAGTGACGACAGTTTTCTCTGGAGATACAGCATCAATAGCAACAACTTCCCTGACACAGCAGTGGCACCAGGGTACTTCTCTTGCTCACCTTTTCCAGGTCGATACACACAAGGTCTTCTCTTCAACACAGACTTTTAAAACCTTTTCCCAAAACTGCCCTCACTGAGTTTTCTGTCCCTGTGCTGCAGGGGAGATACACAGTCTCACACTGGCCCGTGGGATGCTGCACATTTTTACACCTCTTCCACAGAACCTACAGAAAATTGTATCTCTGCCACCGTCCAAGACATATGACATCTGATCAGTGAAAGTGTAACAGAAACTGCTAAGGGGTTATTCACATCTGATTTTCAGATTTATTTTCACGAAGTCCTATATTGACTGTAAGAAAAAAAAATAGAATAATCAAAACCAGAAACCCCCATGAAACTGTTCACTCAGTAGCAAATAATGCCAGCTGTTTTTCTGTTGTTTTTTGATGTTTTGACATTCATTCTTAGATTAGATGCAGGAAAACTTAAATAAGTGTAGCTGATGCTAAGCTTTCCTCACTTTCACTCTGTATGAATTGTGCAATCTATTGCACTACATAGTGTAGGACAAGGCCAGGTTTTTGCTCTTCAAGGTTCAGCCCAATCTTTGACTCCCATTGATTCAACCTGAGCATTAAAGAATAGGCAGTTGTCCATCACCTGAAATATAACTTTGTGTATTACAGCTTCATTTACATTTAATAAGTCCTCTCTACAGTAGTGCCCTTGTCTGTGTTAGTGCCTTTGCTGCAAAGAAATTTTTCCATCTGGTCAGGCAAACAATAGTTCGTTTACACCTCTGTGTTTGGTCACAATGTATGATGGACTTGGTGCAGAAGTTACACGAATGTATGCAGCACTCATTTGACAACTTAGATCTGAACTCATGGTTTACTTCCATTTTCATGGTGTAGAATGGTCTGGCAATCTCTCAGTTGCAGACTAGACTCTTGGAGCATTTGTCATCATTGCATGGCTTCTACCCAGCCTTTTTTTTTGTCATTAGGACATTGGTACACATAATTTTATTGGCTGTTGTCTGAAATTAGAGGATTAGTGCACCTGGTCACCATTGCTCACTTGTGCTCACGGTGATGCCTGTGAAAGTCAGCCTTACCTTACAGCCACGGAGGTGTGGTGAGAAATGGAGGAACACACAGGTAAATCAGGTAAACCAAGAAGACAAAAAGCATCTGGAAAAAAACATCCGTGCAGTTTTGTAAGATACTGTATTCCCGTAAGAGGTGGCAGAAAAGATTTTTCATCTCTTCCATCACAACTGACTGACTGTACATTTCCGAGTGGCCAGGCCAGGGAGGAAGGCTGCCTGTATCTCACCTGGTTGCAGCATGCTGGGAGGAGTAAAAGCTTTGGCAGGGAGAATATCATGTGCTCCCTGAGTGCAACTGCACAGATCTGAGAGAAGATGAGTGAGAGCTGCTCCCCATCAGGGCTCTGCCTGGTAGGAGTTCAGCCACAGTTGCACACACCATGTGTTCTTCCTCGGCAAAACAGATGAGAGCCTATTATCCTTTACCAAGTCCATCAAACAATGTCAGACTCCAAAAAAATCTGATCTAAGGGTTGATCCCTTTTCTTTTCTGTAGTATTGGACTTCACTTACAGGTTAGTCTAGTGTTTCCTAATCCATTTGGTCCTAAGTTGCTTCATAGGGATCTAATACAGACATACCCACAGACCTTTGAAGTGCTTCAGCCGGTGCTCTCCACACAGAAACTTTGCCAGTGCAGCAATCTGGGCACATGAGAAGTTGTGGAGGGTTGGGTTACAGCTTCATTTTTTCTCTGTCTTGTTCAGAGAGGCACTTCTCTTTTACTCCTCAATCCTGCCTTGCCTGGAAGGGAAACCCCAATTTTGGATGAAGCTCGCTTACTCCTCATTATCACTATTTTAACACATGCACCTTCCACAACAGAATTATAAACCTAGTTGTGTGGCTGGATTCTGACAAACCTGGTTTCTCAACAGCTTTAAATGAATGTCACATTTTTCTGAGCTTTTTGGCCCACCCTGAACTTCAGCATTCTGACAGCCGTCTAGTACCGTCCATGACCCGAAACAGCTGCAGTTTACATGATGCTATTCCATCCCTAACTAAAGAAAAAGAGCATCGAGATGAGAAATGGTATTCAAACTTCTGGTATTCATGTCATCACTGATGCTGCTGTGAAGTGTCGTTAGCAGCTATATAGATTTGCTTTCACAGAAGCAGATGCTTTGGTTTCTTTCCTCCTTACATGAGTACAGAGGGCTCTTTATTCTCTTTCTGGTGTGATCAAGGGCAGTGAATGGGTCTACACAGAGCTGTTATAAGGCACTGAGAGAGTTATTAGGCTGATAGCCTAGACTGGCTGGCAAACATAGAGCAAAAACCCATCCCTCTGTACGATAGTCAGCTGCCAGTCTTCAAGGGGCTTTCATGGTGTTCTTTCAACTATGTGGAAATTATCTGTTCTGCAAAATGGACTGTTCTCCTGAAGGATTAGGCAGCTTATCATTACCACATAATTTCCTCAAAGAAGAGCTGGCTCGCTGTTCCTTTTCATGCCATTAATGAGTTACTTGAGCCAAAAAGCACAGCTTGTAACTGATTACATTAAAAACACTTTGTGAAGATTCCTCTGATCTTCTCTAATAACAAAATAGACAAACTTTGACCTGGAAGGATGTCTTCAACAGTTGTCTCGTCAGTCTGCCTTACGCAGTGTGAATTTATCACAGTTGCACTTCAGGCAGATTTCCCTGGCATGCTGTTAAGTTAGGCCTGAGGTGTGTGATCACGTCTTCTTGGTGTCCCCCACAAGTTACCTAGATACTGACTTATCCTGAAGGGTGAACTGTGCCTGTTGCTTGTTTCTCATCCTGTTACCATCTACCATTCTGAGGTGAGACTACACAGTCTGTTTTGATTGCGAGAGTTTAACTTGGAAAAATAAAGATGCACTGGAGCCATATGAGGATTATCCCAGGTAAATATTATCAAAATAATATAGCAGAACTTGTAAACACTTGTGAATTAGTTATGATTGATTTATATTGTTTTTCCAGGAATGCATCTGTGCAGCCACATTCAATTATTTTGAAGACTTGGACAAAGTTGTAGGTTTGTAGGCTTGATTTATCCTAAACACCAGCACTTAACACTCTCCATATTTATTAATATTGTGTCATCCATCAGCACAAAAGTAATACAGATTATTTATATAGCTTTTCCTGGAGGCTATCTTCATATTGTCTCACAGTTTTAACAGCTTAGTCCTTTATGCAAATCTGGTTACATGCTAACACATATTATGGAAGAAAAATCTCAAAAGTGATCTTAGATAATCACTTTCATGTGAACCCTTCAGTGAAGAGTGAAGTATGGAAGTATGAATAGGAGACCCTGAAATCATTTTAAAAACAAACCACAACAGTGTTTTAACCACAAAATTACAGAGACAAGGCTTTTGACGACTTGAGACATCATTTGGAACAGCTGAATTTTCTAGATGTTTGATGAAATTTAGTCCTGGTGGATGTCTAAATTTCAGGTACTGATGGCTTAAACCGTGCAGAATCACTAAACCCTTGTAAATGTCTTAATCTTAACATCCTAGGAGAAACAACTTTGATGTTGTGTTCATTGCTCCATCTGATCCACATTCATAACCTGTTCCTGCAGCTTTGGTCCAGTAGCCACTTCCCTGACTGGCAGACTGTTTTAAGCCATCATCATCTATTTAACCAGAGATGGAGTGCATAATAATTCTGTTCTTTCCTTCTTCATCAAAGCACAAGAATCCAAAGCAAAAACAGGTGCAGTTTTGCTGGCATCAGGCTGCACTGAGCTTTTTTTTTTTTTACTAAGCTTCTGATTTTGAAAGGATAGATCATGAAAAATTAGTACAAATGAATGTCTATTCCCTTGCATGCATGAGAAAATCCTTCCATATTTAGGTACCCTTCAATTGCCAAAAGATTAAAATAGAGTGTCAGTGAGAAGTGGTCATGGAGATCAATTGAATCAAAGCTACATGAACAAGCATTTGGGAAATGAGATGCAGCCAAAGAACAGAGATCCTTTGCTGTTTAAAACATGAACTAAACTCTTAAAGTACTTTCTGTCTAAATACAGATTGATTTATCTGTTATTGCTGAAAAGTTCTTTCTAAGCCATGTTGCCATTTGCTTCTCAAGAATATTCACAAGATGGTGACATACCGTAATACCACTATTTTTGCCTTATTTCTGAATGCATTCTGATGAAAACAATTTCATTTTTGACCCGGAAACCCACCTGTTCCCACCATTTGATGCCCTTCCTAAAGCCAGAATGTTCATAACAATGCAGGTACTTCAAGTGGATGAGTATATTTCAGATATCAGGAGTTGAGGAATGAAAGGTGTTCACAGCAACAATCTTAGGCTTGTACAGCTGTGTTGTACCTAGGAATGGTTTTAAATGGTTTTACATGGTTTAACCATCCAAGGCTGCTTTTGAGCCTGGAAATAAAAAGGGGTGGTAGAGGTGATTGCCTCTGTTAGACATGTCCGTTATCTCTGTTTAATCATTCAGGCAAGATGGGACTACTTTGACCTTCTTTATATTTAACAGTCCTCCATGTTTCCCTCTTCTTTCCACTTCTCTCCCTGCAAACACCAGGCAGCAGGAGAAGCCTGGCTTCTCTGAACAAGACTTAGGCAAGGTCAAGCCTGCTCTGGATGGGGAGTCTCACCTTGGCCATTTGGTTCAGTGGAATAGAAGTCAACATATTAACCCCAAGCTTGTACTTGGACAAGATCTGGCATTCCTGCATTTGGCACAGAGCTGCCCATGGAGTTTCTAATTTTTTTTAATATTATATTTATGTAAGCTTTAGCAGGGAAAAAGAAGAAAAAGGCCATTCATGTTCCAAATGGTTCAGCAAACCTTCTATTGCTGTATTCATTAAATTTTGCAAGGCTTAAAAATCCCCTCTCTCACAACCAGCCCTCCGTTATAGACAAAAAGGAGCCACAACACACTTACACTCTTTGATGTTAAGCTCATAGTCTTGCTGCAGGTGCACAAGGACGGATTGTCTGAGAGGCTTACCAGTAATGGCCTATTAAAGATCAATTCATATTCAAAAAAAACAACACAGGAAAAAAACCCACTTGCTTGGTAAGCATTGGCAATGTCGCAAAAGGACTTTTTCAGTATTGTCAGCTAAAATGATTTCTACAGGACTCATGATGTTCAGACTTTTACTTTTGTTTGCTTATTTTTGCAGCTCTTTACTGAACTCATCATTGCAGGAGAAGTTCTGCTTTTATGATTTCCAAGTTTTTTAGTTGCCCTGGTTCAGAAGAAAAATTTGAACAAATGCACAAAGTTCTGTCCTGCAGGCTCAAAATCCTCCCTAGTCAAAGACAAGGAGTCTCAGATGACATTTCAGAAGAATTTCAGATCCATCTTTCAATAATTTACATGTTGATTCTTCACTTTGAAACTTCAAGTTTCTATTTTTACACAGATAACAGAGCTCGCTAACCATTTCCAACAGTAAGTTAAGCAGCATTATTTTGATGTAATTCATTGCTAAACTTCTATCCAGAAAGTGTCAGCACAACGCTGGGAAGCTGTGAAATTCAGCTCTGCTTCAGGGAACTCATGGGAGGTCATTCATTGTCCGCTGAAGCCTCTGGGATTATACAAAACTAGACGTCTTTTGTAGCCATCTCAGGAGTCCTTCCTACACTGACAACAGTTTTTTATGTTGAGTTATCATTACTTTAATACCCCTGCTAGTGTCATTGAACTTGATAGAAATCTTAATTATTGTTTCAGAGTACCAGAACTAAAATTATGTGGAGAAGATTTAAAAACAACCACTTAATTCTTATTCAAAGCCAGATTGTTTTCAGGACTTCAGTGAAACGGAAGTGTCTTGCATACATTTGCACATTATTGATTTAAATGGATGCCTGTTGCGTGAATGATGTTCTTTATACTATGATGTTGTGCATTTTTGATATACATTCATTTTGTCTGGTGCTGCTGTGCATTCTGGATAGTGATTTATACCTGTGCAACAAAGATGTAAAGCAAGCTATCTGATAAGATATTTTGGGTGGGTTAAGTGGCTACATAAGACGCTAACCAGCAAAAGTGGGACTTACTATATTGCATCAGTAACAAAAGCTGATGTCAGATAAACTGAGTGACAGAAAGCACTGGTCTGCCTGGCTGGGGTGAAAAGCAGATTCCTAATTTTCTTGTCAGCAATTCACAAATCATTCTGTAAGCAAGGGAAATAATGAAGCATGATTCTGTCATGTCACCTCAAATTGTTCTATTCTCTACACTCACCAAGTCTGACTGAAACTGGCCAGTAGATTAAAAGCCTTTGGGCCAGTGAGGGGAGGCTACTTAGCAGCAGGCAAACACAGTGACAACATATAAGTAATTGTTTACTTAAGAACTTTGTCTTCATATGACAGCATGCATTGCTCAAGCATGTAAAGACTTTTTTAACTCAGGACCTCACTGAGAACTTCTTGATTTACTACTTTGCTTAGTATTAGAATCTCTCATTGTTTACTAAACCAGAAAAGAGAATATCACCCAATCTCTTCATACACAAGAACTTCTAAAAGCAAGCGTGGATTCTTTCCACAAATGCCTTCTGTTCCCTGCCACGTTACATTTTCCGTAAGAAAAGGGCTTGATTTTCTTTTTTAGTAATATCACAGATCTGCTTGCTTTTTCTTTTTTGTGAATAAAATGCAAAAATGTAGGTGATTTCTATATTTGTGTTACCTTTACAATAACTTGCTGACATATTTTTGTAGAGCAGTGCTTATAGGGAACCAGGAGTTGCTAAAGTATGAGAGAACACCAAACACTAAAAATTACCTGTGAAATTTTGCATCCAACAATCACAACTTTCCTCTGATTCTTTGAGATATCCAGAGGTTATATTTAATGCTTTCTAGGGGAGGGAGTGACAGAAAGAACAGTGGAATGATGTTTTCAAAAATGTAATTCGTCCAAATATGTACACTTCGTCCTCTTGTTAGTCAACAGAAGTATAAACAGGGCAGTAAAAGAAGTACATAGATGCAACTGTTAGAATTGCATTTCATTACAGAAATAAGAAGAGAACAGACCAGTTTGAATCATCTTATAATGTGTTTTGTAGTCCTGTCAAAAATGAAGTTGTTATTGTCACATAGGAAGTACAAATACTAAAATATTTTGAGAGATGAAATCAACAGAATTAGAGAAATTAATTCGTATACTTCCAAAATACACTGCATACCACAGAATAGAATATCTTCTAGCTAGCTCTGCAAAATGCTGTCCCATGGAGACTTTCCCCAAACTTGCAGCACCCATTTCTGTCCAGAAAAACTGGAATTACAGACCTGCTATCATTTTCCATATCTTGGTTGAACAGATGCTGTGTGTACTTCCAGTACCGCTACTGACTGGCAAAGAGGTAACTGTACCTCTGTTCTGGGAGAGGCATGTCCTAGCTTGGCCCTGAGCTGGGCAAAGACCTTGAGTTTCAGTTTTAGCAAGTTTTTACTATACCACTATAACCCAGAGAGGCTGATCAAGTGGCTCCTCAAATTTTTGCTTTCATCCAATGTTCCTCCTGTGATCTAAGAGCCTGTTTTCAAAGCTACTGAGGTACCTCCAGTTGAGTACGAGTAACTGCTCATTGAAGTGCCTGTTTCTTAGCTCAGCTGATATACTCTCCCCCGAATCTTTGTTCAGTGAGTCTGCAAGATACTGCTTTTTCTCAGCATTAAAATGACAGATCAGCATGAGAGCAATTGGCTGCTGATCTAGGAGTGCATTAGGAAAGAAAACTCTACTATAAATCATACTAATGACACACAAAAATATTACACATAGAGAAGACATGTTTTGATCAGGAAAACAATGCCTATTAAATGAGGCCATTTGCTTATGTTTACTTTGCAACCAGGATGCCATACAAATCATTTTACTGTGCATTGGTCTTTCTCAGACAATCTTCTTGCTCTGTCCCCTGCCTTCCTCCAAAGTCACATCAATTTTACTGTCATATTTCACCTCCTTTGATCGCGTCCAGCCAACTGAGTGGCCAGATGATGAACTGAGGGCTGATCCTCATAAAACTTAAAAATTACAGGCATATATAACACACCTACACATTTAGACATATCTACACATTTATAGAAGTCTGCCCCTTAACAGTATGGAAACATTGGTCACTCAGTGCTGCTTTCTGAGTTAAACTCAGCAACTGTATGTGCAAAATGTAAGCACTGTGTAACATCAGCATAAAACACACAAATAGCATCCTTAATTACTTAAATTAGAAAAATCAGTTTTTTGAGAAACATACAGAAAACTGAAATCACACAAATTCTAAGCTACTGTTCTAAATGTAATATGTTATAGTATCATTTTGTCCTGGTTTGAGGTAAAACTGGATCAATTTTGTTCAGTAACTCTGCTTTCTAACTAGGCCTCTTCTAACTGCTGAAATGGGCAGCATGTTGTACAGAAAACTGCTCTTTCTCAGAGCGGTAAGACCCATGTTTATAGCTGATGCCAAGGCACGGTGTGCAGAGAGGCTCTTGCTTATACTTACTGCTGTAACAACCAAGTTCAGCCAACTTTGTTGTTTGCCCCGTTGGAGGGTCAGAAGTGGAAAAGCNTGCTGGCGATGTGATTGTCATCCTGGGAGCTTGATACAGTTTTGTATATATTTCATTATTTTATTTTTATTATTTTATTCTTTATATTTCATTAAAGTAGTTTAGTTCTTACTAAACTAGTCTCTCTTCTTCTTTTTCTCCTGCTTGGCAGGAGAGAGGAAACATCTGTCACTGGGCTTGCTTGGGACAATATGGCCCAAACCACGACACATGTCAAACAATGTCATGGAGTTTACATTGACCTTAGTATGAACTAGGATAACCAACTTATCAGGGAAGTGGCAAAGCTTACAAAGATAACACTCTAGTGACTGGGTGAGCTGGTAATGGCTGGATACAGGAGTCATTAATTTCCACTGGCAAGGTACCTAAGTAAATTTATACCACATTCATGAACTGAAACCTATCAAAGTATCTTCTATGAGTTTCGTGCATTTATACTCATGCTAAGTTTACCTCTTTCCTTCTCTTTTTAAAAAGGCATTTTATTTTTCTATCCAGAAAAATAAACTGCACAGATGAACAGTTTTTCAATGCATTGAAAAACCTTCATTTTTTTGCAGCTGTATCTCTACATGCACTCAAAAGTTTGGGGTTTGCAGACTTGGGTACAGTCCTGAAGCAGAACAATGAACCTGAAATAAATCTATTAGCCATTACATCATCCTCCTTCCTTCCAGAATTTCTGATCAAGTCTCCTACCTTCTTCATTTATTTGCCAAGTCAACGGATTTAAACTGGCATATCTCTGATGTGTGGAGAAAACAGACACAAAGATCCTCAAAAACTAGCTAAGGAAATCCAGCTCACTGCCAGTCTTCTTGTTCGCTATACAGGGATACACATCCCCACTGAAAGGCTGAAAAAGACTTTGAAAACTACTAATCTAAGTTAATAAAATTTCATTATTCCATGTAAAGTGGCAATGATTTCCTTTAAGGATGATAAATGCTCCACAAAATTAACCATCCCATTCTTCTCTTAGTTACTATTTGATTGGTGTGTCTCAGTGAGTTCATTAGTGAAATCCTGACAACACCTGGAAAAGGCAAACACATTTAACTGGAGCCAGTCTCACCAGCCAGAGGTTGCTGAACTTTGAACAGATCAGATTTCTGAGGAGATGCAATTAAGAAACCAATTACATGCAGTGAAGGATAGCACAGGATTAACAACTTAAATGTAAAACGTGGCTTTTTATGACTGGCAAAGTTCTTATCCTCCTTCATTACAGAAAGATGGAATTGGCTTAGACATAATATGGATACAAGTATTCATTACAATTTTTGATGGATTTGAAAAGCATCAGCTGAAGGTTCTCCACTCTCACAGAGCAGTACTAATTGGATTCAACTGAGAGCTTCAGAATAGATAATATTAAACTATTTGACAAGTGTTCCTTCTAGGGGACTTACTATTGCATTTGTCTTAATTATTAATGTAAAAACCCTACAGAAGTAGAATACATCTTTTATTAAGACTAACTATAAGGAATCTGGGAATTCTTCAGTGGTTTCATATTAGCTTCAGAAAGGAAATAATGAACGGAAAATAATTTCAAAGAAAAATTACATTTCCTCTGTCACCAGAACTGATCATGTCTTTTCCGTGTAAGGCAAAAAGGGTTGTGTCTGTAATAAAAAGATAGATGTCCAGGGGTTGTAGTTGAAAAAGAAGTTGTACACAACCCAGCACTAACTACAAGTATAGGCAATATTGTCAATAATAGTTCAATGTATCCCATAAAGAGTCAACTGTATTTTCTTTTTATGTATTTGGGGAGAGAAAATAGTTTTAACACAATGGAAAGGACAAAATGGAAAACATTTTCCGGCAGCACTGTCCACAAGACTCCACCGTGTCTTCTGTGTTTTTTCAGATTTTTATCCTTTAGAGCATCAGTGCTACAGAACAGAAGAACTTTGCAGTTGCTTTAACCCCTAAGTGTCCACAGTGTTAAGGTACCCCAGCTTCCTACTGCTCAGGTAGAAAATTAGATACTTAAGAAATCAGCTGTTAGAAAGAGTGGTTTAAGTGGGGCAAGAGAAAAAGCCCATGCTAAGTAAGGATGAGATGAGATGAAACAGAACTCATGCCTGCATATGGAAACATTTTAATTTGTGATGGCAACTAGTTCCTCAGAAAAGACTTTGCAGATTCATATGCTGAAATCTTTTGTAAGCTGTAGACACAAAAGAATCACGGAATAGCTGAAAGTAACACAATTCAGAGCAAAACACAAGTTTAAGAAAGCTAAAAAGTCTTAACTACTATGTCTAGAAGACTATTCCTACAAACTTTGAATTAAGAAAATAATATAGTAAGGGTTGACTTTCCTTAAAAAAATATTTGTATACAGCAGTTTGGGTTAGTGCCTATTTCAGTCTCTTAGTGAGAGTGCAGCATGCCGTTTGAAAGAGTGCCTAAGATAGCTTGTAATTCTGCAGGAAAACATTCTGGTTAGTGACTTCTTGAATTACTTAGATTGTTTTCTAGAATAAGATTAATTTCTCATAAAATTGATTCTAGTGAACAACTGTCATATACCAATTTGTGTATCTGTTGCCATAACAGTGAGAGATTTTGACATGTTGAAGAAACAGTAAAAAAGCAAAGGTAATACAGACCCCATTGGATTTTTTAATCATGTACTTTCAGCTTTCCAAGGACTGATTATCTTGCTTGGTTATAGCCTAAGGCCAAAATTTGCAAACCCATATGCGTAAGGTTAAGCTGCTAAATCTGTATTTATTCTCCCACAAAAAATCAGCTTCATTTTCACCCCCACTTCCAGCTTTAGAAGGTCATTTACTGCTCTCTTTACTTCAGACTTTTTAGAGTGGATTCACAAGGTATGGTAATTAGCATATCTTCATTAATGTAAGTGAGATTATGCTAAATTTCCTTGCTGAAAACAGGTTATTGAATATACATTTAAGGTTAGATTCAACAAATCAAAATATATCTTAACCTTAAGAAAAAATGGTATTTTACTTTTCAGGCTTTTTAAGTATTTGTTTTCAGTGGAATGCATCTTTCGGTCAGGTTCAGTGGCTTCTCTTTCAGCAAATATACACTAGTTTAAGCAAACAGTTGGCTAGTTTGCAAATTGTGTAAGTGTACATGAGACTCCATTTGTACAAAGCCAGTAACTTCATGACTATGTGAGTAGCAAGCACACCAGGAAAGAACAGTTCTGACACACATGCTATATTAGTACTGACAAAAGTAAGAAACATTTTCTTCCTTTGTAACAAAGAAAAAAAAAATGAGATCTGGCATCAAGAGTCACAATGGTAAAACTTAATGCAACCAAAGACACAAAATGTGGACTTGTTTTTAGGTTTGGTACAAAGTGACAAGGAAGTCTTACAGTAAAATTGAAATTGTATCTTCATTAGTCTAGTTTGAGTTTTTTATAGATAAACACATGTGAATATATCCTGTTAATCTGGTATGCCTCTAGACGTGTCCCCCTTGATTGTAATTCTCTGACCACTTTTCTACTATAATTACCAGTTTTGGAGTTCAAGTGATCTGTCCTTGATCAGTTTGAAAATCTGGAATTCACATCTGAACTTAATCCATGTTATACAAAATGTAGAGAAATCTAACAGTGTTACATGGCAAAGGGGATTGCTCATTGGTACTGACTTAACATAGCTTCATCATGCAAAACTCTTCTCCTTTGATGTATACAGCATGTGTTAAGTCAAGCTGCTTTGTGACTACAGGTAGAGTTGCACATGGCAGTTTTCAAACATAGAAGTCACAACTCAGAAATGGACCTTTTCTGATATAAATAGGTTTCAGGTAAAACCTCCTTTAGCATTCTGAACCTCATGCATTCAAGCCACTTAAAGTAGCTTTGAAAGTCTTTGCGGACAGGCGCTACACATCAGCAATATGCAAGGGTGTTTGGCCTATGCATTGCTCCAAGAATAGCGATGGTTATGGGATGTGTTATTCATTTCCTAAGGTCTCTGGGAGTGAAAGTGCTTGTTTACTTGGATGATATCTTGATTGCTTCAGAGTCGTAAGTGTACCTAAAACTGCCTGTTTCTGCCACAGTCCATCTGTTTAGGACCCTAAGGAATTTATTAAGTATAGAAAAATCTATATGACCCCTTCTTCTGGCTCTGGCCTGCTGGGATTCACAGCGGATGCGTGAATGTTCACTTCTCTAAGAGGGAAGCCATTAGCAGCATGTGCTGTTCTGCTGTTTCTCTCACCAAGGTTGTTTCCATATTTAGGAAAGTTTGTGGGATTGCCAGTAGCCTTGCTCCCTTCTGCTGTTATGACCCTACTCTTTTTAACAGTTGAAAGGCAAGAGGAGAACAGCAAGAAAGCAACCCTACTTTCTTGTCACAGGCACCTTTAGCAGAAGAGAGACATAGTTGTCATTGTCTTACATGTCCCAGAGATACTGAGTCAAAGGTTCAGGTGTCAAAATTTACATTTCTTACCAAGCAGATTTTGCAGCTTTGCAGGGCTGCATCGCCCCAAGTCAGGAGAAAGGCGGTGGTTTGCCAGGAGTGACCAATCTACATTGCCATATAAATATGTCAGAAGTGGTACTCACGTTTAGTCGTACTGCCTGGAGGTTCAGCTAACCCCTGTTTAAAAGCATTGCTCTTTTCCCCTCTTCCTGCAACACGTGAGCTGAGATACACTGCACTGAGGGAGGCACCTGCGGCTACCACTGACTGATAGAGAGTGTTCAAACACTGAGAAACCGAGTACCTCAAACAGCAGGGCTGGCACCATATCTTTGTCTTTGGGGATTAACGGCTAATCCCTTCCTGACGCTCAGGCTGAAATTGGCACCGTGTGCTTACTTCTCCTTCTCTCTTCAGTTTGTTGGGAAAACTATTATGGTGTTACATCTAAGGCCGGACATATTCTAGTGTACAAACAAGGTAATCGGGAGCATACCCTTTGTAATTACATTTTTCTTATTTCCAAGTATTATTAAAGCACAAGCACATATTAGCTTACAAATAACGAAAGTTATGCATTTGCAATAAGAAATTAACTTGTAAATCTTGCATAGTGGAGGAAGGCAATGTTATGTGTAAGTAACACAGATAATGTTAATTTAAATCCACAATAATTATAATATTAAACCTGAATGGAATCCTTATCTGAAACCCTTAAAAAAAAAAAAAAAAAGAAAAAAAAAACCACATGAAGGAAAAAAAACCTGTTTCACAGCTTTATTAGAGGCAGGAGTCACTGTAAGTAATGTCAGACACACTACAAAGGATATTAAGCGTAATCGTATTGAATATAACTGGAGAAATTAAAGTTGTTGAAAGCGCAATGTGTCTCTATGATTCACAGTTCTGGTAGGCTTATTTCTGGGCTGAAGGTGAGAGCATGTTAAGAGCAGTGAAGGCACGGTGATGCGGGACAGCAGCCCAATGGTGCAGGGTCACTGGAGGGTTTGCTATCCAGCATCTGTCTCATGCCAAAGTGCTTCCTGCTGTGCCATTGCCACTACTGTCAGCTTTATGGCCAGGCTAGCTCTAGTTCTATTGCACCCACATGCTTATGTCATCTTATTTGCAAGATCCAGCCTGTTTACCAGCATTTAGTCTAATGGCACAGTGTACAGTCACTTCTCACACTTTTTGAAATACCACGTTTCAGCAGAAGCAAACTACCTGATCATCTCTTTGTTTTCAGTCCATGGCAAACCTGAGATTAAAAAGGGCAAGCTGAACCCCGAGTGGTCCTTACTGCAGAAGGTCTTTACTTCTTGGCAGTTTAACAGGTGTAATAAATGCCTGATGCTTGTCCAATGGATGTCTAGAAATGTACCATGCCTCTGACGTTATTACACAGTTTCCTGTAAATGCAGAAAGCTTTTCCATGTTTCTATATTACTGTATTGCAGTACTGCGTTTTGCAGTGTTGCTGTATTAGAAATGCCCAGTTGGGGCTGGCATTTTTTTAAGACTGAAAATGTTTACTGGTTGTGAAGATCTGGTGATCAGTACACTTGTTACGGGAAAAAGAGGCTGTAATTTTCTGGTGATGGTCAACTGTTCTTAAATGGCAGAAACATATTGCCTGAGATCATAAAGCAGTTGAAGTACTTACATAAACAGGACTTGTTTCCAGAGCAAAAAACTCTATGCAGAGTCCCACCTGAATAGATGGTTTTAGATCATTAACTTAAGTATCACAAGGAGAGTAAGTTTTATAAACTGGCACAATAACAATCCTTCACCAAGTAATGTTTCCCACTCATAAGTAAGTGCATGCAGCACATAAAGGGAGGAGGATCCTGTCTTGTTGAACAAGCACTGGCAACAGAGCTGTTAATCTGGAGAGGGCTCTGTGGACCACAGTGACTTTTTTTTTGTTCCCATAAATCTGTAGGGCCATAACAGTGACAGATTTGTGAGGAGAGTTGGGATATGCCTCTGGAGTTTTTCTAAGTAACACAATATATTATAACTCTTTTCAAATATATGGAGTTTTTCACTGGGGATGGCATTTTCCCCTCGCTTTTCTATCATGAGAGGTGGTAATAGCCTTTTATCTTCTGGTGTAATAACAATATCAGAAGAACTGAAACTCATCAATATTTGCCAATGTCTGTCCCTCCAGCATCACCACTTCAGCTTTCTTATCTCTGTACAGGTCTTCGGTCGGAGGATTGCTTTGTTTAGTTATACTACAGAGTTACATGATTTTTTTTGAAGATGTTGTCTTAAGCAAGACTTTTTGATAGTCAGCTGAACTGCAAGAGAGAGAGATCAGAGAGCAGCTCTAGCGGCCCAGCTTCCAGATTTGAATTTCTTGTCCCACAACTGTCCTTGGACTTCAGCAGGAACAATTTCACACACCAGTCACAATACAAACACCTTGGTTCTTTCAAAAGATACCAGTGCCAGAATACAATGTCTCCTTTTCTGTCTTCCTTAAGTGTCCCAATTTAAAAGGAACTCATTGATAATTAAGTGCCAGTGCACAAAGATGATCTAGGAGATCTGTTTGCCATACAGCAAACCATGTAAGTGTACCCTCAGGACTAGGATACAGGTTGTTTGTATTTGGTGTGTACCCAGCAAACTGTCCGTAAGTGCCTGTTCACAGAAAAATGCTTTGGATTATGCTAACAAATCTTGAAAATGTGTATTCTTAGCTAGAAGGGTGGTCATATGGTAATTTAAGTGAAGGATGTGGCACTAGTCTCCCATCATGGATAGTTTACAACCTAAACAGCCTTCAGATACATACACCCTTAATTTTAAGCAGAAGTCAGTGGAGTGCCTACGTGTATACGTGTTTATTAAAATTAGAATAAGAAACAGAGTAACACAATATTTTTTGGAGACTTGTTTTCCATGGATTGGGAAGAAAAGTCATCTGCTTCTTTATTGTCCCCCGGTGTTGTGTTGGGGAACCATACACAATTATTTGACCCACCTGGGACCTGTCCAGACATTCCTTGTAAAAGAAGCTGCAAAGATGGTTCAGGAGAAGACAGATTCCTGCAGCAGGTCCTGAAGCAAGGGATGGGAGAGCAGCCTCTGTGACTCTTCGGAAGTAACCCCCCAAAAGCTGGTGAAGAAGCTGTCTGGCCGGGGGCTATGGCTTGGTTTCATTACAGCGAAGAAACAGTCCCAGAAAGGACTTGGCTTTGGTGGGGAAAAAAAAACAATGGAGAAAATGTGCCAACCACCTTCTGTGCAAGCAGGAGCAGCCGAGTTGAAGTAAGTTTTTAAAACACCACACATGCACAGAGAAGCCCACCATCAACACCTCACCAAGGTGGATCGGCACTTCAGCAAAAGCTCCCTCGCTCGGCTTTTACTGGCATGCAGATCAACAAAGCTGCGGCAGCTGACAGCAAATGTGAGTCCAACCCATGGCCTTTGCCTAAGGATTTTCTTGGGATTTGACCTGTCAAATGTCCTACTTCACTGTTGGGACTCCCTGTTACTATATCGCTACCGCACAAGCAAATCATGAACCACCAGCAAAGTCCCTGGCTTCTCTCTGTCTCCATGATCCTAGGATAAAATTTTTCTTTCCCACCCAAATCTGACTACTGAGGTTGCAGGACCAGGAGGAAGCCAAAGCATGAGGCATATGGGCCTGATGGTTTTAGGGAAACTGTGGGAAGTCCCATCTTGTTGACCACTCCACCATTGCACAACCAGATGAATGGAGATGTGGAGGAGAGGTAAACCGCTTCTCTGCCCCATAGCCAACCAAAGGCAGAATTGGTTAAGGAGGTCTTAGTAAGCCTTGGCAACAGTGTTTTCTATCATGCAGCTTCCTTTCAGTGCATGAAACATACACCAAGTGCCCAATAAAAACTGTTCGTGTGCTCTGTTAATCCAATAGCCGTGTAGGATCATTAAGCTAAGGCACTCAAAAGCTTTATGACCTTTTAATTCTGAAAGAGTTACTGAACATATGCTCAGTTAACGAATCTTTTAAAACATTAGTATGTCAGTCATTTTTTCTACAAAATGGGGACACAAGTTATATTTCTTTCTTTCTATGGCTTTTATTAAAATGGACCAAAAAACCTCTCAGTAATAACTGAGAGGAAGGATAGTGACCTCTCGGTCTCAGTGCATGGTCCTGGAGGCCGGGTCACAGTGAAGTTTTATGGATGTGATGACCTTATAAACCCTATAAAAATAGAATTTTATAAAAGAAATGCTGACACCACCTAACACTAATGGCAGTAACATGGCGCTACAATTTTCTTCACAGATTTTGGGGCATGCCCTGCTCCCCCATAGGCATATGCACTGTTGTCATTGTGCAGCAGTGAGATTTGGACGGCTGAAGGAAGAAGCATCTGGGGGAAAGCATGGCTTAGTTTCCTGTGTAAGAGGATTAGTAGGTTTCGGGAGAAGGGATGAAGGCTTGTCTCCCCTCCTTTTTCGCGTTTTCTTACCAACAGCGTCTCTTCAAAACAGCTGGGTCTCCTTCTCTTGCTATTTCCTTTTTTCTTTGCATGCTTTTCTTTTTGTGTTCTTCCTTTTTGCATTCTTGGGCTGGTTTTGGTTTGTTTTGTATTTTATGCACCCATTTATTTCATACTTCCCCTCAAGACTGTCTCCTGCCACACTGTGCTCATTTTTCTTCTTCCATCCTTCAGAGAACTCTTCTTGAGAGCTTCAAAGATAAGATCTGCATCTTCACTCCAGGCTTCTGTATTTTGGTTCTCATGGTCCTTGCAGTGAGCAAGTGGGCTACGCATTACACTGTACAAGTCCAAAGCTAGAACGGGGAAGGAAAGCTGAGTGTGAAGGCACTAGTACATCTGGAGTCCTGCCTAAGAGACAAGGAGATAGGGAGGCAGAACTGCACTTTGTAAAGTCAAAGTACTTTTGCAGGTTTAATCTGTCTTTATAGTTGACTCTCGTGCAATTTGTTGGCTGGAAGTGGCCTTATTTGTATCCTGGGGAATCATCCATGGGCACAAAAGCATATGGCTGGCTTCTGTGTACACTGTGTAGCAGGCAAAATTCATCCAGCATGGGGAGAGTTTTCCTGTATGCAGAAGAGCAATTAATTTCTGCAACAACCACCAGAGGAAAACAGTGTAATGGACACATGCACATCTGCAAAGAGGTCACAAAGCTGGAAGATATACTTGGGCTTCAGCTGGCCTACGAACAGGTCCTTATTAATGAGGGAACTCTGAGGAAAGCCGTTAAACCTCATAGAGAGAGTCCCTGATGAATGCTTATGTGCAGGAGCAGAATTCAGTTAAAGCAATATTGGCATTCTGCTTCAGCAAAGAATTTCAGAGTTTGGGGGGTTTTTTGTTGTAATTTCCTGCATTGTTCCACAAAGCATAAATCTATTCAGCTTCCTTCTTATTTCATTATGACAAAGCCCCAGGCTTTCTTGAGCAATGGGTCAGTAAGGGTTGGCAGAGTTTCTCATATGAACAGGAGGAATCTCAAGGCTTTCATGTAACTCCCTAAGGTAAATGTCTCCACAATGGTTTCAGGTGGGGGAACTAGTCATGGTTGTTGTTGTGCATTGTGCTCTTTGAACCAAGTTTTCTTGATTTTCTTCCCAGCAATGACTCACTTTAAAAAAATAATTTTTCCTTTGCAGAGGAAAATATACGTTGTGCTCGTGCACAAAAAAGACTTGTTCCTCCCAACATAAACTACTACAATCTGATGCAAACTAGCGGAATCACACCCATTCAAATTAGTAATTTTCTCTCTCCGCCCCCCACCCCTTTCCCTGCTGCAGACAGATTAAGGGGAGGGGATTGAGGTGGGTGGAGGACGGCTCGCATTCACCTTGACATTCTGCACCTGCAGCATTTACATGGGTGCTGACCCAGGCAGGCTGAGTACCTGTCCTCCATGCTGTATTCATAACAACTCTACAACGTGAAGTGCCTGACCCCAAAGCACTGCCTGAAATGATGTTCTACCCTATGACTCCAGTTCCCCTTCCCAGGTGCTCCCGTTGGTGTCCTCTGCTCACTCAGGAGGTCTGTCTTGATCTTCCTGCTGCTCTTCAGCACTCCCCAGATTTTGCTCTGTATCTGCTAAAAGCAGGGCTCTGAAATGAAGGAAGGTATGTCAGTCAGCAGCCAAATTAGTGAAAACTGTCTTTTCAGCTAAAAGAACTAGATCTGGAATGAATTGTGCTCCCACACTATAGAAACAAATCATCCTTTTAATCTCTTAAATGAATCCTGAGGTTAATTACTCTGTTAAAAAGAGCAGTCCAAGACCCTAAATATTGTTACCCTCATGAAAATCTTGCATAAAAACCTTGCTCCTAAAGACTCAGGTGTCAGCTTACAGTTAAAGAATTTTATTGCTGATGAGTACAATTCATCCTCATCAAAATACAACACACAATAATAGAGGTCTTCCTGTAACTGGCCTTTGCTATTTTTTTAACAGGCTAGCAAGTCAGCTTTGAGCTCCAGTTGGTGCTTGCAAAGTTTTGGAAGGAAGAGAAGATACTTCCATTTATCATTATAAATAATCTAGGTCAGTGGTCTCCCCAACTAGCTGCCTGTCTTCCCTGTCCGTAGCTACCATTCCTAAGGTACAAAGCAAGCTAGTCTCCTTTCTCAAATGTATATTTCTGCTTGCTGTCTTCCCAAGTGAGAAAGACAAATGAGATTTATTTACAGCACTGAAAGTTAGAGGCTTGAACTCTGCTACAAACTATTGGCTTTTTTCCTTGCAATTCAGGGGTGGGGAGAAGATGCCTTATAAAACACAGCCCTGTTTCCATTAAACGCAGAAGAATGTACATTGTTTTAGCAGTTGCAGGGAATTAGGGAACAGGCTGGGTTTGGAGGTAGTAGGACCGAGCACCATTAAGAGGACAAAACAATTGTACAGGGGACCACTGTACTGAGTTTTACTGCCCCTGGAAATCCCTTCACCACAGAAGTGAAATCACATGCCTGCAGTAGGAAGTGAGATGGGGAGTAAGCTGTTGCACTGGCTGGTCCCTCTGGAGCAGCAGGGACAGTAGGGGACACAGGGAGGACAACAGAGCCTCAAAAAGAAGTGGAGCTGGTCCACACTGCTGAGATGTACAGGAACGGCATGTGCTCTCCCATCTTCTATAACTCATCACCAAGCACCTCTGAATAAACGGACACACAATAGGTACAACTTCAGAGGGAAAATCAAGGTGGTATTTTGTTAGTTTGCCAATTTTGTTAGTTAACCAATCCCCAGCTCTGGGACTGGCTAGTGTTATTTAAGCTCAGAATAAAACAGAAGATAGACCTGCACCTGCTTGTGCATCGTGGATGCTGGACCATGATTAGCTGAACGGGATGGGGACAGAGGACCTTCTAATATCATTAAGGCATTTCCCCAGTTAACTCTCAGTACCAACATATTTGTTCACCCTTCTGCTACAGCTAGCTTTGCTATTATTTTAGCCAGTACGCTCCCTGGCATACTCTCCAGTTCAGGAAAACAAAAACCAGCCTCTACAGTAACAACATTTCTATGGGAAATCACGGAGTTGGGGCAAACAGAAATAAAACTATTAGAAATTGGGCCGGGCAGGGGGGGAATTCTTCTGGCAGCTCTGTTTTTTTACCAGATGTTTAGTCACTGCCACTAGGATTCGTGTGTACAGAATTTCCTATAATGCTTTATTGCCTCGTGGGGTTTTTTTGGGGGTGTGGCAAAAAGTTGTGACAGAGACAGAGATTGTCTGGCAGGGGCACATTACAGTTTGCAAAGCCCTACCTGGCACTGGTGGCCCCAAAAGAAACCTCTTTCTCTGCCTCTTATGGAACAAGATATGTCTGCCACTGGCATCTGCCTTATCTGCAGTGTTTTGGGTAAGAAATGGAGGATTTCCTTCAGCACAGTAAGAGTGTACCATTTTTCAACTGCTGTGACTTAGGTCTTTATTATTCACCAAGTTATTGCTTAATTGGGGTGGGCAAAGGATGAGGCCCAAATTTTTAATTTCTTCACCTGGCTTTTGAGCCCTCATGGACTGAAAGAGGTCTTACTTGGACATTTTTTCCATTACTTCCAATGAGTCTACAGTGTTGCAGAGGACTCCCCACCTCCCACTTGGGCTTCCTGAGCCTGCAAGGTACTCAAGACCGTAGATATTCACAGTGCAGTGTAGTGGGTATATTCAAAAAAAAGACAGTGTTTTCCTGGAAAAGCACTTTTGCTCCCATATGTACATAGTATTCACAAATATATTTTGCAGTATCAGGCGAGAATATGGATATAAAGAGGTCCATTCCAGGTTTTCCTCTAACTGGAGTGAAATACAAGCTTCAGCGTTGCCAGATGCTCCCATTTGTGATTCAGAAGGAAAACCAAGGGGTAAATACCACACAGGTGTGGCAAGGGTTATAAGTGCCTGAGACTGGATAGTGATAGTACTTTCTATTAGCTGGTATGACAAAGTTGAATTGTGAAATATACAGTTGTGCATCTAGAGCACCTGATGAAGCAGGATTGAATCCTAAAAGAATATCACTATTCACTGATCACAGACCCCTTATTCCGTTGAGTGATAAGAACTACCATGCTATTTTCTACATATCACAACCAAGCCTTCGTCCTCCCTGATGAAAACTTTGGACCTTAATACTGTGTAAGGTGTTGGCCAGACTGCTAACACAAAGTGACCAGCCAGGGTAGCATGTATGAGTTGGGGATGAGGGCCAGGGGAAAGATATAAAAGAAAGGAATGCGTTTTACAGTTTACAAAGTGGGTGTTCTACAGACCCAGTCCTGCTACTGTTAGTTTGTAGTCTGAACATATCGCGCTTCAGAAACAGACTTTGGGCAAAAGAAGATGCCTGAGTGAAATCTGTGACAAAGGAAAGCTTCACACAAAGAAAAAAGTATAAACAAATAAGACAACATTGGAAGGGAAAGGGAACAAAAGGGAGAAGGGGACATTCAAGTCATGTGGCAAGTGAGCTTGGGAATGACTCCAAAATGAAAGTAGAAACATTGCTTACCAGTCTGCAGTCTGAAAAATGCCCTGCTTGCTCACATGTGTCTAAGACTACATGCTGACATGTTAAATTCTGTGCAACTCCTCTGATGCCTTTAAAAGTCAAAAATTTTGACTTTTATTTATCTGCTTAAAATGAATATCTATTATGAAATTATTGTTGTGCACTTGACATTTTAAATGTATTATCCGATTAAAAAATCAGCAACATCTGCTACCCTGCACTAAACTTCCTGTAACTAAAGATGCACAAGCCCTGGAGATTCAGCATTATGTGAAATAGATTTGTTTAATATAATTGAACATAATTGTGCATGTAATGTTTTAATGTAATATTACTCAGCAGATGCGCAAATAATAGCTAGGTTATTTGCCACCAGCCATATGCTGGTGATGTGATGACAGAAGCATCATAATACTTGGCAAGACAAGTTCATTAGTCTGAGTGACTGGACCAATGCACTGAAACTGATATTTGTTGGTGACCTGGGGACATTAATGTGTGCCTTGAGGAAACACCAATGTTTTAGTCTGGCAGAGAGCGTATAATAAGGTTTCTTGCCCCCTGTTGGTAAGAGATTCTGAGTACTACTTTCAAATAGGCAGCTAGTAATTTCACTGAAATAGATGTTTAAGATGAGCCTGTTACGAAACCCATGACAAGTTTATTGCATAAAACAGGAACTACGAAGTGAATATTTGTTTGTCTGATGACTTCGGATTATCTCATGAAACTCATTAGAAGAGAGACACAAAATTCAGTTTTCATTTATCAAAATTCTGGTCTGAAACATATTTCAGACATGCTCTACCTTAAAGAGACTTCCTGTATTTGGGATTCAGAAGAAAACAGCATTTCTAGCTACAGGAGGCAATTGTTGTGAAGCTGGGAAAATACGCTGGTGCAAAAGAGATGGCCAAACACTAACATATCTTTCTTAGTAGTCCAAAGAAAGAAAAAAAAACAGCTATGTTGACAACATTTGACCTACCCTCTTCCAGTCCTCTTTGGCAAAGCATAGAGGAATTAAAATACTCCTGAATATTCAGGGACTGATAAAATCAGGCCCATGGACTTAGTAGAAATTGGGTACTTCTCTGCATTTTTTATGTGTTTAAAGGCCCTTAAATCTGACCTCCTAATGGCCTACTGTTTACACTCTGATCTTGCAATACTGAGCTCAGTACTTACGCTGATAAGAGTATGCCTTCCAAAGGATTAGGCTTCCCTCTTTTGTCCTGTTTTGAAAACACCCTGGACTTAATAGTAACTTACATAAGAATATGAAATAAGAATATGAAACAAATATATGAAATGTGTATTTGTATGGTGGACTGTCTCAAACATTTGACACCATAAAGGAGGATATTGGCTGCTGGGGTTACCAACAGTGTGTGTTTGATCTGGTATGCCAGAGGCAGCAGTTCCCATGGTCACACATCACACATCCATGGCTGCTAAGCCTCTCACCTGTGGGTTTAAAAGATATTTGAAGACAGACAGGTGGGTAGCAGCATAATAAGGGATAACTCAGTTAACAGATAACAGAGATGACAATTGCACCTTACAGAGACCTAATGAAGTTCTGCTGGCTAGTTGCTTCGACATGTCTAAAAGTCTGGAGAGTTAGCCAAGATGGTTGCTCATAACAGGAATAGAATTTTCTCTGCAATAACACGCCATCCTCAGCATGACTGTGATACTCATTATTATAATAAGTTCTTGTAAACTGAAGTCACTCTGACTATGGCTTAAAAAAATCCAAGGCCAGGAAATGTCACCTCAGGCAGAGATGTTGCCTGAAGCCAGACAGCTGCAGAAAAGAATTTCTTCTTTAACAAATATGATTCTCTTCATCTGATTGAAGATCATAACTTTGTCACTCCTCCTGCAAGCTTATGAAGGTGTTAATTTTTTTTTTAAGTTACCATGTGTCCCAAAAGCTCTATCAACCAAATAGCAATGAGTACTATATGGGAATGTGACAGCTGTACTATCAAATCTCTTTACTTCCCTTCTTTCATCTTATTATTCTGCTAAGAATGATTTAAATTTGAATTTGAAACTACATAACCTTTTGGAGCAGGGAATTATTTTAACCTTATCTTAACAGCAGGTTCAAATGCTGACTATATAGCAGGAAAGAATTTTTGCACAGGCATCGAATACTTCAGCATTGAGTGCTGTAGTCAGAGGGACTGTGTATGCTTTTAAAATTAAATAATACAGCACAAGACCAGAAAGATTCATTGTGTTTCATTCTAGTTTAATCTCTTGACTATTATCAGACATTAAATTTTACCCGGAGATTTTTTGCATCAAGGAGTCAAGTTAGACTATAGACGGATGTCAATTCTATCTCCTAAATCTTCTCTCATTATTTTAACAATGAAATGGAAGATATTAGCCCAGTGATCTTCTTCTAGTAACAAATTTAAAATTGTTCTGTCATTCAGTGTCCTTTTCCATAATGGATATAATTTGAGACAATTCTGAACATTTTAAATCTGGATCTGTATATTCCTCGTTGTGGGAGTATTCAGGAACAAGATATCTGCCTCAAAGATCCTGTATAGATGGGATGCCTATCTTGCATCCCAGAGGAATACTGTTTGGATGAAGTGCTCCCTATGGCAGTCGGAGTCTATCGCTCCAGTGGACAAAGGTTCATGCAGCTCCTGAGTTCCCAGAGAAAACATTCATGGATCATTGTATGGTCTTATGAAGCCATTTCTTCATCACAGGCTGTGATTCAATGTGCTGCAGCTCCATATTTTCAAAATCAGTTTGCTTTCTTTTGCTTGCCTTCAAAAACAGGATGTTATTGCACATGTGTATGTTAGAAAAGTACAACCTTAGTTTCTCACATTTTATTCTCTAACAGACTGTAGTGAACTTTTCCTGACTGTTACAAGGTTTAATAGGCTCACACTTGCAAAAAACTAGAATTATAGAAGGTCCCTGCAGACAAATACATAGTGTGACCCTTTATTGCTAGAGCTCTGCCTCCTGGTCAGGAAAGGAGGTCCTTATCCTGTCTATCGCCGCTCCAGCTCCAGGATCACTGTGGGAGAATGAACCGCTGTGGTCATTCAGTTGACTTTGCCCTACTGTAGATCCCAGGCACGCTGTCATGCCTGGAAAAGATAGGATCTGTCTCATCCTGAGAAAAGTCCTGCAACAACATGCTCCAACAATCTCCCCTGTCAAAACCTTCCCCGCTGCCAGTCCTGTCTTACTTCTCAGTTTATTGGTGGTTACCTGTTTACGGATGCGAAGCATTCTCCTTTGCATTCAATGGATGACAGCTTTTCCAGGCAGCCAGTTTTTAGTGTGAGACTTTGAGTTCTTTGGGCTTTTGTAGAAATTACTTAATGGCATAAGTCAAATAATGTATAGAGAAAGTGTTTTATGTATCGGGGCTACCTGAGTTGGCTCCTTAAACAGAGTTCACAGCAAAAGAGTAGATGCTTCTTTGATCTTCAATTCTTCTGTTCCCTTGGACAGACTGGTTTAATCCTGCTTCACAAATCTCCTATATATCTACTCAGTTTCTCCCCTTATCATCTATTTGGTCAGGCAAATGAGTATTTCTTGTTTAATTTCCAAGCAATTTAATTTTCACCTACCCATAAAATGGTAATTGTTGGGAATACAGTTTTTGTTAAGCACATAAACCTTAATGCATCACATACTATATCATTTTTTTACATTAACATAAAAGTCTAAATTAAAAAGCACTCAAGCACTCCTGATTAGGAATTCATTGCATGCAATCTTTGTCTTAACTGCATATTTAGGAGAGATGGGCATACAGATAAATGCACTTGGCTTCTTGCTCATAAGAAAGTGTTAAACACGTTTCCTTTCCTGTGAAAAATTTCTGGGTTTAGTTCAGAATGACCGTTTTGCTTTATCCTGAAAAGTACCTATGCTGGGGGACTGGGAAAGTTATGATGCTCTCTGTGCATCCATTGAAGTACCTGGGGACTCTTGTGGCTGAAGGCACAATATAAATTTAAGATATTATTAGTACTATTTCTGATAATAATAATAATTCAACTCCAGAATAATGTTTATGGCTGAGTTATTATAATCCCCTAAACAAATGGGTTTATGCAGAAGCAGAACTGCTGACACAAGCCTCCTGTAACAAGACAGTGCCAGCAGGAATTACTATAACTCAAGCAAGGGCCAGTCAAAATGATACAGCCATTGTGTTGATGTGTTGTGTACGGTTGTGAGTATTCGTGCCAGCTGTGTCATAAACTACTTCCTGGAAATAATAACCCTGACAGATAATGGAAATGAATCAGCATTTTCTCCTTAATCAGAATGTTTTGTAAGCCAGACCATACAGTCTCAATATCCAGTAAGAAATATTTTCAGCTCCCTCCCCCTCAAAAACCAAAAGTTTCAATGAGGTTATGTCCTCTGTTTAATAAAGTTGGCAAGCTTTATTTTCTCACACCTTCCGAAGTTCTGCATGAGATACCACTTTAGTGGAGAGTGACAATTATACAGGGAATAGCAGGCTGTTTCCTCCTACTTGCCCTGAGTGCTGTATGACAGCGGTGCTGGAAAAGCCGTTCTGGAGCTGAAGTCGCAAGCTGTAAGTGCAGCATGGACCCAAAGCAGACTGACTTCGTTAGGTCACTTGTGGGGGAGTGTAGGGGCAGGGGATGGTTCTATAAACACACATGCTACACAATTCCTTTGGCTCAAGGGATAAGAAAGGTTTGGGGTTTAACTTGACCTTGAGAGCTTCTAAGCGCTCTCAAATAGATAGACAATAGATATCTTCAGTTAAACAATCAGGACATGGAGCATTTTACTATATGACTATTTAACCCAGTTGGCAGTAAGCTTTGGAAATTGATATCTCAAGTGAAAACCCACCCTAGGTCAAAATATGTCCTGGCTTGCATGGAGAAAGCCATCAACATTACACTTTTTCAAAATGTAAGGTCTGTCTGAGAGGCAGTATTTGTTTCTTTCCAATAGGTACAGTTAGAATAAACACCAAACTTTCAGACTCAGAAGTCAATCTTAATTTTAGTACAAGGGTGCTGCACTGGTCAAGTAGTAAAATGAGAATTTCTTAGCATCATACCACTACCTTTAAGAATTGTATGTGAGCCAGCTGCAGCTGGATACATCTATCAGAAGCATGCAGACGAATACAGGTCTGTCATCAAGAGTGTGCCTCTTAAGGAGCTGTGGCATGAGTTTGCAAAGTTATTACTTCTTGGCTAGGATGTCCCTTCTAAAATGAACTGTGATGTGAGACTTTCCCTGCAGAATTTATTAGGAGCCTTATGATCAAAATTTGGGTATTTGGAGTTATAAAACTCTTACCTACTGGGTGGATAACAATAAATGACTCAGAAATACACATGTAACAGAGATCTAGATTTAAATATTATCAGGCCAGTTAGTAATAAATACAAACCAAAAAAAAATAACACTTAAAAACCCAGATGGTGGGAAAGGACAAGATGCAATTGAGCACATTTTTATTCTGTTCTGTAGGGTGCATGTGATCACCAGGTAACCGTGGTACTACTCCATACACCAAATACAGAAAGAAGAGTGATGCAAAACCACAGTTGAGCACAGGACATGGGAAAGATTGGCAATTTTTGTAAAGCCTCACAAGTCTAGGGTGTGCATACACATGTGCAGATGCATATATAAAACTAATTCATGGCACTGACTTTGAGATGGAAGTTAGAGCAAGATTAAAAGTCCAGCTGAGGAAATGGTGTGATCACAGACTGCCTTCTCTTTGCTTTTTCTGCAAACACCCTTCTGACTCTGCTATCTAATGCACCAAACTAAAGAGGCTGCTCGTTAGAACAATATGAGATGTAGTTTCTTCTCTTTTAAATCTTCCACACAAAAAACCCTACCTGCCCTAACTTTCCAAAGAGAATATGGTTATTGGTGCCTACACTTCAAATTTCTCCTCCTACAATCTCTTTTTAATGAAAGTGAAGGTAGAAAAACTGCCAAATAAGCTGTGCTGTCCTCCCCTTAGTTTACTGTAAGTGCAAAGCCATTATAGTTTTCCTGTTATCTCAGCAATATGTTGCCTTTCTATTCATTGTAAAAGCTGTGTATTTGACTTACACTGTGGGAGAGAAGGGGGAAAAAAGCCCAATGTTTTTACAGGTTATATTTTCTGTATGGGCAGGCCAAACAACTGTGATAGTAGATGAGACAGTCAAGTGTTCCCTTGGTCTCTGTCCATTGCAAAGTGAAAACCTAAATTGCAGTTCTCTCAATTCCCTGTGGAAGCTGATATCCATCTGGAAGATTTGGCTTTGGACAGCAGGAGAGTTCATAAAGTTCATATTAAATAAAGAACTGACTTGCTGTTCAAATTGACTAGATGGTATGACCTACTCAATTTTCAGCTTGAGTTCTTGCTTCGGGGATGCTAATTATTTTCAGAATAATTTCTAACAGCATCTAATATTGATACAAGTAATTGTTTAAACTTTGTTCATCCTTTATCTGCTACTGCATTTTAGTCTGTAGTCCTGAAAAATAGTGGGTAAGGGTTAGCACAGGCTGCTCAAAGATGTATAGGGAGATTTCAGGCTGTTTGAGTTACAACTCATTTTCTAAACTTAGTGGAAGTGTTGCTCCAGTGGTCACCCCACAAGTCCAACGGCAAATTGTTAGTTTGCCTGGTAACGCTGTCAATGTCCATGATTCACAGCATGGCCACGGAACTGTAATACCAGTGCAGCCTTTGGTAATTGACATGCCTCTTTCTAAAATCTGTTAGCCTAGACAGCACTGACATTCAGAGCTGACAAATTGAGGCATGTAGGTAAAGACCAAGTGACCTGCTCCAAGCCATAAATAGGGGAAACTTCTCGGCCACAGAGCAGCTTAATGGGGACAGCTTCATAACCACAGGATCCTTTGCCTTTTTCTTGCATTCCAGAACACGGAAGAGGCTCTCCCTTGTCATTAGATATGGAAACTGTCGCTAGTATTGGCCGTGTCCCTTCAACACAGGTTCTCGCTCCAGATCTGGTGCTCACACCATGACACTGCAAATTCAGTCCTGAATTTGAAGCCATGTGCATGGATCAGCTGGAAGATCCTGATTTCCTGCCTGTTCTCCCACATAGAGGGCTGTATTGATCCTGCTTGGAAACCTCTGCATACTTCTTCATGAGATTATATTCTGACAGTTGGGTGGATTTACTGATCTGTTCTTTTTGCTCTCTAACTTGTCCTACTGTGTATTAAGGACTATATGGCTAATGCTCTCTGACACCATGCGTTTTCATTACATCCAAATCCAAAGTCTCCTTAAATTCCCTTCTGTATATTACACGCAAGGACAACTTTCAAGAGACATCATCTTGGAGGAGGAGAAGGGGGAAAACAAGGAGGAATGCAGATGACTGTGGTCTATTAAACTGATTTGTAGCGGAGTCATGACAGCGAATCTCCTTCTGCACTTTCTGTACATTTTGGGGAGGGTCATTCTGTGGTTGAAACAGGACAGACACAGGTCAGTAGCTTTTAGGAACGGAAGCCCTGCCTTTAAAAATGATCATCCCTCTAGCAATCTGCTGTGCTTAAATAGAACAACTCGTAGCCAGTGGCAGATTTATAACATACTCTAGGCCAAACAGTGACCCGTGAAGGATGCTCTGTCTTCCTTTAATTTGGCATCCAACCAAGCTGTGTCTGCACCATTACAGAGAAACCTGCAACCCAGCCATTGTGTGTGCGCTGGAATGCGTGTGAGCGCACGCTGAGCTAATTGCTAGTGCTAAGCATCACTCGAGACTGAAATATCTGTGTCTGTATGATGATACATGAGTGTCTGAAAGATGTCAGATCCCTAATCAAATGTCTTTTGCCTTGGGGGCTGCCAGTAACCTCTCTGCAGTATTACTCATTCTGGCAGGTAGTTTTCCAGAAGCTCACAAATGCAGGAGGCTCTGAAAAATTAGGAGGTGAAAAAAACCACTTCTTTTATCCTAAAAAGCAGCACCAGGACTGCCATTTTTCTGGCGTGCTTTGGACCAGCTTTCAGCAAATACCCCCAACGAGAAGGCTAGAGCCTCAGCTGTTGGAAATCAGTAAGGATCAGCTTTTTTCCACCAGGACAGGATGCTGTGCTTGTTATGATGAAAAACAGTGTTTCTTTATGTAGAGGGAGGCCTCTTTATGTTCTGAGAAGCAAAATGTGCCTTAACGCTGCAGGCACTGTTTAGGATGGGGGAAAAAAAGCTGAAGTAAAACCAGAGGTTTTATATATATGTCCTTGAAGAATTTTTTTTAGCCTGTGATATCACACCATGATTTTACACTGCTGCTTAATATACACATGAGAAATTTCAGGGCTGTTGAGCATGCAGATTTTCCTAGGGGATGAGCGCAAGGTTATTTAGCACAGGTGTTTCTGTAATTGTACAACCCTCCCTATTCATATGCCCATAAGCTCTTATTCCCTTGTGAATGGTGCTGTTGTCTAGCATTAGAGCACCAGGTTCTAATAAAAAGCACAAATAATATTGCTTTACAGTGACCCCTTCTGTGACTCATCTTTCATGTCACAAATGCATGCATCTCAGGGAGAGGGTGATTTTGTGGTAAATATTATTCATTTAAGCAAGCGTGTATGCACGGTTTTCTCTCAGATGTTGTTTTAGACAATAACATAGTTCACAATCCAGGCTGGATGTACCATGCACAACGTGACAAAAGAGAGAGAATACCTTCAATTCATATGCTGCAGATTATTACTGAAATGGTCGGGTTGCTCCCCATATTTGGCTGGCGCAAACTACATTGGGCATACCTCCACTGAAATGAATAATGTTTTGCTCAAGATACTTAAAGAAGTTGGAGAGCACTGTTGTGTGATTATCTCTATTGTTGCCATGCAGATTCCATTCCAGAAAAGCTGTGTGCCCTGTTACCCACTGCATTCAGCATATACATCTACCATGTCTGATATCTGTGTGTGTAAATGGGCAAGCAGGCAATAGCCTGTCTGATTCCCACCCCATCTCCAAAACTCTACTATACCCTTCTGCATTTTCACTCCTATATCTGTTAAATCTCTCGACTACTCCATCCCAGAGACTGTAGCAAAAGGGACACAAAAATTACTGGTTTATGTTAGTTTGGCTCTTATTTTATTTTACAAAACCACATATTTGTAGCAATCATTGTTTTAGGGGTTGTGATTAAACAAGACAATATGAATTATTCTGATTTTTTTCCTCTTTAACTTATGCCAAGCGCATGGAAATTCATGAGGCATCAACACGAGCTGGCTGTGCTCAGCATCTCTGATAATCAGCCCACAAAGCTGGAGCTACAGTTACTGAGCTGGTCAGTGTTCTGGTACTCGCTGCTGCTTGGTACATATTTTTATAGAACGGTATCATCTATTATTCATTTCAAATTTAAAAATACACAGAAATGCAGCAGAAAGCTGCCTTCAATTCTTTTATATTGTTCCTATGTAGCTTGGATTCAGTTGCCTGAGTAAACACCAGGTTCTGTAATGAAAAGATTAGTTCTCCCCTGCTCTGCTACAGAGGGTCCCCCCTGATTCTGGATCCCAGCAGCCCTACTTAATTACTAATTAGCGTTTTTTCCCTTTCTTCCCATGTCAGTTTTGTCTGATAGTGAAGATTGCTTAGCAAGTTGACTTAGCACCTTTGCTAACTGCTCTGTAGTGCTGTGCTTTGATTTATTTATTATTTTTTCAGGGCTTTTGAAACACATTAGCTTCAGTAACCCTTTCAGATGCACTGCTTCTATTTTTGACGGTATTCTTGGTTGCAAGAGAAAGAAGTTTGCAGCATTTGTTTTGTGGTATAAAGCAAAATGCGTATTTTTTTTTTTTACTGTGCACTGAAGAAGGGTGAGATACCAAATGAGGCTGCAAGCTGTAGAGGCAAAGTTGAAGGGGCAAAGTTACACAAGATGGCAGGGGTTGGCAGTGGAGGGTAAAAAGCAGTCTGGATTGTGGCTTGAGAAAACAGAATCAAAGGTGACCTTCCTTTAAGAAAAAATTTGCAATTTGGCTCCCTAGCTGTACTGCGAATTTTCCTAATCCAGCTGCAGTTGTATGGCAGCAGCATTTTAAAAATATATTGTCTGGGTCACAATTCCCCAGGGCCCTCCTGATGTATGCCTGAGATCTTGCACATAAAGAGATAAGCCAGGTTTAATGCAGGCTGGTTTGCTAATCGTGACATTTACCTCAATGCATTCCTTTTGTTATTACCCATCCAAATGCAAACACCAATGGAAAAAAAACCACCTATAACTGTGCTAGTAATTATTGGAAAGAATAAAAATCTGAAAGCAAACTTAAAAATCTAGATCTGAAAGAGCACAGAAAGGTTTGGGGAAGGCATGATAGAACAATAGAAATTGATCATCTTGCCACCCTGCTGTTGCTATTATTACATTAACTCATATGCATATGCTTTTCAACATGCTGGTTGCTGCTCTTCTGGGATCCACAAACTTCCAGTCGCTGCCACAGCTGTGAGCCCTCACTTCTATCCTACACTTTTTTTTTTTTTTTTTTGAGTTAGCGAGAAGAGCTCAGAGGAGCAGGAAATCTGCAACCATGAATGTCGCTAATGGAGGAGCACTGATAGAATAGGGGAAATTTCACATGGTTTTTTCATTAAAAAAGAAAATTCTGTTTGTCAGTTCTTTTGCTCCATAAAAGAAGCAGTCACTGCTTTGCCACTTCCCTTGTCACTCCTGAATCCATCGCTGGCCTGCAGGTCCCATCTCTTTGCCGGCAGAGGCCAAGGCAGGAGAGAGCCCGAGTATGGGGTGGACCTTTTTGGCATCCTCCTGCCGGCTGCCCTGCCTGCAGGGAGAGCACTGCCTCCCTGCTCTGCCTGAATAGGCAGGAGGAGCCAGGCGGACGCCAAACGGGGCAAAGCCCCTCATGGGGCGCAGCTGAGAGAGCCAGCAGCTCTGGTTAGAGACCTCTGCCCTTCTTCAGGGATGGTGAGGGGCCAGCAGCCAAGAGTGACCAAGCCACCGTGCAGCAGCAGCAGCAGCCTCTGAGCTGGATTCCCTTCCTCTGAGCTACTCCTGCATGCTGCTCAGGCTTTGCACCTTGTGGGGTTGCACTCCTTATGTTTTCTGATGGCTGATTTTTGCCATAGCTCTGGGTGAAAGGCAGAGCTTTCCTCCATGCGATGCCCAGCTGGATGAAGGGATGAAGGCGTTTCATTCCGGTTGGTGCAGCTCTGATTTTGAAAAGAGGCAGGCTCCAGAGGGAATGGGGCAACGCATCTTCCCAGCTAGTGCTAGCGGCTGTGGAAGAGGAATTGCAAAAGGCCACACCGCTGTGCAAGGTTGAACTGGAGAGGAAGGCAGAAAAGCGTGCTTATAATGGTCTGAAATTTAGTGGAGCACTTTGCAAGATGAGGCAAGGTGGGGGGGGGAAAAAAGGGAAGTTAAAAATTGTCGCTGGAGCACAAAGGAAAGAAATCTATGTTCAGAAACAAAATGATAGTCTGGAAAATGGAAAAAGTTTTAACAGAAGGTTTTGTAATGTCAGGGGAAGTTACATTCGAAAGTAATTTTTCTGAACTGATCAGAACTCTTTGAATCTGCAGAGCTGTCACCTTCAGAAGAGCTCAATTCGCTGCAATTAAATGACCTGAAGAGTAGAGTAGTACTTAAAGTCAATTGCATTTCTGAAGAGCGATGCTGAAATGAGAAGCCCAGACGCTGCCAGCAAGTATAGAATAAAATGAATGGGACCTGAAGATGTTGTATGACAAGAAGGTGAATTTGTGAAAGTAACTAAAACAGAAAGCCTCAGCTGAAAAGGCCTGCGTAAGACAATACTCTGCTCCTAATCAGAAGAAGAGTCTTTGATATGATTATTCAAATCAAAGAGCTCTTCTGTTAAGTATGCCTTTATCAAAATATCCATCAGAAATATTGTCCTGTAATGTTTAAGCTCTAGGCATGTGCTGAAATGGTAAGCATGAAAGTACTTCAAGGGAAACAAAGCGGAGTGCTCCTAGATGCAGGACGACAGCCCGGCATTTCACATGCGGTAGAAAGCTCTCCTGCGGTCTGTAGCGTTGTCTTTTGCAGCCTCCAAGTACAGTCAGTGTAGACAGATGCCACACACGGCTGGCTACCCTGCGCATATGAATATGGGCACGCTCAGCACACCACCATCTTTCTCATCTATCGCTTTCTTCTTCAGCCTGTACTTAGGACTTTGTAGTCCTACAGAGACTTACAAACCAGGCATTCGAAGCAAATCAATTTTAAAAGTGCACAGAGGTCCCAAGAGATCAGAACAAGCCATTTATCTGCCACTGTGACTATCCAAGGTTGTCCATCTTTTAAACTGCCATTTCAGCAGGATCACGAAGGACAGAAAACCAGGAGACCAAACAGGTCTCCGTTCCTCTTTGCAATGATGGTGTTTCAGATCCATGGATTTCAAATGTGTGCAGGGTGGGCTGACCCACCGCTCCTCCCTTGCTGCTGTTTCAGGGGTTTTTTTTTCCTTTCTGGGAATGAACAGGGAAGGGATTAATTTATTAGTCCAGAAAGTGAGCGTTCAGGAGAGGTCTCAAGCTACCTTCTATGTACCCTTTCTGCTGGGAAAACCCTGTCACCCAGCTCTGCTTGCCCTGCTGCCCCCAAACTCGCATTGGGCAGGTCTCTAAGGAGTACAGACAGTTTTGGGGCTGGGACATCCCTGAGCAGGGTATCGGGTAGACAGGCCCATGGCAGGAGCCCCTGTCACCCACCAACATGTGAAGAAGAATGCAAAACCACAGCACCATGGTCTCTTATCTTTGCATTCTTCTTATCTAAAATCCTTCTGTGTGTTTCCACCACGGGAACTTCATTTTGGAGCTGAGACGCTGCAGGGGAGCAAGCTTTGCTAATCAGTCAGTGTATTGTTTCATTGCGGTGGGCGTGAACACAAAGGCATGTTTGGAGATTGCTGGCTGGATGCTGTGTGACTGAAAATTAACAGGGAGTGCTGCCTGGAGAAGACCTTTTTGGCTGGCTTGTGAAAAATGTATGTTTATGCAAACCAATATGAATGCTGCAAGAAAAATCAAAGGTGCTCTTTTGAAACTGTAACCCTGCAATGAGGTCACGATACTCCTATACTCAGCAGTCCTGGGAGGTTTTTTTTCCACTTTTCCACCTTCACAACAGATTTGAAACACATTTTTTTCACAATTATTGTGCCACATGCAAAGTCTTTGTCTTCATTTGCCCAAACATCAGCCATTTGTTTTCAATTACTTGGGTAATAAGCAGAATGGTGTTTTCTGAGAATGTGCAATAACTTTTTACCCTTCCGAAACCAATAGGGTTTGACGAGGGACTGTTTGAACAATATTTTATGATTTCAGTGAATTGGCACTGAGTTACTTTTCTAATAGCCTGTATCAGTCAGGCTTACAAGAAACACTTCTGCCACCACTTCCTAAACTTATTGCTCAGGAATGAGATGTTTAAGTAGCAGTGTTACTTTACTGCCTGTTTCATGCTCTCAGGTCTGTCATAGATAAGTTCAGATAGATACGCAGTAAGGAAAATGTCAGTGTGAATAAAATGTGGGAGAGAGGATTCATAATCCTTAGCATGATCCAAAAACACGATCCATCTATTCTGGGGTTTTTTGCAGGTTTTGTTATGTTTGACCATGAAGTTCAGACTTGCAGGAGGGATCTGAAGGGACATGAGCCTGACGTCAAGCAGTGCAAAACCACATTTTGTGTGTTTGTTGCTATACTTTTTAACAGTCTTCAAGGAGCACACAAGGGGATGATTCCACAAATCTTGTACCTGTTACAAATGAGCTGTCTGCACTGTCTTCCAGCATCAGCTTCAATACCTTCAGTAACATCAGCTCCCACACCTGCTTCAGTAAGACAACACATGCCTATATGACTGTCTCATCATTTTAATCATTAGTCTCCTTTTCTGACATGTTATTAGCCTTATTACATCTCTGACTTGTAAAGGCGATCATCTGAGATGTGCTTTCCTTTCAACTAGTATAAAACCACTTCAAACAGAATCTCAAGGCATCGCGTAAATAAGTTCCATGTAATTTTTTTCTTTTAGTGGTTAAATATATGTGCCTGCTTATGCTGGAAATCTTTTATGGCTGTTTTTAAGTAGAATGGAAGCTGGAGTAGGCTTCAAGCCAAAAGAACGTTTTATTGGATACTTCTACCCCACTTCCTCCTTTCCATTGTTCTTACATGCCAACAGGTCTCAGACTATCTGAAAAGTCAAATGTAATTTCACACATGCAGCCATGTAATAGCAAGATCTGATGTACCTGTACAGGTACACTTACTTCACTTACACTAACTTAAAAATGAAAATCAAACCATCCTTGAGGTGCAGGCAGCAGCTCTGTATATTATGCTAAAGAAGCAATCTTATAGTCTTGATCACAGATATGTAAAGGTCTCACCCTGTTGGAAATATTTTGAGTCTATGTTTTACATCTTCTTTCCTTTTTTTATCTTCCTTTTTCCTTTTTGTATGACTAAGGAGAACACATGGAAGGTAACGAAGAGAACTGACCTTGTCCAACTTATTGTCCCTGAGATTTTCTTACACCACATGATGCTTTCCTAGTGTGACCATAAAAAAAATCCTTCAGCACTTCAGCACCCTATTGTTTTTCCTTCATACTGCTGCTGTTGACATCTGCATGACAAGAACAGCAGTAAGCAAGAAACTGACAAGCAGACTCTCCCCACAGCTAGGTTTGCTTCTCACATTGCTGTTGTCATGACATCATTCCTCTCTTTATAGAGTACAGCCCTACAATTTCCCTGGCCTTAGTGGCTATTGCTTCTTGATAATACTTTGCCTATTTTTTTCTCGTAAAAGCTGACCTTATTTCATAAACCTTATTTCATATTAAATTCCCATTCCACTTTGTCATAACATTTATTTACAACCTTGCACTTTTTTTAAAATTATTTCCAGAATTTTTGTATTTCTTCATGAGTCAGACATTTGGTTTCCTTAATTATATCTGAGAACTCTGCCCTAGGTTATCCAAGCTCTGGACATGAGTCCAATTCCAGGACAATTACAGGTCATTCCCATCTAATCCTTACAACAGGGTACTACACTGCTTCAAAACTAACTTGCCATGCTTGCATTTTGGGTGCACTCTATCCTAAAGTGTTATGATAATATTCCTGAGAAACCTGACCTAACTCTGAAGCTAACCTTGCTTTGAGTGAGAGGCTGGACTATGGAGATCTCCACAGATCCCTTCCAAATCAAGTATCTGTCATATTACGGTATGGACAATCAGAGAAAAGGGTCTCTAACTGAACAGAACATATGTCTAAAGCATAAAACTAGCTTTGGACAAGTCAAATAATGTATCTATTTATTGCTTTCAGAGTCCCTTGGGGAAAAAAAAAAGCATTTAAGATAGGAAGTTGTGTGGAGCTATTTACAACATAACAAGCATAGATCATTTACTAAATAAAGAAACAGTCATCATGCTTTTTTCAGTTTTGAAGTGGTGCTGTGACTGTGAGATAGATGAAATACAATATTGGGAATTCCTGAAACCAATTATGGTAAATGATTGTAACACTGCATCCTCAGATATGCATAATTTGCTCTTACTGCTGTAACTAATGAGGTAGATAAGAAAATAATGTCCATATGCATATGTGGACCCATGTTTTTATCTAGTAGAAACAGCAGAATTCATTATGCTGGCTAATAAACTAAAAGACATACCTGATAATAATGGTGCCGTGAAGAACACAGAAGTGTGAAACACCTCTTTCCTAGGTAGTAGGAAGAGTCCAGGAAAAAGTAGTGCAAAACTCTAAGCACAAGAGGGTTCATGTAGGAAAATGGTCTCTGGTAAATGTTGGTAGTTCCCTATGTCCAACTGACTGTGGCAGTCCATTACTGGCCTATCTTTGGTTTTATTTTAAACACAATTCATAGAATCATAGAATGGTTTAGGTTGGGAGGGAACTTAACGATCATCTAGTTCCAGCCCTACCTGCCATGGGAAAGGACACCTCCCACTAGACCAGATTGCTCAAAGTCTCATCCAACTTGGCCTTGAACGCTTCCAGGGATGGGGCCTCCACAGCTTCCCTGGGCAACCAGTTCCAGTGTCTCACTTCCCTCACAGTGAAGTATTTCTTTCTAATACCAAAATCTGCCCTCTTCCAGTTTGAAGCCATTACCCCTCATACCCAGTTCAGGATACCTGGAAGTCGTTGCTGAAATTCAATGCAGTCCAGCTCCTCCAGCTACATAGTTTTCCTCCTTCCCTTGCATTGTCCCTCCATGCAATAGCAAAAAGTGAGCTGTTTCAGTGAGACAACCCACTAGAAAATGTTTCATGTTGTAAACACAGAAGATGTTATTTTAGGTGGATCTGTTTTCCACCAGGTCAAGTGTGTTGGGGTTGAACATACAACAATGTGTTTTCTACTTCTTTCCTATAAAAGGGGTGGTATGAGTACATGGGGAGCCAGAGCTGCCCTTTTGACAAGAGGCAGTTTCCCCATCACAATGTGAGACAGAATTGTTGGTGCAAAATGGGTTGACACACAACTGTGAGTTAAAACCAAAAATACTTCATGTTGATAATAGTAAGTGTGAGACTCTATCCCATGACGGCTATTTGTCAGACTTTAATATAAAAGCAGATTTTTTTGCTCTTTTTCTGTCATCCAGGCCTTTCCAGTTCTGCCTGTACTGCTGTTGTACTATCTGAGGCTTGCGGCCACTAAGGTGTTGGGATAGTCATATAATTCAGAGCATGATAACTGCCTAAATACCTTCAAAATTGGCACAAGCACTGAATCCATGCCAGGTAACTCTATTTTATTGCATGTCTTCCAGTGGCCTTCCCTCAGAAACTTTCTTATGTGTTGTTTTTCTACACCTGTCTCATCAGGTCTATGATCAGTTACGATTTGTCCTTAACTTCTACTCCCAAATAGATCCTGCTCTCTTATCCTTTTTAGAAAGGCCTGTTCAGAGGCAGGTGGTATCTACAAAGGAAGGAATTGCATCCTCGATTTCATGTGGCATGCCCTAACACCTCTACTTTCCTGCCTTTTATCAACTGGCAGGTGAAGCATGTAAAACCACTGTTGCAGAATGAGAGGCTGTTACCTTCAGTCATCTGCCCTAACCCCTTGTTTTACCTTTGGTGGAAGGAGAACATAGGGAATTTATTTCCATTCTTACGCGTACCCACTGTTTTTCTTCTGTTTTTTCTGCCCACTCTTGCAAGACCACTGTGCACCATACGGATGTCAGCTGAGTTGTTGCTGAACATAACACATCACAAGTTTTATGGGCTGTGCTCCATTTCACAGTGGTGGAGAACATGGAAAACCAGGGTTATTTATACTTCCTTGTTCTCTGCCAAGATACTTACTTTGCAAGCATGTGGCCTTGCTGGGAGGGATAAACTAGTTTTTGGTAGCTCTGTGCACTGTGAAATCTCTCGTCTACTGCAAATTCCATCCCCTTTGTATGCACAGGCCTAGGTCATGAGTGTGGATGGTCACTTAAGTGCCTCATAAACCTGCCTAGAATTTTTCATCTTGACTTTTATGTGCAATACATTAAGAAGAGTTTTGCATGAGTGAGGTTCATTTATACAAGTCTTCCATGCTTTATTAAAGTGTTTCTTTGTTGAAATAATAGAGTGCTGTGAAAGAGGGGGGAAAAGAAGCAAAAATTACAGCCTTGATCTAACCACAAAGGCCACAGATATTAGGCATTGCCTAGAACTACCCATGTACATCTGATAACTTACATAGATAATTACAAGGTATTCTGGCAGAGCAAGTACTAATTCTATACCACTGATTTCCTCTACTAGGAATAACCCAGAACAGAAATGAGTTCTCTGTGTACCTTGGGTGAGCACATATTTGGCTATTCTTTGCCACAGAGATCTTGACAGCTTTATGTATAGGGCCAGCTGACTCTTAGCTCTCTAGTTACCTCTTAAATGAGCTTGATCCTCACTGAATTTCAGATGTATAACATAGCATAAACTACAGAAATGGCAGGACTGTGATCAAAAAAGGGTTTTTTTTTTCCCTTGGGAACTTCTTCCATTGCCACCTTTGTAATAAGCCTCAAGATGCAGCTCGAAGCACTAAGCTAACAGAAAAGACAATTTTAGTACTTGGGTTTTTATCCATTTTGAAAGAGTTCCTCTCTGCAGCTGTCTTCAGAAAGCTCAAAAAGAGCATTATGTTTGCAGTGAAGGATGGAACTATACCACATTGCCATTGAAAATGGTGACTCCTGGTATTCTTTTATTCAGTAATATGCACAGAATATGAATTAAATTTGTTAAAACAGTGACTCATTTTTGAGAATGGGTACAGAGTATAAACATAACAGAAGAGTGATTTCATAGAGCAAGTCTATATGTTTGCTTTAAGGGTATTATTTTTGGTGGTGGAGAAAAAAGTTATTGCTTGCCTTTACTGACATAAAATCTGCTGTGAAAATGAAAAGTAAATCTTTTTCTGCCCACAGGCAGGAATAGTTACCCAATCGGTGGATGTTTCTTTCAGTGATGTTGAGTACTTTCTGATGGGGTAAATTTTTTTCTACAACAAAGAAAACATCAAAGCTTCATCTTAAATATAGGTGAAAGTCTATCTCTGAGAGAAGATACACAGCGTACTAATGTACAGTGTCCCTAACGCATCTCAATTCCATGCAAGGACATGTGATGCTATATTTGAGCCTGTGTCTAGCTGTCATTTCTATCATTGCCTGTAGACAAAAAGGATGGACTCCATTTCAGGAACTGGAGTGGGTGTGAAGACCTCTTACCTCCGCAACTAGTTCTACAGTTTTGCTGGCTGATTTACTGCAGCTCATTTAATATATCTGTCTCTTAACTCCTAGCTATGAAATGAGGTGACATTTCACATACAAAGTCCTTGGTGAATTAGGCATAAATGCACTTACAATTTTGGGATCCTCAAATATTTGGCTCATTAAACTACTCAAATGTCAGAAAACTGGTGTGGGGCAGAAGGCTTGCTTTGAAAGAATCTTAAAACAATTTTGGATCTTGTAAAAAAAATCAGTAACATTTTCTTTTAAACTACCAGGAGGGTGTACCAGATTAAGATACTCACACATACCTACGATACAATGCAGATGTATTTGTAGCCTGATGAAATTTCTATGGGTTTGATCAGATTTGATGGCCACTTGAATAGCATGACCCGAACTCAGGTTTTGAAATATCCATGTTTGAATGGTAAGTCTGTCGTACAAACTCAGATGAGTACAATGTCCTTATGTTGGCTAGAGGCAAAGCGCTTTCAGCAAAGCTCTGAGGTATAAGAAGTCAAACTGGTAAATCTGCTCTCATTGAGTGCAGTTGGTTGGACATGGAGAAATGGCAGGAGTACTTTCCAGCACAGACCTGCTAACAGCTTTTCCCACTGGAGGCATGCCCAAGAAGGCAGAAATTCTGAGTGCTTAAATCTGCACTGCGAGTGAGCTGCAGCTTTATTTGGGTTGGAGTAGGAAGACTTGGTGGGAGAGTCACCCTGTAGCTCTGTTAAAACGTGTGATATTGATGCAGAATGAATGCCTAGAAAGAAAGTTTCCATACACCATAAGCATGTTAGTTGCTTTCCAGCAACACAAAATATTTCTTGAGAAGATCTGTTCGCTTCAGGACAGCCCTCCAAGGGGAAGAAGTCCTAGCATGTGCCTTATCTCCATGAGAGGAATTTTGCCTTTTATAGTCATCTGTCTCTCCGTGACATCCACCAAGCACATAGCATGCTGCTGTCGCTGCACATACTTCATTTGTGGGTGCCAGAATAGAGGAGATGATCTGTTCTTGTGGGTCGTATTTGAAGCCATCTCCTGCAATGCCATCACAGAGATGAGCGACATGCTGCTTGCCAAGCTGACCTGAGGCCAGACCAGCTTAAAATGCTGATGTGGGCACCAACATGCAAGAATGTTTCTTGTGCTTCTAACCGCTCCCAGGAAGAGAGCAGCAACTAAAACACAGAACTTCATTGCATTATTTCAGTAATTCAGTGGCAAAAAGTTCTGAAGAAGGACTGAAGGAATCTGCAAAAAAATCTCCCATTATTATTCAGATAATCAGACATTTATTCTATATTAATATTATATGTATACACATATATGTGTGCGTGTATATATATATATACATGCACACATATCTACATGTGTGATACGTACAAAAAAAATACACTAAATTATAGGTGAACACTGACAAAGAGTTCAGAATGCGTCACAATGAAAGCGTGCTTCTTGTAATCCAAACATTTGGTTGTATTTAACGTTAGTTTATGTCAATTGCACATACAAAATCTGAGAGGTGTCAGAAATCCTATGACAGGTTCAGTTTACAAAACTGGCCAACTTTGCAAAATACCGTATTGCAAGCACAAATAAATAAAAAACATCATATGCACAGTAATTATGCAGCAGCCATGCTATATCAGCTATAGGTATGCTACAGTACATATTCTGAAATAAACAGGGTGCTTTTCTGTAGTAAGGCACATAGAGTATTAACTTAGATGCTTGTTTCCTGAATACATTTGAAATTATTTACCTGCGCTTCTGTATGTTTTTCACCTCGGCCTCGGGTTGCAGTCAGGTCATGGCGGTCTGAAGAAGGAAAGCAGTTTTTTGCTCCAAAACTGCAAGAGCTTAGAGAGCTACCAGAGAATCACAGACCTTTTAGTGCTCTACAGATGGAGGTATGGTTTGCTGTCAGTTTCCCTTCAAAACTCAATCAGCCTCTCCTTTGTTATACTTTTAGGGCCGTTTGGAGATAATTTTGACTTAAATTTTAAGCCAAGTAAGGGCCCGTGTAGTGTGCTCTTCTGCCTAACACAGACTACAGCTCTTTACCTAATAATTTCAGTACCAGACTCATAACCTTTGTTTTTGCTGCAGCATCTCTCTGGGAGAGACAATCCTGATTTCAAAATGTCAAATGACATGCAATTATTTGCTGAGCACTATCATGAGTACGATATGAATTGTGAAATGAACCCTGCTCTTTTAAGTAGGGAACTTGGCATATCTTAGCAGCAGCTGAACATATTGTAACGATCTATTTCTGTATCTGAAAAGTCCAAGGGAAACAACTGGATTGATCAAGCTAGCACACGAGAATTGGAGAAACAGACTGTGCACAAGATGCTATTTTTTGCTGCCAGTTCCAAGGTCCTAGAAATGGTTGCGTGTATAAACACGTCTGCTTGTCATAGATCACTCTTGTGTAATGAGGCAAGCAGCACATGGTGCTGTAGAAATTTAAAATGTGCCAAGATGAAGGAACCAGCACCAATGCACAAGCACAAAACTAGTCATGCAGAAGATTACCAAACAATACTAACTGGAAACTTAAATATGAAGCCTTTTTATTTAAAAAAAAAAATAATCTGTTTTCTGTTTACTTCATTGTAGCTGTTTGCTACTTTATGAACACAAATTTATCTCAGTTACAGTGAATGTAATTCCTAAGGGCACACTTCTTATACAGGGACTACATTTACATGGTGTCACATGCAGAACAATGAAATTCCTATCACAGATAGAAATAGCAAAATTAGTGGTGGTGGTGGTGGTGGTGGTGGTGGTGGTAGTAGTAGTAGTAATAATAATAATAGTAATAATAATAATAATGCAATCAGAACAGGCAGGTTTGGTCAACTTTCTTGCTCTGTATTTGAGATAAGTTCCAGGTGATGTCTCCATGCCAGAAAATGTGAGTGATAACTTTCCTGTTACACAAACAATTCATGAGGATGGTAAACAAGCAACCAACACCACTATACTGTTTTTATTTGGAGGAACAAACAGTGTGCAACATAAAATTTGGGCCTGTTTTCTCAGAAAGAGAAAAAAAATGAGGAAAACCTGGCTAACATCCTTTCTCCCTCCAAGAACTCATGTCAATGGTCCTCTTTCCCTCTGAAGTCACTTGTCATTCTAAAACCTCTTTTCTCCTATTTCTGCAATTTTATTATTTAAAACTTGAACTCTTTCTGTCCAAACATCGAATTTCCCTACATCTACCCAAGAAAGAGTTTCTACTGAGTGTGCTGCTCCTCCAGCCAGAGCCCACCACTGACTTTTCTTGCCATGTTCCTCTGCAGGTGGCACAAAGCCACAACAAAGGCATCACATTGCCCCAGGTCTCTGTTGGCCTCAGGTTGCTTGTTATTCCCTCTGGAAGACCAAAAGGTTATAAAACTGCCTGCATTTTCATAAGCATTCCTAGAGGAATGACCTACTTGACTTCGGTGGACTTTCAATCACTGAAATTTAAATCATGTCTTAAAGGTTTTTTCCCCTCGAGATATGCTATGTTCAGTGAAAGGATAAATCAGGGATCTGAATATCCCCAGGAGTCTCTGGGGAAGTTTTTGAATGTTAGTATAGCATTTTATTTGACCACCAATTTTTGAAGAGACAGTCATCCGCAGCAGGCTGTTGCCAAAGTCAATGATGTCAAGTAGCTATGGCGACTTAAAGGAAACTAAAATACGCAAAGTACAGCGTTTCCTAAGAAACTCCATTTAATAAGGTACATCACTTCAAGGATCTTTGTCTTCACTCCCTTCCAAATACTTGCAGAAATGCATCTTGTGTAGATTCAAAAGGTGTTTCCCAGAGTAAAAGTTTTATGCTTGTCTCTGTTGTGGGGCAGCTGAATGATCTCCCAAAATTATCCAACTACTTTGCAGCTGAGAATCATGTATGTACGCATGTACAAAAGGCTGCAAGCGTGCTGCATGTATGTGATGTCTTACCACTCAACATTTCTATAGCTTTATCATTTCTAAGCTCCGTACTGATATTTTCTAGCCATTAAACAATCGTACCTTACCTGGAAAGAGATGAGGATTTTTTTCATCTAGAGTGTTTAAACATGCACTTATTCCTCTTAAGATCAGCAGCATAATTTTTATTTAAGACTGGACATCTTAGAGCTGTTTCATGACAGGGCATTATACATTAGGAAGATGGAGAAAAGCAGTTACGTGGATTTTTATTACTCTGTAGGTACAGTCTTGGGGAGTTGCACCTTCGTGATGCAGGTTTGGTGAGGATGATTTAGCTTTCAACAGTGACCTCTTCTGGTGTCCACAGGGAGATTCTCTGTACTGCAGACACCGTACTGAAACTGTCATTTCTAATGTGAAATACTTTGCTTATAAAAATTATTATTTTTTAGTCATGATCTAAGGAGCATAAGTGGAAAAAAGGAGTCTGCCATAAAGACCTAGCTTCCTTCCTGACCTTGCTTTATTAAGACATCTCTGAGTACTCTTGATTTTCAAACACTAAATGTCATTTAACCGGGATCAATGCCTCTTAGCAGAGCCGCATTACTTAGAGAATATGAATCGATGCTCAGTCCTGTGCTAAACATAGAAAAGGCTATAAGTAGGGGTCTGGGGCAATAATACCAGCCAAACAACTCATTATTTTCTTTCTGAAGGTGAAATACTGAAATTTCCATTCTTGCGAATCCATTCCTCCCATCCTCAATTTTGTTTCTTTCTTTCTGAATTAAGAGCCCTAGTGCCATTTAAAAGTTTAATGGTTCCTTTCAAGACCATTTGATTGTAATGATCTGTGTTGTAGAGCTTTCATTCTCTACTCCTGTTCTGAGACAATCTTCATTAATTTGTCAGGCAGGAGCCTCTGCTTCTTAAGCAGAGGGGTTATAATCCCAGTACTGCAATGAAGTTCCAGAGAAACAAAATATACAACATAGCCAGAAATTAAAATCCTGCGTAGATTCATTGTTGCTGTTGTCTTCATTTTTGCAGACTCCTAGCTTGTGTTCCAGGCATACAACCATTTCATTTCAGTTGATAAGCCTTTAAAATTTATGCCTTTCTAGATGAAAAATTTGTTGTTTCTTCTGGAGTGGCATGAGATATTCCGTCACATTCCTCTGCAAAGTGGCAATGTTTCTTCATCAGTACAGCCTTGCTTCCTCAGCGCTTTTCCAGCATTTGGTACCACTTTTTACTACTTTGAGGGGGCTTTTTGGCAGGGCGTGGAAGGGCTGATCTTATTAACATGGTTCCAGCGGGAACGCTATATTTTGTGATATTGCGAAGCTTCTTTTTCTTCTACACACTGCAATACACTTGTAAAATCATAAAGCCTAGCAGGAGCTGCAATCAGTTTAGTTCATCCCGTGCTCTGGTCACCCCAGACAGGTGCATATCCAACCTGATCGCACAGACTCCCAGGATAAATTCAACACACACCCCCGGGCTGGCTTCTTCCAGGGCTTGGATAACGTCAGAAACTACTCCTGATGTCCAATCAGACTCTCCCTTACTACTGTTTAACGCTGCCACCCTGTTGTCCTGCCCCTCATGGGTGCAGAGCACAGGTATTTCCATGGTAATATCTACCTTTAAGTGACTTTAAGTGGGTTCACTCACCTCAGCAGAGTGTAGTCTTCTCATAGCCACCACTGCATCTCAGGCTCGATCTCTGAGGGTGACCGTTGCCGTGTCTCTGGTTGGGAGACAGAGAGCCAGCCAACAAAGTACACCATGGACACAGTGAGCACCCCATCGGAGGGATGCCTGGAGCCGCTGCCTCCTGTCCACTGAGGTGGGCTGGCCATTACACAAAGAGCTGCAATAGTCATTCCTGCATGAAGGAACAAATGCTTGTTGCTGTCCTTGAACTCCGCTCCTTTCATGTTACTGTCTCTGCCTCTTCTAAGTTGCTGCAGCAAGACAGGGAGACAGTGCAAGTCTTCCTGGTTGCTTTTTTTCCCCTTTTCCTGCTGTGGATGTCTAGACCCTGTCTCTGAGGTCTAGAGGGTTTTTCTTCTGTGACAGCTACAAGAAAAGGCTACAAGCGCAGCCAAGTGTTTCCGGTGGGAGCTGAGAGGTATCGCAGCTTTGTGGGAGGCCAGGACAATTAGGGAAGCAGTGAGCAGTGAACACATCCCAAACAGATGGATCTTTTAACTGAGGCTAGGGAGGAAGATGTTAATGGGCAACACTGTGTAAGACTCTCAACAGAAGGTGCTGTCATGGCTGAGCCTAGGATGTATCAGGAGAACTGGGAAAGCTGACTGGGACAGAGTAGCCTGAAATGATGCTCTTGGAGACAGGTGATGGGATTTAATGGGACAGATGAGAAAGGAAGAGGTCTTGAGGCTCCTCACCCAAATCTGCCAGACAAACTACGTAAACCGACTGTTCAGGATCTCATTAAGAGCAAGTTTTACTGGTTGGGATGGTTGCTCATTCACTGTGAAAAAGAGGGTATGAATACGGGAATAACGTGCTCCTTCTTTCTCAGCTACCGCAGGATTAGCTTTTCCCCAGACTCTTTCAGGACTTAATTCCTCTTCTAGAAAAGAGGAAGAGCAGCATCTCCTGAGCATCCTGCTAAGAAAATCCAGCTGTTGTCAAAGGCTATTACATGGCTTAGTCATGCATGATAGACCCTCATGGGCGCTTTGCCAATCACTGAAGTTTATTTCACAGCAAAAGAAAATCGGGATGGTACATGTTTCAAATACTGGGAAATCCTCCTGATGTGTATTCATTTTAATATCATTAGGCCATGTACCTCTGCCACAACTTTCCTAAATGGTGAAGTACACTGAGGTTTGAACAGGATGCCAGTGCTCCTTGAGCATTATTGATGAAGCTGATAGTATCTCCAAAGCACAAAAGAGCTCTGTTTTAATGTGTACTTGCTTGTTTTCTAAGTCCTCTGGCTTCTAGGTTTAGGATCTCATTATTTTTCTGTTTCCCTTCTGGTTAGAGGTAAAACAGAACCAATTTTCTGTTCAGTAATTTTACTTTTCAGTTAAGTCTCTTCTAATTTTCTGAAAGTAACAGTGTATTTTTCAGACAGTATCCATGTCTAGCAGGTGAGGTTTGATGTTTTCAGTGAATACCAAGGCATGGTATGCAGAGAGGCTCCTGCCTACTCTTTTTGCTATAACAACCAAGGTCAGCTCACTTGGTTGTGTGCCCCGTTAGAGTGTCAGAAGGGAAAAAGTGCAGAGGGGTCCCACCTGCAGGGAGGAGCGGACAGGACAGGTGACCCAAAACTGACCAACAGGGTATTCCATCTCATCTGCCTCATGCTCAGTGTAAAAGCCGAGGAATCAAAGGGATCAACCTCTTTTTGCAACAGCCGGTGTCCGATGAGGACTCTGTTCATCTGCCTTTGATCTTGATCCGTGAGTTCCTGAATTCAGTTCCTGAGTTCTGTTCCCCTCTATCACTGAGTCCAAACTGGTACTTCCCCAGTGCCTGCTGGTGATGTGATTGTCATCCTGGGAACTCAACACGGCTTGTATATATTGTATACACTTCATTATTTTCTTATTAATATTATTATATTTTCTTATTAGTATTTTACTATTAATATTTTGATTAGAGTACTTTAGTATCTTTTTCAACNCATCTGCCTTTGATCTTGATCCGTGAGTTCCTGAATTCAGTTCCTGAGTTCTGTTCCCCTCTATCACTGAGTCCAAACTGGGACTTCCCCAGTGCCTGCTATTGATATGATTGTCATCCTGGGAACTCAACACGGCTTGTATATATTGTATACACTTCATTATTTTCTTATTAATATTATTATATTTTCTTATTAGTATTTTACTATTAATATTTTGATTAGAGTACTTTAGTATCTTTTTCAACTCTCTCTTCCTCTCATTCTCTCTCCTCTCCTTTGAAGGGAGAGGTGTTAGAGATCATCTGACATTTGTTTTAGTATCCAGCCCAGCTCAAACAGCAGCAGTGCAATAGAATGTTTTTGGGTTTTCTTTTTTTTTTGTAAAAAAGGCAGAAGAACAGTTTGAATACAGTCAAAAATTTGAAACATTTATAAATTCCAAACTGGATATGACTTATAATATTTTTTCCACACTTTATTGCTAACTCTATAAAGATTCCCTTGTTCTGTTTGCTTCTAAAAGTCATTGCATTAGACTGTGGAGCATAAAAACTCTTAACGGAAAACCTCTAAAGAATAACCCCTACCAGAGAATTTTGTACTGCAGTATCCTTGCAAGCAAAATACAAAAAGGGGTGAACCCAATCTTGCCAATTTGGCTCCACAGTTAGCTTTCCAAACCTTTTTCTTGAGATTCTTTAATTCTGACAGTGAATAGTTTTTATTGAAAAGAAAGAAAAATTATATATAAATTAAAAACCAAGCAGCGTTAATACTGCACAGATTTTTTTTCTCCACTGTTACATTTCTGTGTGCTGGTCCTGCAGTGTGTCATAGGTACCCAGACGCCTACATTGGGCAGCTCAAGGTTTTGTGTAAATACAAAAAACAAAATACTTCTTAAAAGTACAGACCACAAAACTTCCATTGCCCAGATACACAAACACTCAGCCAAATGAGACTTGTAACACAAGTGACGTGATAAAAATTTATTTTATCAGCAATCTGCCAGTCTTCCCTATACAACGTATGCACTGAAAATTTTATGCTGTGAACAGATTCATAAGTGTTTCTACTTAAAAGGATGCCTCCAAGGGAGACTCAGGTTTAAGACACTACCAATAAAGATCTTTTCTCCTCTTTTTTGAGTTTTTGCGCTGATTGTTATCAGATGTATTATACTTCTTGCTCTTTGTTTCTTTTTTCTACATCAGTCTGCAGCAGAACATTGTGAGCCTGTCAAGTAAGAATCCTTCTATCTGACTGACCAGTCAATGGCAACCAGCAATTCCACAAATGGATCTGTTTAATCAAGGTATCTAAGGTGAAGAAGATACTTCAGGAGCTTTGCAGAAAAAGACGACTGACTTGTCATAGCTTCTTATGCTATTCTTAAGTTTGTAAGAGCAGAGTAACTTGGGTCAAGGAGAGAAATCATTGAACAAGAAATAAGTCACTGAAGTGCTTTGCTGAATCAGGTTTTAAGTGTGTACTCAGATGCAGCAGGAATTGTGCACCAGCTGAAGTTTCTGCAGAATGGAAACCTTTTCAAAGTTTAGCTCATTCTTAATTGATATCCTGAACAAGGGTCAACTGCTGATTTAGTGCTTAAGGCACTGGTCTGCAAGCTGCCATGTTCCCTACGCTCCCACCTAAATATTCTTTACAGCTGTTTAAAGCGTTTGGGGTGGGTTTTTTCCCCAACAAAAGTTATCTGGCAAACTTCCTAATTTCTCTACCTTCCCTTAATAATATAGTTGCCACTGCTGTTGCAAGTTTGTATGTTTCTTTCTTATAACCCTTATGCAATGTCTTCTGAATGTTCTCCAGCCAGGAAAGCCCTCTCTCCCCGCAGCTGCCTGACATTAGCACTCCAGTGTGCACAAAGCCATGGATCCCTGCAGCATTGCATCTGCACCCTGACACTGCTCCACTGAACCTTGGCCGCTCTGCTCCCACTGCCTTGTGCAGCTTGGCAGGGGTCACACTACAAACCAAAGGATAACAACCATACCTTGGAGATCACTTTGGATTTAATCGGAAGCCTAGGTAAGACTGAGCCCACCTGCCTGCCCGTATAAAGAAAAAAAGCTTTCGGATAAGACTATGCCAGAACTTGTAATGGAACACCATGGTGCTCTTTGACAAATACTGTCTGTCACATGGAGCCCTTTGGAGAAGAAATTTGTTCCTTCCAAAAAGTCTGAAAGACAGTTATCAAATCCAGCACTTCAGAAGCCATAGCTTTCTTGCAGTATTTGGCCGTGCATTTCATCTTCATAGCTCTCCCTTGCACTTCTGCTATTTGTATTAACCTCTTCTGAGCTTGGTGATGATGAACTAATTTTAAGCAAAAAAAGAAGCTCAGCTTGTGTTGACCAGCAAAAAAGGGCTTCAAGCAAGGTTGTGATTCACTCTGAATACAGCAGAGTAAACACTGGGGAAGAATAAAGACTAATTAAGTTAATGGATGATGTTACAAGCTACTATGGCAGTCTGTTTGCAGACTTCTGGAAAAACATCCCTGTAGATCTTCATACTCCCTTCACACTCCCTTCACTTTTAGAAATTTTTCTTTGTCAGCATGGGGTTAGAAATCATTCCCTCTCCTTTTATTTCTCTCTCTGAAATGGAAGATTTCAATCCTCTGGGCAGTTTTGCAGCAGGTGGTCAATGTAGAAAACAGAACTGTGGAATTAAGAGAAATATTAAGACAAGATCCTGCTACTAATTCATTCTGTGAATCAGATGCAAAGATCTTTTTAACCCGTGAAATTTTCTAACACACTTATGTCTCCAGTGCATGTGATCCTCCTCCTGCCATGCCTCTGGGGAGCCATAGTGACCTTGTGCTTCATACCAAAATCTTTGTACAGCAGAGAGACACAAGCCGTGCAGCCCAGAGGAAAGTGAACTTCAGAAAAAATGACAGGCAGGAGTCAGGAGCTGTTCGTGATGGCTCCCGTTGCTCTGATGCAGTACGGACCGGAGCTGGGCATACGGAGAGACTTTGAAATGAGCTGGATACTGGCTGCAGTGGCCCCAGTTGTCCACCTTTTCCCTGTAGTCAGGGTGAAGGACGTTTAGTTGTCCCCTTGAAGCAGAGTTCCCCTTTCGCATCTGATGTTCCAGGACAGGCACCACATTCCTCATCAAAAACTTAAAGGGTGTAGAAAAGGTTGTACTACTCACATAACTGCCCATTACTGCTATCACACCAGCCAATCAAAGATCTCCCAGTACTTTTCAAAGTACTCATTCACAGTAAGATTGCGAGACAGAGAGTGCTTCATTTGTAGCTGAATTGAGCAGCAACCCTTACAGAAATAGCGCCGTGCATTGTAACTCCGGTTTTGGCTGACTTCTGGTGCCACCAAGTGGTCCTTCATTCAACAGCCTGGCTTGGCCAGGACGGTACTGAAGCAGAACCACGAGCAGACCAGTTCCTACGTCGCTGTAGGGCTGGTAGCACCGTGCCACGTTCTCTGTTTTCTGTGGCGATGGTAAGGAAGGCTCCTGTCTTCACCTAGTTAACGATACTACACACAACAGACAGTATTAAGAACACAAGTATAGATTTACCCACAGGTGTACAGTATGTGTCTCAGAGGAAAGAAATGGCACCTTCCTGCTAAGCAAGAACAGTAAGTGCTGAAAAAATAAATCATTTCACTGCTAACAAACTTATTGAAAAACTCCTTAAAACAAACCAAATCTACTATCTCCATCAACTAACTGTCTAACTAATTGTTGGACAAGAACCTGCTTTCTTTTTGTATTGTTTCTCTGCAAATGTTCCCTGGCCTTACTTGTATGGCGATTCTTGCTACATATGATACAATAATACCTAATTTACATACAGACAAAAAATTACCTTGAAGCTCATTTATCCTGAGCTTATTACCTGAGGAAAGGCAATGGAACACCACACAGGTCTATACGTTCCTTTAAGCCCGTGTCATATAAATATTAGAACTAAAAGCTTTGGGGTTCAGTTTTGTTGGGTCAATATCACAGACTGGACTTCAGAAAACTGTTTTCATGACAGCTCAGGTACAAAGTATTATTCCAGATACAAACAGCCACTGCTCAATTGTTGCTATTTACTTTAGAGTTTAAAAATTACTAGGCTTGCTCTGGTTATCAAAAATTACTCCATTTGTTCCTGTCCCTCATTGCATTAGCTTCAGCACATTTTACAAAATTTTCTTCTCCCCGTCTCAGACATTGTCAGCCCAATGTGCTTTCAGATCTGTCACCATGAAAAAAGCCCTCCCTCCCTTTGTCTCTCTGTGCCAACTTTGACTCTGGGCACCGGTTTCTGTATCAGGACACTTCACCTCAGTCCCCACAGGACATTAGTCACTGAGGAAAGCTGCAAAAGCCTGCCATGACCAGTCTCCCAGTGTAATTCAGTAGCAGCAGCAAAAAATTTTTTCCAAAGACATGCACATGGCCGAACACCCCGCTATCACCATGTCTTCAGTGATGTGTTCTCTGCATAGCAAACAAGAACTAGAGATGGAAAAATAACATGCAGTGATGTAAATGAATAAAATCTTCCCTTTTTCCTTAGTCGCCTAAGGAAATTAGTAAACTTTTCTGTGTTAATTTACTGAGGTCTTCATATCTTTTACCACACATTAAGCTTCATTATCACAAAATGTTACAGATTTTTTTATCACTTCCGAGTGCTTGTTTTCAGTTTAAAATGGGAGAAATTGCTGAGAATAAGATGGGCATACATATTGTTCCTAAGCTTACTAATTTCCTTTATCCTCCGAGTATTATTGAAACTTCTTAGTCAGCTGAAATATGTTCTCCCTGAACTTTTTCCTGCCCTTTCTCTGAAGAAGATGATGCGTATTTTCCCCTTCTGAAGAACCCTGCAAGCGGAGCATGAACTTAGACTTTGTAAATGCATTTCAGGTGTTGAAAAAACTGCCAAGATGCAGCCAGGCAACGACTGTGTCAGAAAGAGGGAGCCCAAGGCCCCAACCAGGGCGTGTGGCAGCAACCTCCTCCTGACAAGTGCCAGCCCTGATATACCCAACACAGGCATCCACACCACTTGATGGCTGACATTTAGTGACATTAAGAGCACAGGATATGCTCAGGTTCAGTATACAGGTGAAGCGCATGTCAGTGGACTTCTAGCCATTTTTACTCCTCTATATCTTTAGGTCCAGGCTGTGATGGCTAGTGAAAGAAGGGTACTCATAACCTTCACAAAAACAAAAACGCAGGTTGGAGTTATTTGCCTGTCTGGTTGCACAATCCCCTAGGCATGGCTGAGCACCCACAGTTCAACACTTAATCCAATGTTCACTTTTTTAATGAAATAACGTCTTCTTCACAGCCAGATCAGGTGTAGAACATTGGGTTAAAAAAAAAAATTGGATGAGAAAAGATGTATTGCCAACCTAAGTGCTCATTATTGTGTTAAAAAGGAAACCTAACCTAAAACTTCAGGAAAAAGCAGCTTTAACACTTGGCACATGTTCCTTGAGAAGAATGTCTTTTAAGAGGGGCATGTAACAGGTCCTCTAGCATGTGTAAAAATATAGGTTTAAAGCATCCTTCAATCCCAAGGCATTGACTGAGTCTATAAGCTTGAAGTCCTTGTGCTGATTCTCACTTGGAGCAGTTCACCTCCAACGGCATCATTTGAAACCATTGGACTAAATGAAATAAGGAGAAAGTGGTCGTGAAAAGGCACATCAGTATTGTAAAATGGCTCTGTAGAGGACTCTCCATGCTCCCAGAGTGGCTGCACTTAGAGCTCACTCGGTACTAATGGGGTGCCTGAAGTAGGATCACTTTTCTGGGAAGCAGGAGTAATGCCAGCTTAGCCCCATCCCTTTGCAGCTCTGAAGACACAGGCAGGCGGAGCAGCTCTCACTTGCGCTCTCTCTCCTGCTTTTCAATCAGCAATTAGCTCCTTTCCTGGCTTGTTTTTCACACCCACCATAGCTTACCCAGGCCTCCGAAATACAGCACCGTGCTTGCCACCACGGAATGAGAGGCACCACAGCAGAGAGGAGGGGAGAGGCTTTAAACAGCTTTCCTTTAAAAAAAATGCTGCTATTTGTTGTTATGATTCACAGACATTGCTGGAAATAAAGGGCAAGTATCTACACAGTAGACAGGGTGCATGAAAGGGCAGGGTCAGCTATACCACATAAATTTTTCTTCCTTCTCTGTAAAACAGAAGGTACAATAAGAAAAATTGCACCTTGTCCCTTCAACACAGTACTGAAACCTTAAGATGTGTCAAAAAAGATCTGTGCAAGGCCAAATTACCAGTTTCATTAAAATCCTTCCGCAGAATAGCCTTTTTTTTAAATGAATATAGCCCCTTCACTGTTACCCCTTCACTGATGTATTCATTTTGACATACATACATGATTTAATTTTTTAAGACCTTTCTTCACCATGGAATTATTGGGAGTGAGATAAGGGACAGATTCCCTGTAGAAATCACCATTTTTTGCTGCAGTAATTTTTCTCAGTTCTCTGATGTCTTTGATTTTGAAAGAAAGGCCACCAGCTTTAATTTTTTTTAAGCTTCTCCTTTCAGTGATTGCAGTTTCATTACATCCTCTTACTCTATCTTGCACAATTTGACGGATGTTGTAAGTACAGGAAGGCCACATATGATTAATGAAACCAAAAAGATAATGCTGCACAAGTATGAATTAAGTAGAACCTGAGTTAGACTTTTTTCTTAATAAAGTTTGTTCTTAAATAAACCTGCAAATCCTTAAGTTGCAACATGATTCCTTGTAGTTATTTCAAAATCCTTGCTTTCCTGAGATAACTGTATTTTCAAGAATTTATGATGACTTCACACATCCATTTGTTAGTTGCGTGGGGCTTTTTCCCACCTTGATAAAGTCGATATAATTCTGACTAAACCCCTCCTTTTAGTGGGGCCGACATTCTACTCTTTTTTTTTTTGCATTGCAAGTATCAGTTTTGTTCCCAAATGATACCACCATACCCACACTTATCCTACAACCACACAGGAAAAAGGTTTAGTGGGAGGTAAGCGTGCATCCTATGAAAACTGTGTGTTCCGCTCTGTGCATGTACGTATGCCTGCAACTTCGTAGATCCCCACTGCACTCATAACACTGTGTCATCCTGGTATCCACAGAGTATTCCATGCATTGCTCTGGTAGGATTCTGACAAGTCCAGCTGGAGTGACTGGCTGGCCTTACACAGGGTGATTTGGCACACATATTGTCTAACCATTCGATAATCAATACAAATAAAGGTTTTAACCAGAAAGAAGTTTAAAAGGCCTGCAGAAAAAAAAAAAGAAACCAAAACATATGTGGGCTATCTGTGGAAGCAGAGTGGATGTTGTGCACCTGGTAGGATGAAACATTCAGAAATGTATCTTGGGATGTTGTTTTTCCTTTGTTTTTCGTGACTGGGTTGCTGCTGTTTACAGCTAGGCACATACTCACCAAAGAAAAAGGTCAAATGGGTTAGCAAGCAAATAACTGAAGGAGCTCCTAACTCACAGCCTGTATGTGCAAGCAGTTAAGGAGTAAGAGTTATAAATAAGGAAGAACAAGCTTTGAATTCACCTGAACTGTGGCTAGATAGGAATAAAAGAAGCAGCGCTCTGATGCTGATCACTTAGAGGCAGACTGACTGGCTGACTCGGGTGTCTGTGGACTGGCTCGGCTAATCCCCTGGGCAATGACGATGTGCCTCTCAGGCACCAGCCTCGCTCCCCAAAACCCTCTCCTTTCCACATGGGTTATTACTGCCTGCTCCATCCCGAGGTCTCCAACTGATGGTATCATGAGGACCGCACATGCTTCGCTACTGATGTCGTATTTTGTGGATCAGACAATACTGTGATTTTCTAATGTCAGTATCCCAGTAGTTTTTCCTTAAATGGGTAACATGATCCTGAGTAAATTGTTAGTTTATAACACGAAAACTCAGCTTTTTAAAAGCTATGCCTTAGAATCGTCCTGTTTCGTTCCATCTGTTTATCTATGCAGCTACTAAGGGACTTGTCCTACAGACCTTTTACTCCCATTTGAGTGAGGGGAGGACAGGAGTTATAGCAACAGCTGCAAGAGCCTTTGAAAGGGAGACTTTCAGTGTAACTTGGGCACTGAACTACTGCTGTCTTGGAAAATGTCTCCCTTAATGACATGCTTTGGCATCTGTTTTAATTTTGGTTGCTGACATAGCAGAGAGGATATTGTTTCCCTTCATTATTGTTTCCTCTAGGGAGTTTCCACAGAATATATATAACACTCATATCTTTCTCTTACAATACCTGTGAGATGGATAATACTAGCAGCTCCTGCATTCTTTCCATACCTCTAGTCAGGTCTATTAAGAATACCTTTGTTTAGTCTGTGAGAAAACAAAATATATTTTTTTTACTGCCATCCTGAGGAACCGGTTATTTCTGTGCATCATGCTGTGATACTGCCTCCAGTCACATCACTCTGGAAAGAGTCCATGTGGTTTTTCTCTATTATATTAAGATGTAAGAAGATTAAAGGTATATATTTCATTTAAGGTGATGTTTAGTTTCAGACGTTCCTAATCCAGAGTGTTTATGCCCAATTAGATACTCAGGAGGGCTTATCATTTAAAGTTCTTTCAACTGGCATCAGAAGAGTAACATTCATTTTCCAGAACTAGCTAAAATTAAAGTCTAAGTCATTGCAAGTCATTTCAACTGTGAATCACAGTCTCCATGACTGGAAGTTTCCAGATGTACAAGTACCAAGCTCTCCTTTGGAGCTTTCTGAAAGGAAGGGATGTGCATTTCATACCTATATACAAGTCTGCATCAAAAATAGTCTGCAGTATGGGAATGGTACTGAATGGTACCCGTATTCAGTGCCATGACTTTGGTCTAAAAATATACAAATAAATAAACAGTACATCCAGACCTTGCCTAAATTAAGCACACAAGTGACGTAATTGCATAATAACAGTATGATCTCAGCTGAACTTTTGTCCACATAAAATAGAATTCTAAAACAATATCTAAGGATGACTGAGCTGCAATAAATCCTAACACCTTCTAAAAAATACATTTCATCCACATTTGCTTTTTTTTTGCCCCTTTCATTCTTTTAACTGTTTTGGAGAACATTGATCTGAAGTTGGATGAGACACACTTCACACCCTGCATGTGTGCCTGGTTTTGCACCCTCTTTCGAATGTCTGTCTCCCCTAAGTACTTTAGTCACACCCAGAGCCGAACATGTGAGAACCATGCCATATTTTTAGCCACCCTCCCCACCTTGCTTCAACAAAATTCTTTTTCAACGGGGGCAAAACAAGGAGCTAGTCTCAAGGCAGGCACGAAGAACCCCTGGATTCCAGGCTACCCTTTCAAGAGCACTGGCTTTGATCCCTGTTACCTCCTGTAGAGGCTGGCATGAGCACGGGGTAAAATTAGCTTTCCTCACATCGAAATGTTTGGGCATGCTGCGTTACTCCTTTCTTAGAGAAAGATTAAACTCATTCTAGCCAAAGCAGAGATTTGTGACACCTAGAAACTGAGAGTGTGCTTCTTAGGGTATATCTAACATTAGCCTGCCTTGAACCCAATACAAACATACTAAAAAGTGCAAGCAATAGCAGCATGCGAGTATTTTGTGCCATTGGGACAGCATAGCCACACACAATGCATAAGCATTTTACGTACGTGTCTGAGCTATGCAACCACCAACAGGGGAAACAAATATCCATATAGCTCCACACAGGAAGCATCCAACTAGGAAAAAGTTGCCAAAGGACAAGATAAATACAGAAGGCTGCAGTAGGCAGGGCATCCTGCTGCATACAAAAGAAGGATGACTGACAAAACGAGAACCAAGGCACAGTAGGAGGAGCAGACAAGGTCACTCTTTCAGGAGCGGGTCAAAGAGCGTACAAACATCAGACAGGGAGAGGAAAGACAGAGAAGGAAAAGGACAGTCTCACATATGATCAGAATTCCCCTGTCGAAGAGCTCTCAAGCCTGACTGCCGCCACCTCCATGACTAAGGCCACCAAGGACTCAGACATCAGCTCTGACTTCATGGCATCAGCATTGCGGTGCCGCACACACAGAGGTGATTTAAGATATCCATGCTAAGGACAAACGGTTTTATGTACGTAGTGAAGATGATGAATATTGTGTAAGTACTAACCATTAGCACAAAATGAGTTGCTAATGAATGAATTTAATAAAGGCTTTTGAGTTTAAAATTGGCCTGCTTTATCAGTCTGCTAAAAACTCCAGTCATAATGATCTTTAATTCCCTATATGTAAACATATATTTAGTTGCAAGATTACCCTCTTTTTAGCTTTAATGATCACAAAGTAAAAATGTGAACAATTATCTTTTACTGGTGGCAGGGTCCTTTATTATAAAGTTTAACTCATCCTTGTTGCGAGAGTACTGTATCTGAATCCTGCCAGGACATGTACCTCTTTCCCAGTGAAAAGGGTTAAATAGAGGCAGTTCAAATAGCAGTTTGAGCATCTTAATGATCAGGAAGTGCCAAGCTGACTGAAGCTTGTGCTGTAACTACTGTAGATAAGTAAACATACAACTTTTCAGTGTAATCTGACTACTGAAATGTTGTTTGCAGAACATGTCCTTCTCTGGCATGTCAGACAAGCTCCACTGCAGTCCACCAGACCCAGCTGAGATACTGGTCCCACACATGAAAGCGAATGCTCTGTGATTTGATCACCTCTCAAATACTTGCTAGCAAAATGTACTTGCTGAAAAATTTGGCAACTAATCTTCTGCCTGGCTCCCTCCCTTTTAAGGTGTCACTGCTTAGGTATCTAGGATGGAATCTCCTGCTGCTGTCAACACATGCTCTATGTCATTTTTAATCATATCTAGTTTTGCAAAAGCATACCCTAGCAACCCTGCAGTTTCACACAACATGTGTGCATCTTGTCGTCCTTCAATTTACAAAGATATAGCTAGAATTTCACCTCCCTTTGTCATTCCAATGTGATTTATCTGGAGACTTTCTCCTTTTATCTTCTGTTCACAAACCTCAAATGGAAATAGTAGTGACTGATTACAGCAGCTTTGTGTTTAATCAGCAGTGCTGCCCATTTGTCCAAAGCATTTGATTTGCGTATTCTTTAGTTAGATGCCACATCTTCTTCAATTCGATATCAGAAGGATATAACCTTGCTAATCTTCATCAGATGCCATTCTTATTACATTTCTGCAGCTGATGCTGTAACTGAAAGCCTTCTCTGGATGAATGCTGGGCTTAAAATTCTTCTGTGTTTATCTGAAATATTCTTCAAACATGCCTCTAACTGCATACAATTGATGGGTTTTGTCATTTTCGTTTTAAAAAATAAAAAATTAAAATTATACTCCACTAGGCATTAGGAAGTTGGTAATATCTTAAAATATTTAATAATGTAAAGTTCAATTAAAAGTACCCCTGTGACTTTGCAGGCTGAAATAGAAGAACATTACAAAAGATCCCCAAATTAAGTTTCTGTGAAGTAGATATTAGAACCAGTTATGCCATACTAGGCAAAAGAGAGTTCATTTGAGTTTATAAGCTGGTTACACTGCTCCCTTGCTCTGACTAAAGTGCCTTGGTTGTCCCACTTCAGACTCCACTGATAGTACAGACAATTTTGAATGCTTAAAACACATATTAGTATATGTAATGCCATTAGGAACACACTTAACTTCTCTGAGCATGCATTAATCATAATTTCTGTAAGACTTGGTAAGTCTTTATGTATCTAAAGCTTATGACCTTGTAAGACACACGACATTTTGTCTGGCGCTTGGTACCAGTGGGATTTAGGGGCTGACTAGGATTCCTCCCTACTGGCTTGTTAAAGCTTCCTCTGCTCTTTCCTACAATCCTGAGCAATGTGACTTACAAGAGAAAGCCTAAGCAATAACAGTAACTCATTTAAATCCCTGAGGATTTGCATAAGCTCTTCCATATCTCATCGTATGCCAGGGTTGCCATCCTATGAGGTATTTCTTTCCCTGATCCCAGGGACAGCAGGTCTCAGACCAGCATGCTCCATTATCTACTATATTTTCAGGGGCTTATACACATTACTAAGGTGGCTCACTTTTTCAGTTTACAGATTTACCACACCCACTCCCCCATATAAGAAAGGCTTCACTTGTTATAAAGCTTATTTAAAACCACCCTTAAAACAAGCCAGCTTGAAGTGAGAGGCAAAGTAGCATCATAACTTCCAGCACAGCATCATTACAAATGTTTTTAATAAAGTAAGGAAGTGGAGTTGGGGCAGTGGGCTGTTAGAGCAGATACTGAATGTATTTGCATCACGACCTTAATTAGATTCCTTGTTCCAGGCTGCATGCATTAGAGAAAACCCGCTGATGGAAGAGCTTCCTGCTCACAGTCAGCTCTATTAGTTCCTTTGGGCATGGTAATGTTCTGTGTTTGAACCACAAGACCTCCACTCTGTCTGCTTATACCACTTTTTGACTCCTTGACGTCATGTTAAACTTCTGCCTCCCACCTAGGTGACTAAAGGTGCTGCTTTTGCAGAGTAAAGTGTCTTCATCTGTTGAGCACAATATTTAACATCATTTGCACACTGATGAAATGCTCAACTGAAATATTTGAATGGGAAAATGCAAGTGGCTCGTTACCGGCTCTTGACTGAGATTAGACATGACCATAATTAATCACTGCAGGATGACATTAAGCTTCATGTTCCTGACCTCCTCAACAATCTTTGAGAGAGCACAACAACTACAAAATGTAGATAACAACATGGTGTGGCTTCCTGTCTTACTCATTTGTGTTCGGCACCTTTAACATTTTTTACAATTTCATATTGTTTCTTCTATCAACAAAATAACTTAATTGGCTTTTGCATGTGTCCTGTTCGTACAAGACATCTTTCTTAGAAATGCATATGAAGATTGGATTCATGCTTTACATGAAAATACCTGAACAATCTCTCATTAATATAAGTATAGAACTTATGGAGCAAAGGTCACCAGAGTCAGGATGGTCAAGGACAGTAATTATCCAATATACCACCTCTCACCATGAGAGATCAAATACAGATCTTCAGACCTACAGCACACAAAACTCAATTGTGTCTGAAGCTGCAAGTGGCAACCAAAGAACTGGTGAGTTCATGCCATCCCCAAAGTCTCTGTTAACAGGCTGTAGCTGCAACACACTGGAAAATAGGCCAAGAAGGACTTACCTGGCTTTATTGAACAACTTTCTAAATGTTATTATGTTGCAGAAATTCTTGGATTTTTGAATGAACTGAAATAGCTCTGTTTTGTCTATTCCCTGCCAAATATGCAGAAGTCAGGTAATATAGTGGGGCTTTTTTGGTCTTTATTTTGAATATACATTCTGAAAGATGCTCTGGAAGCTAAACTTTTCTCTTCAGAAGAGGTTTAGCAACAAGCACGTCTCAACATTGTTCACGATGTCATCTCAGAGTGAAAGCACGTAACTTGGTCACAGTCATACATCTTAGGGTTGTCAGTAGCGTTCCTCCAGTAGCTGTGGGTGCTGTTGTTTGACACCTAGCCATTGGAAAATCTTGCTCGGCCACCAAAACCACGTTGCAGGTGGCACCAAGGAAGTAGATGAGAGCAAATGGAACACTCCTGGCCTTTTTGCTGAGAGCCCTGAAGGTCAGCAGGACTCCGCCAGAGACTGCACATCAGATTACAGCGACCCTCGTTCAGAGAGCCTGACACTGGCCTCTCGCACTGTAAAGGGATACCAAATGCAACCATTGTTTCTTCTAAATTGCCTTCTTGCCATAGACACTTCAAGCACATGAGAGCTGCTGAAGTGCAAGTGCACTTTATGTCATGACATCACTGCGTGCCACGAATTTGTCTCATACACGAACTTCTGTGGCAGAGATGCTAGTTCTCTGCTGTCCTCTGTTCTGCTGCATATAAGCTCCCATGGCATTTGCACAGTGATGACAAACACAAACAAGGGATAGTAGCAATGGTACTGGAGATACCTTTGACCAGATAAGCACCTTGATTTCTGGGTATTCAAAAAAGGCACTGCAGTTAAGAAGTGTCTGATTATTGTAAGGGAAATTGAGCTGCTAGGAAAGGTGTGAGTCCTGGAATTGCTCTGGGGCTTCCTAGAAGAAGAACCCAAAAGGATGTGATCTTGTTCTTCCCTTGGTGCAAATCTTGCTGCAACCAACAGGTCAAAACATACCGTTCGTGCTGCTTTATCTGCACTGCAAGCACAAGGGAGAGTGCACTCAAATTCCCCAAGCCCTGAAAGAAGCCCTTGAGTGTCAGGTACTAACTGCCACAAAGAGCTGTCACTTACCCATCGCCCTTAAGGATCTCTGAGCAGCAGAGCTGCTTTGAAACCATTAGTGAGAGACATGTTATTTGCAAAGACTGTTAACTCCTGCTACAGATTCTGATCTCAAATATTTATTTTAATAAGAGATGAGCTTGTTCCTTGCCACTTTTGTTACATTTCCTTACAGAGCACAGTAAACATATGAAAAGGTGTCTTTCACAAGTATTTGGCTAGCATGAGGACTGCAGATTTAGCCTTGCAGTGTGCTTTCTTGTAAAGGGTTTTATTAGAACAGGGCAAAAACCACAGGGCAATTACCCTGTCTTGCTTCAGTACCCATGATGACTGATGGATTATTATATCTGTCTGTGAACAGGAAAATAGCTTTCAAGGTCTAATTTTTTTCTTTTTTAAAAAGCGGAATTTCTGATCTTACATGCTGACTGATTTTGAATAGCAAATTGAAATGACGGCCTTTTAATCCTTGCTTCCAACACCAGTTTACTGCCTCTGCCATTAATAAATCCCCCCCCAAAAAAAACAATAGTGGGAAAATAAATGTGTTGCCTCTTAATCATCAAATTCAATGCTTCTTCTAGTATTTTTAAGTTGTTATTATGACAATTAAAATGACCCCATGTTCACTCATTACTCCTCTGGAATGAGTTTATTCATCAGCACCTGAACTTTAATTTCTCATGCTCTGATACCTCATATTTCTATTACTCATTTCTGCCCAGGACACCAGCTACTTTGCCCTGCAATTTGGAAATAAAACAATTATTAACCTCGTCAGTGGCAGTGTACTGCTTACACGTTGCTTGAAAATTTCAGAGACATATTGGACAGCTTCCTATGAAGCTAAGTGTTGGAGAAATGATAAATTCTTGTCACAAAGTGGTTCTTAGATCCGTATTTCTAAGCCAGCAATTTTATTGCTCCTTGGCCACATTACTATTTTCAGACATTACTCAATGCTACTTACTCAAGCAAAACTCCCTCTTGAAGTTCCACCGTTCTGCCAAAGCAGAAAGAATGAGGACAGGCCCTGGTTTTGAGTCACGTTTCTCTTCGCTTGTGAAGAGGAAACAGACTACTATAAGCTGTTTGTTGTTTCTAGCTATCTGAATATTTTCTTGTATTTCCTAAATAAAGGCATTTGTTTTTCTGCACATGGTACCTCACTGCTATAACCAGTCCTTAGAAGTTCAGAACTTCGTCTGAAACTGCTGATTGTTTTCAGCATCTTCTAAAAGTACAACTGCTTTTTGCAATGAGGCAATGACGCATGAGGCCATATTAGGCTATCCACCTTGCATCGAGCCACACAGAAAAGTAGCTTTAAAATGCCTGGTAGGATTCTAATCCCAAGTGAACAATTAATAGCATGTTACAAGAAAAATGGATAAGAAAGTAAGGATAAGACTCTGCAGTGACAAGACAAGAAAAATTGAAAGCAGACCATAGAATAGTTTGTGTTCTTTAGACCTTTTAGATGTTGATACGAGTAAATGTGGTGGACAAGAAACACCTTAGATTGTTAACATCAAAAGGCAGGAGACAGTTGTAGGGGTGAATGTCCAAAACTAAGCTTCTGAATTCTCAAGCACGGGTCTGCTATTTGCTAGGTACAATCTGTACAGACTTGTTGTAAAACTTAGTAGCACCTGGACTAAACAGAAGTGACATACACTAAATCTTCCCATGAATAAAAAAGACACATGCCATAACATGAGGCAAAACCCTCAATTAAGTGGCAGATCACATATGTTTCTACATATATAATATTTAGATGGAGAAAGGCATCTTTGTAGAGTTGGAAAAGTCCTTGGAAATGGGGGAAGTTCCTTGGAAATGCAACTAGAAAAGCCCAGAGATCCTTGCGGACTTGGCCACTGACACCCAAGATCAGTAACTGCAAGCACCAGAAAAGCACAAAATCAACGCCTTCTCCCCAGCTCTCCAGGATCAGCTACATTCTCCCCAATGAGAAGGAAGTCAAGGCTGAGTGAATGTGACTTTGGGAATGAGTGTGAGGGTGTGTGTGTGAAATTACCAAGGAGGATAACAGTGCCAACACCACCAGTTCTTAAAACCCTAGTATCCAAACACACTATGTTTTCTCTCATGCTCACAAAAGTGAGACATGAAAAAAACAAGAAATAAAATATCTAATGAAAACGCATTACTAGGTTATGTAGACAAAAAGCTTCTCTAAGACATAAACCTACCATAAACCGTTGCAAGTTTAGTCAGTCAAACAACCACTAAAACAAATATTTAACGAATCACAATGTGTTTTTCAGTATCACTCAGACAGACTCTCTAATATTTGAACATACCAAACAAGATAATCAAGCCTGAAAGATAAGGACTGTGAAATTAAATATCGAACTCAAGACAGAATGCCACAGATGTGAAGTGTGAGTCTGTTACCAAGCTTTGTATGCAACACTGCAGAGCAGGATAAAATGAAGGAGCTGCAGAAAGCTACCAAATCTTTTCTCTGGTGAAAATAATCACATGTATTACAAGGCAGTGCTGAATTGTACCCACATTGTTGTTCTGTGGCAAAGCTGTCATTCACAGCTGCAGTAAATAACATCCTGCACTGCCTCAAGGCTAGGTTCTCCCCACCTGGAAATCTAAAGGAAACTTTTGCCACTGATCCCAGTGGAGGTAAAACCAAACACAGAGAAAGCAAAAAGATGCAGCAAATTAAGAACATCTTCAACACAGATTTATTCCTGCAGACCTCACTAATACTCAAAGTTTGCCTGTGTAACATGCCAGTGTTTACCTTAACTCTAAGAAATCAATGAGTATCTGCAATCATTTTAAGCGTCGTGAAACACTATTTGTATTTCTAGACTAACAACATATACCAATCAGTATTCTTTACATGTAGCTCAGAGGGCTTGCTAAATGTGTTTGACCTAAGTGCTAGCCAGCTGCGTGGTTGCTTGAAGAAACCTGGTCACCTTCAATAGTCCTAAAATCTATACAGGTAGCAGCCACTTCATCGTGCTTGGCTTGCACCTACCCATACTGAATGACACACTTTCACATGTGGCCCCTTCCAGCTGATAATGAGTGCTGAGCTGTATCCAGATGCAATTCCCATGATCCTAAGAAATCATAATTTTTCCTCACTGCCCAGTCCAATTGTCTGTAGAACTGGCTCCTGAGTCACATGCAGGTCTGGGAAGCTCAAGTGCAGTATCTGCACTGGAGCTACAGCCAGTGATGGCAGCAAGGTGACAGGGTTGCTGGATAATCGAGTGTCTAACGATGACAGCAAGTGAGCTGGCAGAGAATGCCAATGGTGCCAGTTCTTCACCACTTTGCTGTCTAGCTGAATATCCAGCTCCATGAAGAACTAATGCCATTTTCTGCTTGCAAATTACTTCCTGGTCCTCTGCTTGGAGGTATGTGCTACATGTCTTGAGGCTCTGGAAAGACTTGGATATGCACTTTTAGCTTGGCTAAGTGGGATGGAATATATTTCTTTGGCCTTGGTGCTGTAGGGAGATAGCTGTAGTAATTTTGTTTAGCTCAAGAGGACGAACAAAGTTTGAGCACCTAAGAGTTCACAAGAATGCTCTGCATAAAATCCAGCTGCAGTGTCTTCTGTCACACACGGATCAAAAAGCAGCAGAGAGAGATAAGGATGCTGCTCTAACAACACACAAATTTTGGGTTCCACAATATTTTTGTCAGAAGAAAAAATCAGATTCTTCAACACCTGTAAATGCCTTAATAATGGTAAAAGAATTTTAATGTGGAGATTAAAATGAGCTGGCAGTGAGACAACGAAGAGAACTAAACAGCTTGTTAGACTAGCTCAACCTTCATAGCTCCATAAACTTGTGACCACCCTTCAGCTGGTGCCATTTCAGTCACAGAACACACCAGTGTCACTAAGACTCTTTTCAAGTATTTTAAGCACAGGACTACATGTTCAAAACACTACCAGAGCACCAAAAAGACATTATCTAGCTTGTACAAACTGCCCCCTAACCCTTTTGAACAGAAGTTATGGTTACAGTTTGTTTCCCTCTAGAATAGGAGCTCTTAAATCAGTGACAGGGACAGACAACCACATGGGTTCGTGTAGTACGGATAACAGTAAAGCTATCCCCAATGAGTTGTTGGATGTTTAATACAGAATGCTGTGTCATACACCTAGAAGGGAAGAGTGATCCAAAGTGTATGCCTGTCCTGGTTCTAAGGCTCCATGCTTAGTTTTTCACCCTCGTAATGCCTTGTGCACTTATATTTAAAGTACAGCGAGTTACAAATACGCCAGCAGACAGGAGAGAATTTGGCTCTTCCAGCTTCTCATCCTTTTCTTTCAGCCAAAAAAACATCTTTCTATGGTTAATTCCTTGCTCATATTTCTGACAGCTGGAGTAGGAGTGATTGTTGGGATGCCTGCAAGGCCCCTCTTCTTACTCAGTCAGATGAGTGGATTAGATGGAGACATCAGTGTACTGGTGAATGTGAATGGGACACCCAAACTGTCTCAGGGGACGTTTGTCCAACGCTGATAGTGCTGAAGGTGAAGACGACTATCAGATGGATTAAACAGTAATCAGGCAATTAATAGAGACTTTGGGGAAAAAAAGGAGCCAGACTGAAAAGCAGCATAAAAGCAGCAGAAGCATTTGCAGCAGTGGGGATGACAGCAAAGCACAGCAGAGCCAGGGCAGCCCTGGGACACCCCGAAACCTGCTAGCACAGGGCAGGACAGAACCTGCACCCCATCACTATGAAGGACACAGAGGAGGGAACCCCTGTCGTCATGTGCCTACGGGACCTCGCAGGGGACCTCCTCAGTGGCACGGGGGTCTGGGTTGCAGGGGTGGCAGAGGTGCAGCGGGTACAGCTGGAGCACCCGTCACACACAGCAGTATTCAGAGGGGACATGAGCTTGTGACCTTCATACCTGATCATCCGTTTAACTGGAAGGGGAAGGGGAAGCACACATAGACAGCGTATAAAGATTTGTAAGTGGCTATTAGTGTTTTGCAAGTATTTAGTATCAGTTACTATACTGCTGACACGGATCCTGAATGTATAGTTCATTGATTGCCTATTAATTTCATGTCACTAAATACGATGTAACACTTAAACCCTCATTTGACAACAGGGATTTGAACATTTCTACAGTTCCAGAGCAGCAGGTCATTACAAAACAAGTCCAGCCACCTATGCTTAAAAGAGCATTGTGAAATATCTGAAACATCGAAAATATTCTTGCAGTGAGGAAGAGACCCACCTGTGATAGCAGGTTTTGCAACTTGTATGTAGACATCTGCCTTCTGCCATGTTCTCAAGCCCTCCAAACCCCCTGTAGCTCTTCTCTGTAATCCTTCTTCATGATAAACCAGAAACCTAAGCCACTTTTTCATGGTTGATCACGTTGGTGAAAAATCTATGAAGACTGCGATACAGCTGATCCTGGCTCTTACCTGCGGCCTTATCTACTATGTTTTGAGTGACGCTGCACCCTAGGGTTCATTATTTCATGAGTGCAGTCATCCTGTGTGAAGCACGTATCACAGTACCAACAGTTATCACACCAGCTTTGTACACTGTTTTAATATGTTGTGGTACTAAGAATATATAGACGTAGCCAAGGCAACAAGTGAAAAGCAAATGGTTTCTTATTGGGAAAACCTTAAAAAGCAGATGTGTAACAGTCAGTGATTCAATCAAACTGCCTGACTACAGAAAATTGCATATATGAGGAATTCATCAGGAAGACTTATGTCTGCTTTTGGTGGCTGCTGCGACATTGGCTGACCTCTGAGCAAATTTTAGTACTGGGTCTCAAACTGGACAATAATAGGAGGAACCTACCATCTGCTTCCAAGTTTGGGTCTGACCTTGCATGATTCCTGAGGAAACTTGCTTGTCCCCACTGACCTTTAGTTTACAGGAATTCTTACTGAAACAGCTTCTGCTTATAAAGCCATATCCGTTGCTGACACTAAGTAGACCGGGTGAGGTTGGACTAAAACAGCGGTCCAGAATAACCCTGCCGCTCTCCCTTGACAGACGTTGACTTCAGAAAGCCCCTACCTTCTCCCCGGAAAAGCGTGCACCAAACCTATGAGCACTGACCTCAAGACAGGTTTTACCCATCTTGGACTTGTTACCCACCTCCCAACCAGCTCCTGCTGGCTCTGCAGCAAGTCTCTGATCCATTCCAAAGCTAAAATAGAAAATGTATGTTGCCATGCTACTTTAGAGCATACATTAATGTATCTTGAGAGACTATGATGGTAATTTTATAAGAAGTTACAAGCTTCTGTCAAAAACAATAAGCACTCTCCGCATGTAGCATGGCATATGAACACTTGTGGCAGCAGTAAGGCCTTTAAGAAGTGACCTTTTTTCAAGAGGAAATTACATTGGAAATAATGAAGTAGAAAAGTTTTTATAAGTCTCTAATATTCTGTTAGAAGTGGAAGAACATCAGCGATCTATGCTTAAAAGAGCATTGTGAAATACCTGAAAGTACAGAAATACCATGTGTCAAAAGTTATGTCAGGGCTCATGAAAATGCTGTTTAACCATGAAAATAGCCAGGCAAGGTACTGCAAAATATGTGTTGGTTTAGATTCAAACCTTGAACAAACTTAAGTCCCCATTTTCAGTTTTAGTACGAAAACCTTTGGACTTAAAAAAAATAATAGGCAAAAGGATTATAAATTCTTTGCCGGCTTTCCTGATGTCCCTTCTCTAATGAATTAAAGTACTAGTACGTGAACAAACAGTAGTGTACAGAAGTGTCCATCAAACCTCACACTTCCTGACTAATCCTGCTCAGCCATACCTGACTGTGAAGGGAATGCAATCCATAGCACAGTCTGCTTGGTGACAGCAGGTACCTGGTCTGCTTTGCTATCCAAAGAGCGCCATTCATGGCAGCTGGAAGGTCCATGACAGGACTTGACACTCTTCTGCCCATTAATAAAGGCTAATGCACTCATACAGAAGATTTTAAAACATTTCCCAAACCTGCCTGTCCTAGTAGAGTAGTACTGGGCTATTTTCATAAGCCTTGGAGGAAAGGACAAGATTTCCTCTGCTTGAAACCCCTTTAACATGTCTTGAGTGCAAGCCGCAAGCACGTCCACAGCAAACTGTGGGCGCTATCTATAGCTTTTAAAAACAGCATGTTTCCACAGATTTTCATCCATCGCCTCCGAGTCTTCCCCAATAAGAGAAGTAAAACTCAACAGAAGAAGTGAAATTGAGGAACAAGTGGTTTATGTAATGATCCTAACAAGAAGTGCTGCTATAGTTTCTCCTGCCTTCTTCATTCGTAACGTACTGAAGAAAGCTTTCTGTTGTTTTTCTTATAACATGTATTGAAGAAAGCTTTCTGTTGTTTTTCTCGTAATGTATTGAAGAAAGCTTTCTGTTGTTTTTCCAGCACCTTTCAGACTTGAAAATTTCCCAACATATACACCTCCTATTTTAAAATATGGTCTTAGGTTACAAGCAATTTTGTTTTATTTTTATAAAGCTTAATATGATATAATGACATATGCTTGCTTCTGTAGATTATTCCTAAAGTTAGGTTTGACTATTTGCCTACCTACCGAAACAAAAAAGAAAATGGTTTTCAGACAGATGAGCCCGATCAGTTGTACAGTTTGGTTGTATCATCACACAAACATTAATACAAGCAGGAAAAGGAAAGCGGGAGCACTCACCTGGGGCGCGGAAGCGTGGGGAGAGGAGACAAGACCAGCTGTTTTCACAGCTGTGTAACTGCACTGAACAATACCTTTGGGTCTTTGAAAGACGTGGGACACATACATCTAGCATAATAACCTGGATTATGGAAACTAGCCTTAGCTAAGCTCTTACTGCTATGAGAAACTTGCTTTTACAAAGAACATCTGAGAGATATACAAATCACAGGACATTATCTGTTATTTATTGGAAGTGACCCATCTACCTCCACACTTCAGCTAAAGTCTGCATGGTTTAGTGTGTGTTTGCATCAACATCATTTATTATGTTATTGAGACAGTACTGTCTCACTTCAGTGGTGTTAGAATAAAAGAACAGAGCTGGGTATACCTCAGTGGTAGATTCTCCTTTTCCTGAGTCTTGTGATTTATTTCTAACTGATGCTGCAGCAATATGGTGTGGACTCCACATTCCTACCATTTTGCGCAGTGAAAACTATTCTGGTGCTTATTATCGCAGATCTTGGTTTGCCATCTTTGGAAAACTACTCTGGAATTAGCAAAAACCTCAGAGTTCACATGACCACTACTCCATTATAAATAAACCAGTATCACCAGTGAATTTTTTTATTATAAGTATCTCTAATCAATGCTAGGCACCTTTAAAAACACTGAATTTGGCTTTCCATTTTTTAAATTTGTCGCAGCTTAAAAGGAACTGATAGTGTGATTTCAGCAGCCAAGTAAGGTTTGTTATCTTTACTGCCTAAATACAGAGTCTGTCTATTCAACCAGCACAAAGCTGAACTGCTGCTGTGTTAAACTTAGGGGTACCTGTCCAGACAAGGGAAGCCCAGTGTTACCCTACCACCAAAGCACCTGTTGTCTGAAAGCTCACATATACATAGCCATGTATTATTCTGCCTCACACCATCCATTTACATAGATCTTTTGTTGCAATTTTACCATTGTCACATGGACTTGAAGAAATATAATACCTCTCTTTACAAGATCAACTCATCCTTTCCATGTGTAAAAGGCCCGTGGAAAAAAGAAGAGTCACATGAAACCTCTTAGGATAAAATACCTCAGCGCTCCAAAATTCTGCATCCTTAACTTCCATTTGAAAATTGTTAACTTCAGCGAGTGGCTCTAGAATTGGCTGCTTTCTGTCACAGTAATTAATGGGTCCCTGTGCTGCCACAGCTGTGCATTTAGTGATCTGTAAAGTATTAACAAGGTAATAACAGCAGCCTGGGACAGCACCGCTCAGATGCAAACAACTGCCAGGATGCAGCTAGAATCAATACCAGAAGTTGTGCAAAATTAATTTATATTCACAGGTCAAGCTCAAATTTGCATGGCCCCTAGCACTTACTAAAGCCAGTGTTTCTAAGCACAAAACTAGTAACAAGAGACTCCATGAACATGACAGCAACAGTGCAAGCATCGTTCAGTGGTCATAACGTTGACGCGAAACTACAGCCTTAAACCATCAACCAGAGATACTGCGGCAAGTCCCACCTTTCCCCTGTTGTAGGAATGGATAGCTGGGGACAGTGGAATGCAAGCTTTTTTTTCTAGAGCTAGATCTGGCTTTATGTTGCTTATATGCACATAAAAAGTAATCTCAGCACTGCGATGAAGCACATCAGGTGTTCCTGCTTCTTGTGATCTCAACCAACCTTTCCCATTTGCTCTCTTTTACCTTGCGTATTAATGTTGAGGCAATCTGATCTGGCTAGAAAACATTAATTTTATTATTGTGAAATTAGCTGTCTTCAAGATCAGTTTTTTGCAGTGATGCAAACTTGTATCAGCCCAAGGGCGTGCACAGTTTCAGTGCACCGGGGTAGCTAGGTAATACCTTATGTTTCCATGGCCTTTCTCCATCAGGCTGAGCAGCTGAATTTCACTGTATTTTGTTTCACCCCTTTCCCTTTTTGCCTATTTACACAAGCATGACATCAGTCACGATGATGATTCAGGATGCCGTATTAAAACATAAATAAAACTGAAATGCATTTTTGCTTAAACTCAGAGCCCGAGCTCATTTTTATCTTCTCTATGTTCCACACTCTCTAACTAATCTCTTTGCAGATGTGCCGCATTAGGCTTCATAGCCAGATGTATTCTCTGTCAGGGAGAAAAAAAATCTGCTTATGCTGCAGCCTGCCACTTCTCCGATGTGTCCAACAGGCACCTGCAGAAATATTGTAAGTCACTTCAAATCACATGCTATGTGATTGTTACTCTCTCCTCTGCCTGAAGAAAGTATGAAAAATGTGAAGGAAAAAATCAAAAATAAAGATAACAGTAAGTATTGCTACAACAGGCAGAAATTTCACTCTGCCAATAATATCACTGTCGTAATCACAGAGAATCATCTATTAGCAAGAAAAAAGAAAGGATTTGTAATTCATGCTAATATTTCTTTGTGTGTAACATAGTGTTTTCAAACATAGAATTCTCAAAGCAGTTTCTAATGGGAAAATTGATGGAGCAATACCAAGCATCTTCTGCAAGGCTACGTGACAATTCAGTGACTAAATAAAGATAAACCCTACCTCCCCATCTCTGAAGCCCACTATTCTTACACCACTACTTATCTAATACCAAGGCACTTGTCTTACCATAGAGCTCAGTACCTACAACTACATGAGAAGCAGTTTACATTCATTTATCTTCACTGTTCAAATGTAAACCAAATGCACAAAAACTGGTTTTTTATAAACCGCAGATTTACATTTAGACAAGAGATAAGTAGCGAAATTCCACTGTTTGAAGCCTCCTCTTTGAATGCAGCAAATTAAGTATCACTAACTTTTAAAACTAGAGTTTAATTCAACTGTTCCTACAAGCTCTTGCATAAATTACAGATTTATTATAAATTACAAAACACATTAATTTTGTGCAGTCGTTTAATTTTATTGGAGCTCTACTTCTCAGAAGCTAAAACTACAGTCCAATGCACACACATTTTATGTTGTGTTTGTTTTAAAAATCATTCAGAAAAGTAATCTAAAAGGCAAACTTTAGCTGGCTGAAGACTACAATTTTTCGATGTGAAGCTATTCAATTGCCTGACATTAAAGGCATTTTGAGGACAGTGATTTAAGTGGTTAAATTGGTAGGGTATGGCTCAAAAAACCCCACACTTCAGGTCTGTTGGGCCTGTTAAGCTAAGTAAGACAGACTCCTCAGGACAAAGCTGTGAGGGAAACCCCAGCACTAGAGCTGAGTCCTTACATCAGAGGGGTCTTTCTCTTTTTAGGCTGTAAATAAATAAATGCCTCTAACATGTAAGCGACTATAGTGATTTTCAAACAGACTGGACTGCAGAAGAAACAGGATGTAAAGATACTTACCACACACCTGTAAAACTAAATGAAGCTCAAACAAGAGCCTCTTCAGCATTTTGCACACAGTATGTTTGGATGCTAGCACAATTCTGTCATTATTAAAGCTCCTATTTTAAGCTTTAAAAGCCCCTCCGTATAATGATGCACCTGGCACAACACAGTCTCCCCAGCCATCTGCAAGCCGGGGCTTCTTGGGTCTTCCTCCACAAGCTGCCAGCCCTGGGGATGGGTTGGGGATCTTCATTCCCACAGAGTGACCTGCTTTACGTGCGCTACCCTTCCCAGGGCGCTCCGGCACCGGCACAGCGCCGAGGCGCCTCCCTGCAGGCCGCGCCGCCTGCCGCCATTTCTACCCACCCCGCCGGGCGTGAGGTAACGCGGTAACACCGCCTCCCCGCTGCTGCCGCCGCTACCAGCCAACACAGCCCTTCCCGGCGGTTCCGGGAAGCGCCTGCGGATCCCCACCGGGAGGCGCCTGACGATCCCGACCGGAAGCCGTCCCGGCAGCACCGCCCACCGGCACCGCCCGCTCCCGCCTCAGCGCCAGGGGCGGTGCCGCGCATGCGCGGGAGCGCCGCTGAGGCCCGCCGCTGTGTGGGCAGGCGGCAGGGCGACGGGCGCATGCGCGGGGCGGCGGCGGGCGCGCAGGTGAGGCAGGCGCGGGGCTGGGGCTGCGGGGGCTGTCGTCGTCCCTTCCCGGTGGCGGGGGGAAGGGGCTGGGCCTCCTCCGCGCTCTCCTCTCCGGGAGACGGGGCTTTTCCGAAGTTCAGACTGGACGCGGAGGGGGTGGGGGGGTGCGAGACGGGCCTGATCCAGGCTGGGAGCGCGGCGCTTCAGCCTGCGGGCGGTCGCCGTGCGCCGCAACCGCCGTGGTTGGTGGCGGCTGGTTTTTCTGGAAGGGCTGTGGCGAGAGGAAGTCTCTCATCAGCCCCTGAGCCCGGGCGGAACGGCGCTGTCGTCTTCCCCGAAAACCGTGAAGTCACACTTGGAGCCTTCAGCGGCCGCGGCTTTCCCGCTGCCATCTGGGCTGGTCAGCGGCTGGCGGGGCCGGCCTGGTGCTGTCCCGACAGGCCTGGGAGGCAGCCGGGGAGAAGGAAGGGGCTTTGTCCTCCTGCGGTGAGGAAAGGCACCTGGGCGATCGTAATGGGGACACTCGCGAGGGAAAAAGTTCAGATACGTGAAAGGAAATGGTGCCGGAGGTCTGGCGAGCTCCAGCTGTGTCAGTGAGATGGGTGTCACTGCTCCTTCCATACTGGTGGGGGTTCCCCTCTGCTGTTGTGGGGTGCTGCAGGCAGAGGGGGAAGGAAGGCTGAGTTCTGGGCATGTGGGTTCTCATCAAGACAAATGCGTTTTAGCTATTACAGTTTTCCACCCTGGGTTGAGTCTGTTTGTAAAACGTTTTTAATGTGTTCCTGTGACTCTAGCATGAATTTTAGGGAAGGTGAAACTTCCTGTTGTCTTCTGCAGCACTGTCAAAATGGGGAAGCTGTAGAGTTGTTGGAAACTGCTAGGGGAAATGTTTAAGGATTTGCATCTACCCAATGTGAAGAATTTTCTGTCAATACGTTCTATAAAGTGCTGAGCCAGCACCTTGTATCACAACCAGCCTGCATGTCACCGTGATGTAAAGGATATATTTATTCAATGTCAGTTTTCGTACACAAGTTGAATGTTGTGCAGGGTCATCATACTTGTATAGTGACTAAATGGTATTTGAGGTCTGACTGACTAATGTTTGTAAAGCATACCATTTTGTTATGTGGAAGGTATGCATATACACTTCTTGAATGAAGTCTACAATGAAGTCTCAGCTGTATAAGTCGGGTTACCTCTTGAAGTCTTACTTGGAGACAAAAGGAGATGAGATAATAAGTGCTGCACTAATTTTGTCTTTTTTTTCTATGAAAACTTTTTTTTTAGGTAATGTAAGCATTACAGACGAGAGGAAGCAGGCATGTCGGCTCTTTGTCCACCACCGTCTCCTGCAGTTGCTAAAACGGAGATCTCTTTGAATGGCGAGTCACCTTTATTAGCTGCCACTTTTGCTTACTGGGACAATATTCTTGGCCCCCGAGTGCGACATATCTGGGCCCCAAAGACAGAACAGGTGCTTCTCAGTGATGGTGAAATAACTTTTCTTGCTAACCACACCCTGAATGGAGAAATACTTCGGAATGCAGAAAGCGGTGCAATAGATGTGAAGTTCTTCGTCTTGGCAGAAAAAAGGGTAATCATTGTGTCCTTAATCTTTGATGGAAACTGGAATGGAGACAGAAGCACATATGGACTATCAATTATACTTCCACAAAGTGAACTTGGCTTCTACCTACCGCTTCACAGAGTGTGCGTGGATAGGTTAACACATATTATAAGGAAAGGAAGAATATGGATGCATAAGGTAGGTTTACCGTTCATTACTATAAACAGTTGTCCAAGTTGCCTTGAGCAAAAGCAAGAATTAGGATTCTGTGACACGTGTTGTCTAGCAGTCCAGACACAAAAACTCAGAGGAGGATGACCTCTCTACAAGTATACGATTTTGAAGGTTAAAAGTTACCAACATGTCCGCAAATTCAAGGCGGGTTTTTTTAGGCACATGATTCGTCCTGATAATATTGTATAACCTGTACCAGGCTATTTAGGTGAAATAGGTATCCTGCAGAGTATTTAATCTCTCTGAATTTGATAGAAATTGTTGCTTTTAACTTTGTTAATTGGTGTACTTAAACTAGGTAGAATTGTAAACTTACTGTGTTTCAAATCATTGTTTTTCCTGGTGACGTCCAGAAAAGTGAACTGGTGCAATTAATGTTGTCGTTGTTACAGTTTTATTTGTCAAAAAAGGGTATGAATGAACAGTTTGGTAGGTGTTAAATTGTGTAAAACTAACGGGAGAACCACGAAAATACATCTACTTTGGTCCAAATATTTCAGCTTTTGAAATTCAAAAAAGAAAACACGCTAACTTTCTCTGAAGAATTGCAACTCTTACCTTGCGGTACATTATCAATATTTTTACTTATTAAGTGAAAATTGTTATGTGTCTTTGTTTAAAATAAATAACAGTCTAATAATAAAAATTAAAACCTGCCATCTTTGCGGAGTACAAGTTGTCTTAGAGCAGTACATTGCCTGTCAGCTGTAACGTGTATGGTGATGCATGTTTGTCTGATGAAGTTTTCGTTCCTCTTCTGTTTTGAGACCTCTAGTCAACTACTTTAAACTTCCTTTTTGAATGCTTTTATCTGAACAATTAAGATTCCAGAAATAATAAGCTGATGTTAATTTTTGTGCTGGTGTTTCCTTTTTGCTACACAAACAAACTCCATTCATTTTTGCTGTATTGCCTGATGATGGCTGGCAGTGTTTTCTGTCACATTGGCTCTTGATACTTCTGGCTTTTATTTTTCAGAGCAAGGATAGACATAAAGTTCATTTTCAATATAGTACATCCTCTCTTTTTGGACATCAATCCATATCAGTATGTTTCCACAGCAGAAATAGCCTTCACATGACATTGAGAATAACAAAAAAGTGTTTTCTACTAGTTTCCTCATAAATGAGTCATTAAGTTCTTCATTCTTTTTCAGATGTTCTTGAAGCAGATAGGCCAGCTGGGTTAGCTGAGACAGTGATACGTTCTGAATAGACATTTATTGTCTCTCTTTTTCTTTTTCTTTTTCTTTTTCTTTTTCTTTTTCTTTTTCTTTTTCTTTTTCTTTTTCTTTTTCTTTTTCTTGTTTTTTTTGTTTTGTTTTTTTTTTTGGAGGGAGATCAAAGAGCCATGCATATATCTGCCTTTCTGCAGCTCTGCCTAGAAGAGAGAAAGCTGCTTTGAAAATGTACATTAAAATTTAGGCATGGGTTGTAGAATGATAATATTGAATTAAAACAGGCTCATTTTGTAGTTTGTGTCTTGAGGCAGTTCAGCAACTATGGCTACAACAGCAAAAAACGTTGAAGTCCTGTCTGAAGGGAACTATGTATCTGTTCTGGAATTTCTAGTGGCTGCGGTTATCACTTTTCATGAATTCTGTGTAGAGCCGGACAACAGTTCCAGCTAGACTTTAGAAGGGAAGAAACCTTCTGAACTCAAGGACTAGGAGAAACATGGAACAGTGTTCAGACTGGCAGAGAAAGACAAGCAACTCCAAGCAAATCATCTATGTGGGATTAGAAACCCCTTTTATCCACTTCAATTTTATGTTCCAGATGTTTGTCTAATAATTTTGAGCAGTTATATTTCTAAAAAGAAGTGGCTTACACCATTTGTTCAGCTTTATCTTCGTGAAGACTGACTTGTAAAGCAGAGGATCTTCGTTGTCAAGGATGACTTCACTGACACTGAACTCAAGGATGGAGGTGCCCCAAAGGGATCTGCTTCATTCTAGTATTGTTTTTCACAGATGCTTTTTTTAGATGGTTAGATAAGTTTTATTACTGTTTTAGGGTGAGTTACTGTAGCTTGTTCCCCATTCACATCCTCAGAAAGTTATGTAAAACTCTTTTCTCACTTGAAGTCGATCAACTTTGAGTAGCTCAGTCACAGGAGACTAATGAGTAGCCAATAAAAATGCAATAACCTGTGAGCATCTAGCAAAAGATATCATTAGTTCTCACAGCATCTTTCATTTTTTCAGTATTGTATTGATCGTTCCAGTGATTAATGCTGAATTCTCTTTGTGAATAATAACTTGCTTCCATTGTAAGTTGCATTTTGAATGCAGTTTGCTACTCAGCTCCTGCTGAGTCCATTTTGAGAATTTTGTCCAGTCTCTTGTACATTGTGTTTTGTGTATTTTGAGGTTTCGTGTCTCCTGTACTTGGTTATAAAACAATGTTTTGAAGACTTGTCAATGTCTGAAGATGTGGAGAAAAAAAAAAAGTCCTGTTTTCCTACCCTCCCCTAGCAAATACCTTTTCTCATTCTGGAGACCTCATTTTTTCTGTTTCTGCATCAGGAACCATCAGTCTGTACCTTATCCATTTGAACATAAAAATCCATACATAAAGTGGAATTCTGCACCATAATCTGATCATTTGGCATTTTCTTGATCTGTAATGAAGAAAGTTAATGTTTTGTCATTGTCATCACACCCTCCCTTTCCTGCTACTTCTGCCCAAGCATGTGAAAAGTTTGGTAGGGGACAGAGAGCATTGATCTGTTTAAAATTACATCACTTCCCACTAATGTCAACTCTGTAAAAGAAAAAAGACTTGAACATCGAAATTTGAATTCGATGAAGCAGCGTGACTCCGCAGGGAAGAAACTGTACCATTTGACTGTTGTGTGCATACATATATAAACGAATACCAGAGCATTTATATTTAACTGCTTCTCTTGCTCAGGAGAGGCAAGAACATTTCCAGAAGATTGTCTTGGAAGGCACAGAGAGAATGGAGGATCAGGTAAGGGCCGTCTGGTTGATGCATATGGCACGCCATCACAAACCTATTTGACTCCATCTGGGGACTGTAGAAGTTGGTGCTGCTTCTTATTTTTGGGATCCAGGAAGATACTTTGGACTGGCTGATGACCTGCCATGCACAGGAGGCAAATTTTCTGAAGATAGGATGATGGAAGCTGTGAACAAGTTGAAGGAAAACATATTTCATCACTTTATGGGTAAAGTGGAAATCTATGAAGAATATTACCTTTCAGAAAAGAAAAGTCATTTACTTGAACTTGAAGCTCTGTAAAGGTAGTAGCTTCCATAGATTCACGCTCACTTCCTATCAAGGATGGTTTTTCCCTTGGTCGTTAACCTTTTTGAGTTACAGAGATGCATGGAGTCTATCATGTTGGAATGTGGTTGGAGACCTAATGGATAAGACCGTGAAAAGAATTTGATTTCTGAAACTGTAAATCTGAAATTGTGGCTTCAGTTTCTTGTGATAGATAAATCAGAAAAGTAATTTGTATGTTAATAACTAACACTCCTGGTTTTAGTTTCCTGTCATTGTTGAAACATCAGACTCGGATCTAAAATGCTTGACAGTAATTGCACATAAGATGGTATGATCAAATTATCTCATTCCAAATACTTCTTGTCCAGGCCAGTCAAGCTGTGAAAATTAGCATAGGACCTTGAAGTATATTTTAGACATGATGCTGAGAAGCAAAGTCTGTGGTTCCAGTTCATAATTATTGATGAGCAAAGCCCAAGAAATCTTATTTCCACTCATACTACACTTCCAAACAATAGGAAGTTAAAGGTGTTTTGCATGTAATGTTGCAAGTTCACGCTAGTAGTAACTTCTAATAATGCACAATGCACTTTTACTTCAAGCATTTTATTTATTGCGCAGGGCCAGAGCATCATTCCAATGCTGACAGGAGAAGTCATTCCTGTAATGGAACTCCTTTCATCTATGAAATCACACAGTGTTCCAGAAGAAATAGATGTAAGTCCTTGTGTTCTTCACATTCTGAATACAAAAGGGGCTTTGGCACTCTGGTACTCTCTTTGGCAGACAAAACCCCACAGTTGTCATAAATTCTTCTACACTTCAGTTGTTTCATGTAGAGGTTTCCTAAGTGGTTTAGGAAATGATTTAACGTAACTGTTTTAGTTCAGTAAATATAACAGTACTAGCAGTGGTTTTTATGGTCAGCGCTTAGCAAAATTGACTGTGTAGAATGATACTGTTTTTAAGAGTGGAGTGGAAAGGCTATTTGATGAAAAACAAAATGAATAGGGAGTTAAATTGTTTTAATGTTGATACATGTTTCAGTGGGGTTTAGTGTTCTCATGGAAGAGGTAAAAGTGATGTCACATGCAGTAATTTAAAGTATTCTGGACAAGGTGACAGAAAAAAACCCACTGGGAGTAATCTGACTTGCGACTGGTGAAAGACATTTAATAATGGGATGACTTTCTAATTTTCGGAATGCTTTGGCTGAAGTCAAAAGGTCTTTTTAAGGTTGTGCTTTTTGGGGCAGTCTTACAACTTAGCTTAAATAGTTCCCAAATGGTTCCTGCCTGTCATTAAAAACAAAAATCAATTAATTGGAAAGTTTTGCAGATCCTTGTCTAACCTTTGTTTATATTTACTTGCATTTCAGATAAGTGACACAGTGCTAAATGATGATGACATTGGGGATAGTTGCCATGAAGGCTTTCTCCTCAAGTATGAGTTTCAGTTTTGATTTATGCTGTAGTAAAATGGTTTAAACTTGTGTGTGCATATGTATAGATACATATATATGTATGTGCGTGAACATGTATTAGATTTTTTTTTTTTATAGGAGGGGGGATGATGACACATATTTGGCTTTTTGAGATTTTTGTCTATAAAATGCTGTAGAAGTTGCTGTCTTAGAAGAATGGCTCTGGGCTAATGGCAACATCTCTGTATACTGTGTTGTCATTGAGTCATTTGATAATAGAATTCCTATCAAATACAATTTTTCTTTGATCTCTATGGTTAATTTTATGAGGTTATAAGTCAAAGTCATATATTTTTGTGAAATAACAAAAACCCGGGTTGTATTTACTACACAAACTATGCATAGGAGTCATTAATGGTATGGCATATAGAACATTTATTATTAAATTGTATACTTCTCTTTTTTCCCCTGTTTTTAATGTATAAGTGGAAGTAGTTGCATTTGAGAGCTATCTGGTCTCTTGCTGTGGTGAAGCATGTTTCATAGATTTTAGTTGATATTCTGTTACCTTTCTGTTACCGTCTTTGGTGCGACGATGTTCATTTATGGTTTTGCTTACCTATTTATACAGCATCACATACACTTCCGGTACTACCGAAATTCATCTGCTAAATGAAGTAATTCTTCACAGTAATGTAGTATTTAGATCCATAGAGAATTTTGGAAATAATGAAGTGAGTATCGTGGAATGGATTATTGTAAACAACCAGAGGCATTGATGCTAGAATGATGAGCTATTCTCATACCAGGTAGAGATTTACTGGGCAGGTAGTAGGTGTCAGTTATCTCTTCTTGCTACTTCATCTCCCTGGAGATTTTGTCATGCACAGAAAATAACAACTTAGCCATTTGTGTGAAGGGTCCAAATGTCTGCTTTTTAGCTTATCTGCAAAGTTTATCAGCTTGTCTAGGTTCAGTTTTCAAGTCTTAAATATGGTGTAGTATGGATTTATACATGTGACAGAATCACAGAATGGTAGGGGCTGGAAGGGACCTCTGGAGATCATCTAGTCTAACCCCCTGCCAGAGCAGGTCCACCTACAGCAGGTTGCACAGGATGGCATCCAGGCGGGTTTGGAATGTCTCCAGAGAAGGAGACTCCACCACCTCTCTGGGCAGCGTGCTCCAGTGCTCTCCCACCCTCAAAGTAAAGAAGTTTTTCCTCATGTTGAGATGGAATTTCCTGTGTTCCAGTTTGTGCCTGTTGCCCCTTGTCCTGTTGCTGGGCACCACTGGAAAGAGTCTGGCCCATCCTCTTGACACCCACTCTTTCGATGTTTATAAGCATTGATGAGTTCCCCCTCAGTCTTCTCTTCTCCAGGCTAAGCAGACCTAGGTGTCTCAGCCGTTCCTCGTAAGAGAGGTGCTCCATTCCCTTGATCATCTTTATAGCGCTCCGCTGGACTCTCTCCAGTAGTTCCTTGTCTTTCTTAAACTGAGGAGTTCAGGATTCGACACAGATGTGGCCTCACCAGGGCAGAGTAGAGGGGGAGGATAACCTCGTGGATGTCATTGAATAAAGACTGGATTAAAATAAACAAACTATCATATCAACAATATCAACCTCTAAAATACACAGTCATGCCTTCATAGTAACTTCTGAATGAAACCGAACATCTATTTCTGCCCCAAAGGAAGACTTTTTAAGTATTCACATGGCCTTAAATTTAGCTCTTAAGAGTATACATGATAAGAAAAATAGTAGGAGGTCCACTATAAAGTCTACCTAGGATTTCAGAGTCCGAGTGCAGCTAGTACAGTCCTTATCAATTAGAGGTGTTCATTAGAACAGGTTAATCCCATAAAATGCATCCTTCAGTGAGACAGCATAAATGTGCTTTTGTATATTCACAGATACTGGAGAAAATTTTGCAATAGTATCTAGACGTTCTGAAGTGGTGGGCCAGGTGTTGGATTGAGAAATACAGGAGGAGAGGGAGGATGAGGATAAGAAACCTCAACACAAATTTCTTAAGGACAACTTAAGAGTTGTCGAGGTTAGTCCAGGTATATTTACTGCAGCCTCCAAACTAAATCAGATAAAACTAAATCAGATCTGTGCTGCTGGCCACTCACAAGACAAGATTGCTCAACTTCTAGCATGCCCCTGTGTATTCCGAGGAACTCAAACTTGTGATGTGCTCTTGCCCGTGAGGTTACTAAGAGTAGAACAGTTTACATGCCAAGTCTCCCAAAACTGTCTTCTCATCCACAGTTTCAGAAAATGAGGACAACCATGGAATAGATCTGCTTTCAAATCCTTCATTATTAATATGTCTTGTGTTACTTTAGATGAATTATTTTATACAGATTCTGTAATACAGTTAGATAGTAGCAGTAGACAGTTTTTGTTTGAACTGATGTTTGGAGGTTTTGAGTGACAGTCTTTTTATTCATCAAAATGAAAATGTAGATACTGTCAAACTTTTGGATTTCAGCAGTAACCTACACAGCTCTGTGAGGTCCTATAGGGTAGGGTCCTATAGGCCTATATTTATACTAGGAGCGCTTCATTCTTGTGAAGATGGTAATTGTTTTATTTGAAAAATGTGATTAAATGTATTCACCTATGTTTATTTTTATTTGCAGTGCAATTAGTTCACACCTGCAGACCTGTGGTTGTTCTGTAGTTGTAGGAAGCAGTGCAGAAAAAGTTAATAAGGTAATGCACTTTCTAATAAACCAAACTTAAATGCTGATTATTAGGAGTGTTAGTGTGTTGTTTGAAACAAGGTTTATCTATAAACATACTTGAGGTTGAAGAAGGAAGGAATACTGTTGTCTGGTTATCTTACTTCAGCTATGGGTGTAGGAGTTGATAATTCTGCATGAAAATTGCCTTATCAGTTGTATTTTGACAACTATAAGAAAACTAATGTATTTAATTTAATTGATACTGTATACAAGCGAGTAGTAACTGAGTCTGAGCTTTTAAAATTAGGTTTGTTAGCTAAAATGTACAAATTGAAGAGGTCTGGACTGGCTTGCCCAGTTCAGCTCTCTTAATAGCTGTGTACTCATCTGCATAATTACTGTTATGCTGGAGAATAAATAGTACTTCTGCATCATGAACTCCTTGTGTTTCATGGAACCTTAAAGCTGTTGAGCCTGTAGTCACACACATGTTGAAATATGCAAGCTAACCAGAACCTTAAACCATTCCAGCAATTCCAGCATCTTTTTTCTTCATAGCTGTGTCTGTATTGACTTCATGTTCAATCTCTTCAAAACTTAATTGTTAAGTAACTGTACAGTTTAACTGGTAGATCTTAAATTAGGCTTGACTCAGCTTTCCAGAAGAAACAGAAAGAGGCAAAGAACAGATATAAACCCCTAAAACGGAGTTCTGTAACCACAGAACACTCAGTGTGTCTTACTTACTGGAGCACAAGCTGGGTGGTGTTCAGGAGTTTTCAGGTCTAAAAACAACTGTACCACTTAATGGGGAAGAGTACATACATCATTATGGTCTGTTTGCGAGGAAAAAAGGTCACTCTTAGAAGCTGTCATTTCAGAACAAGAAAATAATTACATTTTTGTGGTAGACATTTTTTCCTCATGCTGTTATTATTTTAAACCCTCTTCTAAGTTTGTTATGAAATACTTAATTTGAACCAATATGAAACTATCACCTTCACTGCTTTTACTCTGATATTTTGGTATAAATGGAGTTTCTTGATGCTTATTTTAAGCTTAGCCAGTATGTGAAGGAAAAATGAAATGAAGATGTTTTCCTTATTCACAATTCTTGAAGTACTTTTTTGGTGTACAAATTTTTGATTATACCAAAAATGCTAGTTTCAGATAAATTGAAAGCAATTCCTGGAAGAGATACACTTGTGTTTACTGTCCATTGAAATATTTCTTAAAGCACATTTCTTTTTAGCGTAGTGCATTTATCAGCATTTCCCTTTGACTTCCATTTAATTAGGGTGTTACTCCATCCCTTCTCTTAAAAACACTGAAGTTAATCTTCAGCTAGGATATTCAGAGACAAATCACGAAGAAAGTCTTGTTTTCTTTGTGAGAAAATGTAAATCACTTAATCAATTGCCTCTCTAGATTAATGACTGAGTCCTTTAATAAGCCTCTTTGATTCAGAGTATCCCTGCAAATGGGAATGAAAAGAAGGGTTTCATAAAAGTGTGCTATCCTAGAGCCTTCAGGTATTAGGCACCACTGCACTTAATGAGCATACCTACACTGCTGTGAGGGTAAGGTTCCCTGTAGTTATGTAGCATAAGTTTTCAATTTACACTGCAGTAACAATAGTCCCGTATCCTGACACCATGATAATGGTCCTACCGTGGTGCATGTGGAGAAGCAGTATATTCAGATAACTTAATTTTCTGATAGGGAATGTTGTTCTGTATTGGGTTTTTCTGACTGGTTATGTTTGTAATTGTGATGTACTAAATATTGAACTCTGGTGTATTTTGTATGACTGAAACCTTCCTTTGAGGAAAAACTCATTTTAATTCTTGAGGTTGATGCCCTTTTTGACATATGTATCTGTGTGTATTGCTTCAATGTGAAACAAAAATGAAGAAGAGTGGGCCTGCTGAATACATATATATATATATTAATTGTAGACTATGCATAGTATATATTATGTATTTTATAGTATGTAGGGCTCTTTGCTGCAGTGAAATGTGGTGGTCATCTTTTTAAAAAATTCACAGCAGCTTTAGTAAATCTGTGATTTGAAATAAGCAGTTCATGATACTTTATAAAAACTGGGGGGGCGGCCGGGGGGAATGCATTGTTTCGTGTGTATTGGCAGTGATGGTGAAGCATCTCTGGTCAAATGAACAGTGAATGCTGATACTGACATTAAAAATAATCTCGAGCAACAGAGAAAAGAAAATTCTCAGTTCTTAGCTGCAATCAGCTAACCTCAGTTAATATGTATTGTTTCAGGGTTGTAAGATTTGCACATGATTAAGTTAGCATAGTAGAGGAAATGTTAAATGCTTAAGTGGCTATAAAAAGCTTAAAGTTTATAGTTCATAAAATAGTTAATTAAAAGGCTGTAAGGTCTAAAAGGTTATAAGTATGTAAAATAATGTTTTGATAAGCTAGACACTGTAGGAAAAAAGCAGGCTAGAAGAATGAGTGTCTAAAGGTACTTCCAGGGTAAATTTCGTAAATTCTACACAGGTTCTTATCAACAGTATGCTCTTTGTGTCACGGTGCAACTGTTCTGAAGTAATTGCTTTCTTTATGGCTTATTTTAGCTTTCCTTAAAGTAAAAAAGAAAAGAAAAAACCAACCTACCTATTGCATCTTCCTCAGGTGGCGGAAAGCATTAGTCAGAAACTAGGTTGTCATTGGTTTAGGTACTGCACAAACACATTGTGCAAGGATAGAGCCTTCTCAAGCACCTTACAGACAGGACACCACAGGTTAAGACTGAAAAATCAGCAGAAAGGAATATATATGTTTGCATTTGGAGATGATTACTTGCAGCTGTTGCAGCACAGGAGTTTAAAAACAGATAATGAAATACCTTCGTTGCTTTTAATGGAGAGTTTGAGGAAATTACTGAGGAAATAAGCACGGATACTTATGTAGGAAATTGACTGTGCCTGATGGGAGACAACGTCTGCTGTGTCAATATGGAATTAATAAAATAAAAACCTTAAAAGGCTAGGAAGGTAATCAAAGTAACTCATGTTGATGTAATAGGAAGAGGTAGCAGAAGAGGAAGGCAGAACTGATTTGGTCTACATAGTTGGCTAAAAAATGAACTTCAGGCAAAAGTTGGATTTTTTTCCTTCATTTGACAATAAGTTGGGGTGATAGGCTTACAGCTTAATAATTTAAGCATGTCACTATTCTGTGACCTTGGTAAAGTTTTGTCTTTTCTAATAAGCATGATGAACTTTTTGGTTTATCATATGAAATGCCTAATACATTCTATGCAGAAATCGCGTTTGAAGATCAATTCATTCCTTACATTTTCATTTTTTTCAAAACTGTTCTTTTTAATGCAGATTGTGAGAACATTGTGTCTGTTTCTTACACCGTCAGAGCGGAAGTGTTCCAGACTCTGTAGAAATGAGTCTTCTTTCAAATACGAGTCAGGACTTTTTGTTCAAGGCTTACTCAAAGTAAGTATGTTTAGGAAAGTTCCAATCTTCTCTAGTTTAAGAATAGTCTTCAATGTGTATGTATGTGTGTGCCTATGATACGCACAGGCATATGCGCATTCATGTTCAAAGACATATGTTATCTTCCCTTGACGTCTTTCTGGTGCTGTAGCTTTCCTTGTAACTATTTGCATGTTAAAATTCCAAGCCAGTCTTTTCTCGAACACGTCTATTTCTTGAGTATTGTCCAGAATTGTTCCTATACTCTGAGGTACAGTAATAATACTCTTTTGCCTACTTGGGGTTAGAGTTCCAAAAGGCATTAAGCTTTTGTGTTGTACTACAACCAAAAAAGAATAGTCCATCAGTCCTACAGTTTCCAAGTATTTTAAAAGGGCTGTAGCAACAGGTGAAGATGACTAGAAAAACAAGGCTTCTTGCTCTAGTGAGCAGTCTAAACTTACCACATAAATATAATACTGTAATGTTAATGGGCTCACAAAACAGCTGATGCAATGCTGTAATACACGTTACCTCTGTACCTGTTTTTGCTGTTATATTAAGGGATTCCTCCAGTATGAAGGACTTTTTACTGGGCTAGAACTACCAGTTCTCTCAAACAAAACACGTCTAAACAAATGGGATTTAAAATTTAGGCATGATGCTTTAAAATTGTTTTGTTCCAATATAGCTCTGTTTTTTTGAAAAAAAGTAACTAGAGGAATAATTTTTTTGTTCACTAAAACAGGATGCAACAGGAAGCTTTGTGTTGCCCTTCCGTCAAGTAATGTATGCCCCATATCCTACTACACATATAGATGTAGATGTCAATACAGTGAAACAGATGCCCCCCTGTCATGAACACATCTATAACCAACGACGATATATGAGGTCCGAGCTGACAGCATTTTGGAGAGCTAATTCAGATGAAGAAATGTCTCAAGATCATATTATCCACACAGATGAGAGTTTCACACCTGATTTGTATGTATTCCGCTCTCACATCTCTCAGAGTTATTTGATTTGGAACAAGAGACTAAAGTAGTACAAAGTGTACTTTCTAATAAAGTACATAATGGTTTTTTGCTTTTAAGAAGCTCCTTCAGCTCTGGTAGTTGCATTCACTTTGGAGGAGTTTACCAGTTCCATCAGTACTTTTGTTACATTAAATACTACTGAAATTCATTTTCAGTGATACTTATGATGATGATATGTTAATTTTGTTGCCTGTGTGTTATAGAGGGCCCAATGGCTTTCCTGCGTTTAATTCATTTAATCTGAAAGTTTTGCATTAAAATCCTGTATTAACTTGAAAAATAGCAAGATTACAATTCACTAGAATTTTGAAACCACTTTTAGTTTCTGCCAGATTGCGAACAGTTGCTGTGTAGAATAGCTGGACAGTTCCTTCATGGCATTACCTCACGTGTTTGCTTTCTTCTCTATAGAAATGTCTTTCAAGATATCCTGCATCGAGATACGTTAGTAAAAGCCTTCCTGGATCAGGTAATAGTTGCTTTTTCAGAAAGAACAAGAGCTGAAGTTCAGTGGTTTTAGGCCTAGTAAAAGATAATTTAACGTGAATAGATAATTTGTTGGCATGGTAGGTCTTTCTCATACTACTGCTATGATAATTTATCTCTGCATAACTAGAGAAAAATGCTTGTGTAATTGGTAGTATTAGTACATACGAAAAACAATGCACAATTTCTATTGCTGTACAACAGTGTCTACAGTTACAGTGTTGAGAAAGCTACCTGACTCGGCTTAATTTCAGATCATTTTTAAAAGGAAAATAATACTTTTTCCAAACAGAATGATAGAACAGCTTAATTTATTGCGTCTGAGCAGCTAGAAAACTAAGATAGAATGTTGAGCATGTCTGCAAATCTGTTGTTAATGTGCTGCTTTGCTATAATTAAGGATATGTTGCGTGTGTATGCAATGTTTCTTTAAATTCCACATTCTTAAAACGATTCTTGAATTTCCATGTCTTCCTTATTTTCTGGTATAATTTTCAACAGATCTTTCATCTGAAGCCTGGCTTGTCTCTAAGGAGTACTTTCCTTGCACAGTTTCTGCTAGTCCTTCACAGAAAAGCCTTAACTTTAATAAAATACATAGAGGATGACACGTAAGTGAATAGATAATAGAAAGCAGGCTTTGAGAAACATCCTTTGTGCTTTTTTTACAACACCCGTTTCTATTTTCTTGCAGGCAAAAAGGCAAAAAACCTTTTAAGTCTCTTCGTAGCTTAAAGATAGATCTTGACTTAACAGCAGAGGGCGATCTTAACATAATAATGGCTTTGGCTGAGAAGATTAAACCGGGTCTTCATTCCTTTATCTTTGGGAGGCCGTTCTACACTAGCGTACAAGAACGTGATATGCTCATGACGTTTTAAAGTTCTCCACTGCTAAGGTGTAATATTGCAGTCTTGCATGGCACGAAAAGAAATCTGTCAGTGTGACCACCACACTTGTGACAATCATTGACTTGATTGAGGATGAACATGGGGAGCGCAGTAACACTACAGTCTGTCCGAAGCAGGAGGGGGTCTTGTTAGAGGGAATATCAACTTATCTAGATAAGTGTGATTTTAATGAATCCATCTCTTCTGTGTGATTTTTTTTTTACCAGTAAGTAAACCAGAGGTTTACCAGAGGTTCCTTTGACATATGTACTTAGTAGATAAATTTGAACATGTTTTGGCATATGACAAAACTAAGCATTATAATTTTCTTTCCCTAGAGACTTCCTTCAGATGTGTGTCATTTTTTTTCGTGTTCTGCTGTGTCAGTATTTTTAGTGTTTCCACAGAAAACAATACATACGTCCTCTCTAATCACGGAGGTAGCAGAATAGAGGCCTTCCAGGAGTTTCAAAGAGTGTTTGTTCTTATGTATGTGGTACAGATCTGAAATATGTCTTCCCCCATCTCCTTTTTTAACACTACCGGCTCCCTCATTTAGAACATTTAAATGTGTTTGGTATTTTTAATGTACTACAAAGTGCTAATCTTGTGTACAAACTGTTGACTATTAGCAGCTTAAACAGCAGCACTCTTCACATGGGAACTGGGTCATTATTTAAGCAACTTTGTCCATGTGAGTGCCAGCCAGGATACTGTGTCACAGATTGTCAGGCCATCCTGCAGTGAAGCCTTCAGTGATCCAGCATAATTGAGCTCTTTCAAAACACAAAACAGAAAATGTGTGCCATTCAGCAGCAGTTGTCAGTCTTCCTGTCTCTAAACTGCTTTTGGTTTCTCCATTGTTAGTTAGGATAAGGTTCAGATCAAGGTATTAGACCTTCCCAAAGAACACGAAGGTGGTAGCCGAACTGAAAGATAAAGCAGTAATTTATTTATTTTTTAACATTGCTATTAATATGTTTAATAATCCTTAATTCAGAGGTGAGCACAACTCAACTAATGTGATTAACATTTTCTTAATGTTAAGTGAATTCTAGTTAATAATCTTGCCAATCTTCTTAGTTCATCTTAGCACATCTCCGACATGGCTTTGCTTGAAAATAAAACCATGTTTGCTATTTGTATGCCTCAACCTTTCTTTCTCAGCAGCATGTAGAGTGGTGTGGTATCAGGTTAATACAGACCTGGTTTTTTGAGTTTTGACACATGGTTGGTGTGTGTTACACTGAAATCAGTGGTACATCTGTACTGCACGTCGTTGTATTTCTTCTCTTTTTGGACAAACAGGAATATATTTGCATCATGTTTTAGTATAACCTCCTATCTCAATATTCATTGTGGAAGAGCTGCACTTGTGATTGGAGAAGCCACGATTGCTTTATTGCTGAAGTTGTTTGTAACACTCCTTGGCGAGCAGGTTTCTGTTTTCAAGATAGCTTTTTAGTATCTCTTTCATGCAGCGAGGCATAAAAGTTAACAAAAGTTAGACTCACGACTTTACCTGAGATGTCCAATACTCAGATTTTAAAAGGAATAATGTCCTTTAGTTAGATATCCAGAATTCCCTTGTATTTCCTGAAAGACCAAGATCCACAATTAAATATTCAGAGCTTCAGAAAGATGTGGAGTTGAGCCCCAGCTGCACACCATTTTTGTGAATGAACATCATCAGTGTTAACTGGTTGAATAAGTAATTACATTTTGTGCAGCCGTTTTTTTTTTTGCTGTATATCTACGTAGGACTCTTGCAATAACCTCAGAGCTTCATCAAAAGAACTTGTCAGAGTTATTCTGGCATAAGTTACTTGTGCTGAGATTCTGTTTGTCTTCTTAACATTATTATTTCCTTCTGCATTTTTAATCAATTGATCTGCTAGAAAAGAGCCTGATTGTGCTGTTTTTACTCTCGTGTCTAAGAATGTGCAAAAAATGTAATGAACACTGCTGAAACTTCTAATGTAGAAGTTGTGTTGAAGTCTAAAGAGCTTTAAATGTGCTGCTGAAATTCGTAACTTCAGCTTGATAGGCATTGGAAACTTAACATTGACACTACTAAGAGTAAAGCTCTTTGTTTACTGAAGATGCTGTCACTTTTTGAAATGACTAAAAGCTGGAAACTTTCTCAGTTGCTACTTTTGTTGCACAACTGTCACAAGTGCAGAATGTATAGTGAAGTAAATTATTAAATGCATCTGCATGTTGTGTCGTAAATCTTGCTCAGGAAACAAAGTATTCTAATAAAATTCATGCACAATTTTTCACTTTAATTGCTGTGAATTGTTTTCATATAATTTCTGTATCTGATAGAATCATTATCTTTTATCCTTTGAAATAAAGAAGAAACCTTTTTCCTTCTTGTTAAATTAAAAATTATGCTGAGATGGTGAATCATAGACTGTCATTGATAGAATGTCATATGGTTCTTAGTTCCTCTGTTTCTGTTAGGGAACTTATTTACTTCAAGCTGAGACCAGTGTGACTTGCTGTGCCTCTGATGTGCTCAAGTAAGAATTTAGCCTCTACTTTTAAAAGTTTTAGCCCGTATGTGAGAATTTAGAAATGTTTTAAGGAGTTCACTTATATTTAGCAGTCAGTGAATACCTTTCTTCAGGATTTTAGTTCCTTGCAGTTAAAAGAATAGGGCAGGTTTAATTCTTCCAATTGGATTTGAAAGGGGAGTACTGTTTTAGAGCATTTTTAGTAGCACGTTCTCCCTGATCTTGATTCCTGGTCTTTGCATACCTATAGAGGTAGCACAGAAAGACATCCACTGGAATGTCTTTTTTGTTAGGACTGCTGAGGATATTCCCAGCTCAGGTATCAGTGTGTTGTAATGTCAGCTTTATTCTAGAGCAAAATGGGTAGTTTGGGTTTAGGGTTTTTATCCCTGAGACACTATGATACACCAATAGAAAGTGACAGCAGGTCTACTCTCCATTCCCCACTGGGAAAAGGTGTTAGCAAGATTTATCTTCCTATTCTCAGATCTGTGAAGACAAAGGAAAGCGGTCCAGAATATGAGGGCTGTCTCACAGGCATGTTGCTCACCTCTGCTGTCTAATCAGAGCCTACAAAGAATGTACTTTCAGCAAAGAGGCATAAACCATATGAATTAGTATGGAGAGTAGTTTTTTGCACATAGGTAGAATATAGTTGTGCCATTTACCTCTGTCCTGGCATAGAGCTACACACTGTTACACCTCCTACTTGGGCAAAGCACCAAGGAGACTCCATGACAGCATGTCCGTATTTACAAGGTTGTTCATGTGATACTTCGATGAAAGGAAGTAGTTATCTCGCTTTTCAAAGCCGGGCTGTTCATATGCATGTCCAGAGGTTTCAAACACAGAAGACTTCAATTAAAGTTCAGAAGTATGAAAAAAGGACACAGTCCTGACAATGACCATCGAGGAAGTCTGACTTCAGTTCTAACTACAACACTAGAGCTACCCTGCAAGAAATTTTAACGTTCGATTAGCATAGGGCAGCTTTTCCAAGCAAAAGATCAGTGGAAAGAGAAATTTCTGCTTAAACGGCATGGAACAGCAACAGGCAATTGTTCCCTTCCTTTAGATGTTACTATCTTTATTGTCCTGTAGATGCTGGGGGGGCTCCCTGACAGCTGGAAAAGGGCCAGAAGAGAAGCCAGGGGAACTGCAAGTTGACCAGTTTCACTCAGGTACCTGGGAAAATCCTGGCATGTGTCCTCTGGGAGCACATGTCTTGCCACATGAGGGTGAAGAAGATGATGGGGAATTGTCAGCATGGCGTGACCGAGAGTGAATAATGCTTCACCCACCTCATTGCTTTCTGTGATAAAATGGCTGGATTTGTGGATGAGTGGGCAACACGGAATATCATTTATGTTCACTTCAGCAGGGCTTCCAACACTGTCCTTGTATCCAAGCTGGATGTTAGGCTCCAGATGGGTACCCCACCGGAGGGGTAAACACGAGTTTGGGAGAGTGGGCTCAGAGGTGGTGGTCACTGGGTTGTATCTGCCCGGAGGCTGCTGCCTCGCGGAGTCGCACAAGGTCTGCCCGGGGGTCTGTCCTGTTCAACACCTCTCTGTGACCCGGAAAGGTGACCCAGTGCACCCTGTCGGGTTTGCGGGTGATGCGGACTCGGGGGCACCGGTCGATACGTGCGAGGGCAGGGCAGCTGCCCAGAGGGACCTGGACCGGTGGGAGGAAAGGGCAGGAGCCACTGGGCACAGTGCACTTGGGGCAGGAGCAAGGAGCAGCCCTGCCCTGGGCACGCAGAGCCCTGGCAGCCATGCCAGTGAGTCCAGGGGCAGGTCTGGGGAGAGGGCCCTGGCGGGCAGCGAGCAGGCGGAGCTGGAGAGGCTGGAGATACGGGAAGGTGTTAGCCCCGTGGGAACAGCTGAGCGCGGCCAGGGCCCGTGGAGATGGTGCCATCTCCCTCCTTGGAGGGTTTCCATCCCCACCCCGGTCTGACCCCACGGCTGAGCCTGCTCTGGGCAGCGGTAAAACTGGAGACCTCCTGAGGTCCCAGCTGGCCCAAACCGTCCTGCGGTGCTGCGGGCTGGTGGGCAGGCTGCCGTCACCGCTGCTGAGAACCAGAGACAGCTGAGGTGGGCAGTAACCTCTGCAGCCTAATGGGTCCAACCCCCCCGCTGGGACCAGGCCAGCTCCATTGACATTCCACACGGCATCGTCTGGTCAGTCCTGAGTATCTCCAACGGCACAGATAAAAGCAGGGGCTGAATAAACTCCACTGTGAGAGCACAGGTGTGCAAGAGCTGAAAGGTGGCCCTGGATTCCCCAGTGAAACAGTGGGTGCGCTAACATATGAGTCCCAGAAAGAAAAGTTTAGGTGTCAGGAATATGTATCTATAGGGTCCAGCACATGTGTTAAAATTAATGGCAGTATATCCTTTACTTGAAACATGAGGGTTAATCAGGACTTCTTGTAGAAACATCTATCTGTAGCAAGGAAGCAAGGACTATTAAGAGGGAGGAATGTAGACATATAACCAAGGGTAACTACCTAAAATCACTTAAGATATTTTTGACTGAGTGTCAAAGTGAAAGCTTGATCCTGTGAAGCAGTGATACCTCAAAGGCGAATGTCTGAAGCTTTATCCCTGACCTGTACCTAACAATAAGCCAGAATGTTTGAAAATGTACTACAGCCAAAAGCTAATTTGTGAAACTTGAAGTTCAGTGCCAGCTTCTCTTGCATTTAGAAAATTGTCTCATAGTACAACTGAGTGTCTTTTCCAGCTTCAGTGAAATATGACTAACAGTCGCCAGACTTCTGGTTTTCAGTAGAAGCAGCAGCATTAGAAACTACAGATCAGGGAGTACTGAAATTTAGTACTGCAGCCTATACATACAGTAATTCAATATTTCTGGCAAAACGTTCAGTAGTGGAGCTGATGGATGAAACTGCAGTTTCAGCCTTCCACGTTCATCCATAAGGATGCAAAGCCATTGTCCTTGCCGAGATTTCTGTCTGTCTCAAGCCGCCTCTTCACTGGACATTAACCCTGCATCACTTTGCATCCTGCTGGCATTCACTGCCCTGTCTCTGTGACAGCAATAGTTGGAAATAATTTCTGATAAGCTAGATTCTGGAGGAGAGACCTTCTGGAATTTGGGGGGTATTTTCAGTAGCCCAGGGCAGCTGCACAGACAAACCACTCACAGTACAAAGGACCTGGACAATACGTAATGACTAACTTCATACCATTTTTTGGCAGAGAATTGGGCACTGGCAGGCTGAGGAACATTTTGGGTTCAGTCTGCTTTTAGCATTGTTACTGCCAAGGTCTGACACTTCCCTTCAGGCTGGAGGCTGGAGAGATAGCTGATGCAAACTGATTAACGTGTTTGGTGATTAATGATCGCACTAGAAGGAAATGGGTAGGACAGCAGAAGTCTCGGTGATCTAGGCAAGCAGAGATACCAGCTGGTAATTAAATAACAATGCAGAGTACTAGGCTTGACTATGAAACTGTTAATTACAGGCTTGAAGTCCACATAGTGAAACGCATAGACACAGAACTGCAATGAAATTACAATTCTGTCAGCGTGGAGGCGCAAATGGATCTCCTCCCACACCAAATCTGATGGGTACAGACCTGATTGTGGGTTGGCTAAGGAGGGTCCCTCCGGCACCCCCAGAGGGCTGGGGCATGCAGGTCAGCATCACCGCTGCCTGCACGCGCTCGGGCTCCTGCTGCTGGATCCACCTTCCTTTTTTCTCTGCCTGATTCCATACCTCACTCCCTCCCTATTTTTTCTTTTTTAAGCTGACTTTTTTGCCATACTTGCATCTTCCTTTCCCCACCAAGCTCCTCTCAGCACCCCACACCTGAGTGCTTTTCCCATTTGGTCCTAGTTTTGCTACATCTGCACCTAAATTTGGTATTTCTGATACTGTCACTTGGGCAATATTGGCCATATGTGGCTTTACCAATAGCAACACTCAGTGTGCTTTGCTTTGCACCCCAAAGTTTCCCTCCTGTTACTCACTTCAGCCTGGTTGGACTTACTTGATTCCTCGACATAATTACTTTACTTCAGACCCTGTTCCCCTGCCTGGCTCCTATTAAGTATGAGCAGGTTCTCGTCATATGCACCAACTATTTACATACCAAAGCAGTAGAGTAACTTGTTTTTCACACTTCTGCTCTGGGCTGTTGCAGGTCCCTCATAGGACCTTGACTGCTGCAAGGCCATGTGCCCCACTGGACCTCCAGTAAGCTGCAGCCAAGAGGTTGTGAGCTCCAAAATATGCAGGAAGCAGACTGAAGGAAGCTTACACTTATGGTTTGGGGATCCACGGTGCTAGCTTGTCTTGGCTGCAGTGCACTCAGGCATGTTTGATTCCCTGTGATTCCATTAAACGAAGCTGCTCTTTGATGCCAGCTGGTAGTGGCCATGGTGGCTCTATGAAGTGTGAACTGCACTTTAGACCCTTTCACTGTCCCTCAAGTTCTCCACAAAAGGGCAGCGATATTTCTGAATGGTTTTTAGGATAGTTGCAGCCTGCATGACTGTACCACCTGGCTGAGCTGTATTTACAGCTATCTGTATTTCAGTCAGAATTTTCACATGCATATAAAACATATACAAATAAAATGTAAACAATGAAGATATGACAAAAATATAACAAAGCATTCCAGTCACCTTTCTGATAATGAATTTAAGAAAAGAAATGAACATAAAAAAAATCATAGCTAATAGACTCCATTAATTTTCAGAATGTCTCTTTTCAAAATTATCACCCAGTTCTCATTCCCATCTTTGCATGTTCCAATAGATTTCTTCGTCCATTTCTGAAAAAACCTACCACCCTGTCACATGAAAAGAAATGTTTGAGTGGTCTTAGGGAAGTGGTGACAACGTGATGTCTTTAACTAGTTCCAGAGAAGTGCCAGCTTATAAATTACAGAAAAAAGTAGCCAAATCTATAGGACTCACTTTAGACATTAATGTCAGATTATATCTAGTTTTTTAATTATGGAGTTTTGCTAATCAAGAGTGCGTACAAATAAAAAATTGTGCGGTGCTTGAGCGGATGGTTGTGTTGGTGGAGGCTGCATTAAATGCTCCAGCATTTTGTGTGGTTTTGTTATGCTTTCACTGCTGGCAATCTTATTTGAGAGTGCAAATTCACCAACCGAATGCCAGAGGTGCCTTCCATTTTGCTAAAAACTTTCATTTTTAGTCCCCTTGTCTTTGTTAAATTTCTGATGTTTATTAATGACACACATTACAAAACCAATGCAGTGGGATACATGCCAAAAGGTATGTGTGTTGGATTAAGCACGCCGCTTCTACAAAGGATAATATTGGGAAGTTGCAGCAATTTTTGCAGCTACCAGAGTGATGCTGAAGCCACCGGCTGCAATCAGAGAGAAACCTGGTAGCTACAGTTTCGAAACAGAGCTTCAGCCCAGTTTCTGAAGGCTGCAGGCCAGTCCCTGTCTGTGCGAGGAGGCACGTGGTCCTGGTGGTCTCAGCTGTGTGATGAGCTTCCCGCACCTCCTCTTGGCCCCAGGCAAGACTAAGAAATGAGCCTAAAAAAAAAAAAAAGATGCTGAAGCCTGGCACAGAGGAAGAGAGATTAAGTTATTTTGCAGGAGACTGAGTAAAGATTCCAAGAGGCAACAGTTTGGTGCTCTGAGCCTCAGCCCAAATGTGGCTTACCTGAAGAAGAGGAGCAGGACGGGAACCCAGATTGCCTTCCACCGGCCCCTGTTAGTCGAATTCTGCCTTTTGGCTCCACAGCTCACTGAGGGACAGAGAGGTTTTCCTATGGAGGGGGAAACGTCCCCACGGCCTTGCAACAGTTTAAATGGGGAAGAATTAAGTGTTTTTCACTTGAGGCCATTTGTCTGAACTCCGAAGAGTCTGGTTGTGCAGGGACTGAAAATGTTTTTGCTTTTAGACCCAAACAGAGCTACTTCTTTCCTGAAACACAAGCCAGTGTTATTCTGCTGCCCACTGAAAGATCGATTCTTCAGGCTGTGAAAAGGAGGCTTTTAGATAACTCGTGTGCCAGAGGTCACAAAGCCATCCTCTGCCCCGCTCAGTGCACAGAGACCTCCTGTCTGTCTGCGGGCAGCTGCTGGAAACAGCTTTGCCGCAGTCAGTGGAGCCTGTGACTGAACCCATCGAGGAGCAGCCACGAGGAGCAGCACTCGAGGAGTGCGATTTCACAGAATCACAGAATATTAGGGGTTGGAAGGGACCTCTGGAGAGCATCTGCTCCAACCCCCCTGCCAGAGCAGGTCCAATTTCAAACGCTCGCCGCTCGCAAAGAGAACGCACAGAACATTTTGAGGAAGAAGCTGGGAAGAACAGCACAATGACACAGCAGAAGCACAATGACACAGCACAAGCACACTGCGTGGTCATGGCTGTGCTGAAAGGGCAGCATTGACTCCCGTGCAGACAAAGGATTTGGGTGGAAGGGGGAGGACTTGAAGTGGTGAGGCATGAAATTCTTTCCAAGTGGGAAGGTAAAAAAAAAAAGAAAAAAAAAAAAAAGAGATCCATCCATGGAGGTCAGGAAAACTGAGCCAAAGCCTTCTTGGAAGGAGAGGACCAAAAGGATGCTGGGGATGCAGAGCAGCGAGAGACCATCAGTGGTTTGCTGGGGAGCGCAGCGGTCACAAGGTGCAAAGGGAGGCTAAGAACGTCAAAGCTGTGTGTGATAAACCATACATAACACTGAGATGAAAACCAGGAGATGCCTTCACATTATGCGGAACAACCACAGTGGGTGTGTGATTACTCAAATGCAAGCCTGTTGTTTTGTTACGTCGTGTTAGCGCTTGGTGAAATGCCATGGGAGTGGTTTCGCACAGCAAAACAACTGGTGCTGAGGACCTAAGTCCACACTGTACGTGTTTCAGCTTTTTCACTTCAGGCGAGCTTTAGTTCCATCCCATACGCTGACTGCTCACAAGCTGCTGGAGTGCCTCTTCCCATCCAGTTTAATGGGATGCAATCCATTCTATGCAGTCCACTAGGCAAGCCAAACTACAGCGAGGAGGGATGGATGATCATGTGAATGATTTTAGGAGAGTGTTCCTGGTATCCACCGAAACACTGCTGTAGATGTACCCTCTGACCAGGCAGCTGATCACAAGTAATGGGTACGAGGGTGCAAATGAAACTAAAAGGGAAGAAGGATAATAGAAAGGAGAAAAATGGGAAAAGAAAAAGGGGAAAAGGAAAGTGTAAATATCAGGAAGCTCAAAAAGAAGAGGGGAAAGGAACACCAACAAGGCCTTTATGTTCAAAGGTAGCATGTCATGGGGCAGAAATTAATCTGTTTTGAGATCTGTGCCTCTGGTTAGAAAAATTGTCCAGTTTTAACATAAATGCATTTGAATTTTCATCATTAAAAAAGATATCTGAGTGGTGGAAGCCAAATAGATCTTAGAATGACCATATTTATGTGCCTCTAGTTTTTTCCTTACATCTGGTTTGGATTACTATATTTCTCTTTCTAGTGGCAGAAGATTGTTGAAAAGTATTTATCCGATTCCTTCCTTCTTTCTGCTCTCTCCCGGGCAATCACTGAATGCAGGCAACATTTTTATTCCTAGCAGAAAATTGATGCAGTATGCATCAAAAAAAAGCATGCAGAAACATGCCTCAGCAAATACTTCTGTATGTGCTTCATTATAAGAAGAATTTTTAGAACTATTGTAATATATCTAAAAGCTTGTAAAGACAAACGCCTTGATCAGAGCCTATTATAGTCAACTGAAAAACATCTACTGATATCAGCCGTGGGATGAGGTTGTGGAAAAACTTGCCATGTTTAAGTTTTTCACAATTTGTTTGAAACAGTCTACAGAAAGGAACTCATTACTGTGTTCACTGCTGTAGGTTCCTATGTTTTCAAGGCAGCCTGATTTAATTCCACTTGCAATTAGTTTTACAGGGTTCCTCTCTAAGGGCTTTATGTGGTGCAACATCTCCCGTTTTTAGAAGTTTGGCATCTCATTAGAAAACTTTTGCAGTACGGGGAAGCAAGGCATCTTGGAGCTGTCTTACACTTGCTTGTGGGCAGAAGCAGTGGAATGCTGACTATTCTGCATGTCAATTCTCGCCAATAGCTGGAGAAAAATAAAGCCGTTGTTAAAAACACCATTGTTATTTTTTTCCAACAAAAGCAACATCTGTCTGCTTCTTACACTGTTTGAGACTGCCTATAAGGTTAAGCAGTGCAGACTTTGCTGACTTAAGGACAGACTTCAGAACAGGGATATTTTTCATGTTTCATGTTTGAAGTCTTCTTGCAAAGGGGGAGGCTGTAGTTGATGGAAAGAAAGAGAATCAAGGGCAAGATCTATGTGTTTCCATGATTCCTGAGGCAGGGGAGAGCTAAATGCCACCCACCACAAGCTAGGTGGATTTTGCTTACATTGTGATAGCATCTCAGGGTTTCAGCTTGCTGTTCTGAGCATACCTGAAAAAACAGTTCTGGTGACTGTACAGTCACCTGGATAGTGTGGGTTTTAGACAGCTTTGATGCTCTGAGTTGTTGGCTTTACTTTTTTTGTTAAAAGACTGCTCTGATGAGTACAAATGACTCTACAGGCAGGCAGCTGCAGAGATAAAAGGTGAATAGGTTTACCAATGTTAAGTGATGGTGGTGAGCCACTTGCAGATGGTCCAGAACAGGAATTATTCAAGGTCTGCTATGTTTTAATACTGCTTTTCTTTAATAAGTAATTTCTCTGAAGGAGACATTTAATTTGCTGTCAAGTTTTCTTGGGAGCATACAGTAACTGCTCCTAATAGTGTTCTGGGTTAAAGGGCGGCAGAAAAAGCTCTTGAAAGTAGAACATCTCAGTTAACAAAACAGATGGGTTTTGCTCCAAGTGCGGACATGTCCCAAAGTCAGTTTGAGCCAAGTCATGGCTTGTCAGTAAGAAAGCCAAGCTTTGCTCTAGACGGTGTATCTACAGCACACTATTTCATAGCCTTGATGATGCAAACATGTCATTAATGATTAGCTAATGACAGGGTCGCACATTTGGACACCCAAAACCAGCAATGAAACCCTGTGGTATTTCCATAGCACTGATCTTTATTCAGATAGTGGGCGCAAAAAGACTAGCCTAAGTTCTTCCCCTTCTTCTCCTGTGCTGTTAAGCACAGAGCCTTGCTGGCTGCATCGCAAAAGTGCTCACACAGTCACTCTTCAATCTTTCTGATGTCAGGTGACATGTACATTTCTGATATCCAGCTCCTCTGCTCCTTGTTCTGGCCATAGTGGTCTTCAAGAAGATGGGAAGGCGAAAACAGAGGCAGAAGTGGAAGCAGAAGGAAAAGGAGAAAGCAAACAAGGCTCTTACTAATTACCTTCCTGGAAATCTGCCATATAGCTAGTTTTCATTAAGGCACTTAGAAACAGTGAGATGAGAACTGTGAATCATTATAACAGTTTTTATAAAACAGATACTAGCCCCCCTCTTCCCCCCCCCCCAAAAAAAAAATTAAAAATCAACATGCTAACACAAAGAAAACAAATACAACAGAATTCTGATTTTTTTTTGAGTGATTCAGTTCCCTATATATGCAACTAAACAAAACCATAAAAACAATTCTTTGTAAAAGCTGTTTCAGTTGACAATACTTGGTTTGTTCTTCATTGTCTATACAGCAAGTGCTGAACTGTGAAACTTGTAATGGCAGTAACTTCTCTTAAGCTTTTTACTCTTCCATTTCAAAGCTTACAAGGACAACACGCTGTGCTACTTGGTTTTTACAAGGAGTGTTGTAGCTTGTAGAAGTGGCAGTCTCACTTGCTGAAGAGCCAAACTGACAAACCAAAATTTCTGTTCTTTAATCTCAGGCGTTCTGAATCCTTGCATGTTTCTGCATGCAGTTCACTATACCCTTGGACCCTGTTCAGATACAACAATCACAGAACTAGTGCAGTTCTGATGCAGCAGTCCTGACAGAACCATCTCCCACTTCAAGTAATTCAAGAAAATTATTTAGTGAATGTAAACTCAGAAACACCCCAGAATGACCTACACATGGAAAAATATATCAAGAAATGCTCTGATCATAGAATCATAGAAACACAGAGTAATTTGGGTTGGAAGGGACCTTTAAGATCATCTCGTTCAAACCCCACTGCCATGGGCAAGAACACCTCCTACTAGACCAGCTTGCTCAAAGGCCCATCCTACCTGGCCTTGAACACTTCCAGGGAGGACGGATACACAATTTCCCTGGGCAACCAGTTCCAGCGTCTCACCACTCCCAGTGTAAAGACTTTCTACCTAATATTTAGTCTAAATCTACCCTCTTTCAGTTTAAAACCATTACCCCTTGTCCTACCGCTACACTCCCTAATAAGGAATCTCTCTCCATCTTTCCTGTAGGTCCACTTTAAGTATTGGAAGGCTGCTAGAAAGTCTCCCCAGAACCTTCCTTTCTCTAGGCCCAAACCCAACTCTCTCAGCCTGTCGTCATGGGAGAGGTGCTCCAGCCCTCTGATCATCTTCATGGCCCTCCTCTGGACCTGCTCCAACAGGTCCATGTCTTCCCTGTGCTGAGGACTCCAGAGCTGGATGCAGCACTCCAGGTGGGTTCTCACAGGAGCGGCGCAGAGGGGCAGAATCACCTCCCTCAACCTGCTGGCCACCCTGCGTTTGATCCAGCCCAGGATACAGTTGGCTTTCTAGCCTGCAAGCACACATTGCCAGCTCATGTTGAGCTTCTCATCCACCAACACTCCCAAGTCCCTCTCCTCAGGGCAGCTCTTAATTCATCCTCCAGACAGCCTGTATTTGTGCTTGGGATTGCCCTGACCCAGGTGCAGGTCCCTGCACTTGGCATTGGTGAACTTCATAAGGTTGGCACAGGCCCACCTCTCAAGCCTGTCCAGGTCCCTCTGGATGGCTTCCCTTCCCTCCAGCACGTCAACAGCACCACACAGCTTGGTATCCTTAGCAAACTTGCTGAGGTTGCACTCAGTCCCACTGTGCACATCACCAATAAAGATGTTAAACAGCACTGGTCCCAGTACCGACCCCTGAGGAACACCACTCATCGCTGCTCACCACTTGGACATTGACGCATTGCCTGCAACTCTTTCAGTGTGGACATCCAAGCAATTCCTTTTCCACCAAGTGGTCCATCCATCAAATCCATGTCTCTGCAATTTAGAGACAAGGATGTTGTGAAGGACAGTATCAAACGCCTTGCACAATTCCGGGTAGATGATGTCAGTTGCTCTCCCCTTATCCATCAGTGCTGTAATCCCATTGTAGAAGGCTACGCAAATTTGTCAGGCATGACTTGCCCTTGATGAAGCCATGCTGACTGTCACCAATAGCTTCCTTATTTTCCATGTTCCTTAGCAGAGTTTCCCGGAGGATCTTCTCCATAATCCTGCGAGGCAGAAAGGTGAGACTGAGCAGTCTGTAGTTCTCTGGGTCTTCCTTTTTCCCCTTTTTGAAACTGGAGGTTATGTTTCCCCTTTTCCAGTCCAGTTCCAGGAACTTCACCGGACTGCCACAACTTCTCAAATATGATGGATAGTGGCTTAGCAACTGTATCCACCAGTTACCTCAGGACCCACGAACGAATCTCAAGTCCAATGGACTTGTGCACCTTCAGATTCCTTAGATGCTCTTGAACCTGGTCTTCTCTTACAGTGGGCACTTCTTCATTCTCCCAGTCCCTGCCTTTGCCTTCTGTGACTTGGGCAGTGTGGTTAAGAGCCCTTGCCAGTGAGGACCGAGGCAAAGAAGTCATTGAGTACCTCAGCCTTCTCCATATCCCCAGTAAACAGGTCTCCTGTTTTGTTCTGGACAGGGCCCACATCATCCTTAGTCTTCCTTTAATCACTGACACACCTACAAAAGTTTTTCTTGTTGCCTTTAACATCCCTGGCCAGATTTAATTCTGTCAGGGCTTTAGCTTTCCTAACCTGATCCCTGGTTTCTCAGACAATTTCTCTGTATTCCTCCCAGGCCACCTGTCCTTGCTTCCACCCTCTGTAGGCTTCCTTTTTCAGTCTGAGTTTGTCCAGGAACTCCTTCTTCATCCATCCAGGCCTCATGGTGTCTTTGCCTGGCTTCCTCTTCGTTGGGGGGATGCATTGCTCCTGAGCTTGGAGGAGGTGATCCTTGAACACTAGACAGCTTCCTTGGGCCCATCTTCCCTCCAGGGCTTTATCCCATGGTACTCTGCCGAGCAGGTCCCTGAAGAGGCCAAAGTCTGCTCTCCTGAAGACCATGGTAGCGAGCTTGCTGTGTATCCTCCTCACCACCCCAACGATCTTGAACTCCACCATTCATGGTCACTGCAGGCAAGGCTGCCCTTCAGCTTCACATTCCCCATCAGCCCCTCCTTGTTGGTGACATCAAGGTCCAGCATGGCACCTCTCCTCATTGGCTTCTCTATCACTTGGAGAAGAAATTTATCATCAACGCACTCCAGGAACCTGGTGGATTGCTTATGCCCTGCTGTGTTGTCCCTCCAACATGGGAGTTGTGGAGCCCCCATCCCTGGAAGTGTTCAATTCCAATAATTTCAGACTAGGATTCAGCTCTTCCTTTGGTTCTTAATTCTCTGTAGGAGGTGGAGTTGGGATTTCACAATCTGGATCCTGCTTTGTGAATAGACAGCACTTGCAGGAAGTATCAGGTATCTCTTCTGTCTTTTTACTTTGGAGGTACCTGTAAAGAATGTTTTGTCATGAGTTAGCTCACCTCAAGGTCTTCATTAGACAATGAAGACCTTGCTGAATTCATTATTTGATTGGATTTAAAAGACACGTCTCTTTGGACCCAGTAGTTTCAGAGAGGCTCAGGGGACCATGCATGAATCTGAGAAGCATGTTGGAACTTGGTGAGCAAACCCGGTGGTCCCACACTGACTTCCTAGAAACTAAAACTGTGAGATTGTAATCCGTGATGACAGGAACAGGAACATCTTGCACCAGTTTAGTAAAAAATGGCAATAAAAGTATGCGTGATTAAAAATGCAGATGGAATTTTATACATAAATATACTTTGGGGCTGACACCTATGTTGTTTCCCTTCAATTTCAAATCTTTTTTTCTAGAACATAAAGTCTCTGACTCACAGGCCACTGACAGTTTCCAGTACCAGAAAGCACTGTCTTTTTTTGTGCCATGTGCCTATGGATGGAAGGAACTAAAGCATTACCACATCCTCTACCTCACTATGCATGTGCTACATGGTCAGCAAGGACGAAGTAGTGTGGATGGAGCTTTTTCTGTTAAGGTGCAAAAAGGCACTGGGAACTGCAACTTGAGTTTTGTTCTTCACTTTCCTTTTATGTACGGTGTGATTTGAAGTCCCTCCCATTAGACTGATGTAAATGGTTGTTTGGCCATCTGGATATGGATAACCAGTGATTGGTTTATGCAGTCTGGGAATGCATTTACATAGACTTTGGTAATTTAGTCACTCTGAAACCAAATTAAAGTGTCTGGACAGGGCTTCATGCTCAGGTCTGTAGAATTCCACTGGAGTTACACCAAGAAGATTTCTGCATGCAGGCAGGGCCTATTTATGCACACTTTATTTCATTTATTCAAAGCCCTCTGCTTTTCCTTAGGTAATTATATTTCCTAGGCAAATTGTACCACTGCAGATAATCCACAGGGATGTCTAGACCAGCTCTGTATCTGGAAATGCTCTCCCTGCTCCTTCCCATTAGTCCTTTTCACCAGCTGGAATGCATAGTCTTATCTTGTGATGGATTAGCCCACATTTCCATATCTCAGGGAGATGAAAAGGAGTGCTGCTACCTGCTTTTTAATGAGTAAGTACGTCATATTTTACCTGTGGTCATGAAATTGGTGCTCTGAGAGATGGGACTATTATTAAAGCTAGTAATGTAATTAAAAAAGGAAGTCATGTGCTTTAAGATGCAATTTTAGACTATGAATACTGCCTCTATTATCAAGTGAGTCCTCGATGTTGTTTGAAGGAGACAGTCACCTTGGAAAATGCAAGCCTTGAAGCCTTTTGGTTTAACTGTGTTTTGGAGCTGTGTTTACCTGATTCCTTTAGTTTACAAAGGAGTACTTTGTGTAGCTTTGAGGGCAGTACTGGGCACCTGCCTTTCCTTAAGCTGCTGTGGTAGGAATAACTTTGCAAAACTTGTAGGGCCCACGTGATATTGCTGTATGTGCAACAAAGACTTATTGTGTTCTTCTGGATGTTCCTACAGATCCACTCAGCGAAACTGCACAGACAGAAAAAAATGACTCTGCCCTGCTAGCCAGTGCACGTAAGGTTAGCCAACACATCGCTGCAGAAAGCTGAAATGCACTGAGGCTGCAGCCTTCAGGGTGAAAGAGAGAAGCAGGTGACAGGTAAAGAATGAACTTTAATACCTTCTGCTTCCACTGTGGTATGCATGGGTCTGACCCCTTCTTGGGGCCACCAGCCCACCCATCTTGGTGCCTGATGTTCAAGCACGTGCATCTTTCACTGAACTGGCACTTTGTCCATGCTTTGTCCTGTAAGGCAGCCTTCCTTGTATGGAAGATGCCAGTGTTAGCTTTAGATAAAAGAAGGAATTAAGTGTACAGTAACTTACTTTTTTTAAAGGAAAACACATGACTGTGCTCCATGGTCTGTCTCATCATAAAAGTCTGAATTCAAATTTAAACTGTTTAGTGTTCTGGATTTGTTGATCCCTCAGAGAATAACTTCCAAGAGTATATTTTATTTAGGTACGTTTTACAAGACATGAACACCAGAAATGTCTTTCCAAGGGTTGAACAGTCTTCATAATTTATAATATTGTTCAAAGTAACGAGTTTCATCATCTAGATATTCTACCAGCTGATGCTACTGCACTCAGCACCTAAACTAATTATACGCTGCAAAGAGCTTCTCCGACCCTTCCCTCTGCCAGTTGTCAGACTGGAAAATAGGCTTTAATAACACATCTGGGAATTCAATCCGGGGAGAAACAGACCTGAACATCCAAGTGCCCTTGCCACCCACTTCCCTTTTATATCAAGGCTTCTCAAAGTTGAGTGCCTCTTCTGCTGATAAAATAACCCAGATCCAAAACAATTAGAGCCTTGAAAGCTTTAGATTTTCCCCAGAGACTTCCAGGCGGCCAGTGCAGCTGTCTGAACAGCGGTGTAATGCTTTCCTGTCATAAAGTCCCACTTAATAAGTGGGCTGCCAGGTGCCAAATTAGCTTTGGCATCCGAACAGTGTCATTAAATGGAAGGAGAGATTAGGGCTAGACATGGAATAGGCCAGCCTGAATCTGAAACAACATTAATCCACAGCTTTTCCAGTTGCATATACATCTTTCTGGAAAGTGCTATGTCAACAGGTAAGATTAAGAGCCAAGCAAAAATATTTATTATTGTGTGCATATCGTTCTCTAAAGTGTGTGTTCATACGCAAATTCTGCTGATGTGTCATTTATAACACATGGTATCCAAGGGATATGGTATCCAGTGGATACCACGAACTTTTCTGTACCCCATATATGTTTTCAAGTGTTTAGTGAGAAAGCATGGCAGACATTGGTTCACAGCGGATCTCCCTTCAAAATGTCATTGAAATATTTAGAGAGCAGTGAAATTCTGCACAATATCCATTTTTTTCCTCTCTTTCCTAAGGTATTTTCTTCATAATGGCAGGCCAAGCTAATATAGCATGGACTTAGTGGGTTTTACATGAAACATAATTCAGAGTGTGTTCAAAAAGGGGTATAACTTCCCTATTAAATACTGGGATCACAGGGAACTTGGGCAAGGAAGGCAGTTTGCAGGACTTTGCATATGGTCCCTTGATGATCTGCTCTAAACATAGGTGGAGAAGGGATCACGGTAGCTTTAAGCAGGAGCTGAGAAGTTTCATGGGGAACCTCTAAGAGTGGAGGGAAGTAGATCAGGAGAGCACCTGGAGACAGATCTAGTAGCAGCCATGCTTAGGGGAGTAATTTAAGTAGCTCTTGTACACCAGGAAGGAGCCAGGCTGGATTCTGAGTACGAGTGATGCTCCTCTTGCCTCTTTCCATAGCATTGTAGCTATATCTTTCTTTCATTTCTGTGTGTCCTACAGTAAACAGAACATTTCTCTTTCTCTGTTCCTACTGTAGCAAATGGTGGTGGGTAGGTTGGGTATAAGCTTTCTCATGGTTGATGTTACCTGGAGATTTCCTCGCTTCCTCTCCTGAAAAGGTGAAAAGGTTGTGCATTGCATCCTTTCACAAAACACCTTTTCAGCAAGGGCCGAAAAAGAGGGCTCCTCTTTGCAGGGCTTGGCTCATTAGTTCAGCTGACAACCTCAGGTTAACCAGCATCCAGCCAGTCCTGGCTGGTGCTCTAAAGGTTGTAATGGTTTTCAGCTGTTGGAGGGAGAGATCACAATTCTACCCTTCAGCTGCACAGGATCGTTGGGGAAAGCTGATTTTGGCTGTGCCTTTTCTGTAATGTGACTTGAGTGGTTGAGAACAAAATCCTCAATCAAATAGCTCTAAATGGAGCTAGAAAATGAACTAATGTGGGCTTTGTGGACCTGACAGAGTGCCTTCGTGTTACGTTAATGTTATAGCAATCCCAGGAGGAGATATTGTTTTGCCACTAGTTTCAGGAAAGCATTGTTTCTGCTGTTTATCCTTAAGAAATCTTAACCATTTAGATGCTCATATTGACTAAAAAGCCTTGGCATTTGAAGGCTAACTTTGTGTCTTCTGTCAGCTTCTGATACAAAGAGTAACTTTTATTTTAATCCTGAGATGAAATTATTATCTGCTTTGTTGGAGGAGAAAGGGAGAGGAAGTACCAATTAAAAAAAATAAAAGGAGTGGACTTCTGTTTTGTCAAAATGCAGTAAGGTTATAGCACTTTCTGATTTACGCATTTTTGGCAAATAAATGCTAAAGAAATTTTGCAATTATAAAAGCAGAATTAAGTTCAGAGACCAGCTTGAATACAACCATTGTCCTGAGACAAGCCTTGAGCAGTGTTTGAGTTAGAGAAAATGGTAATTGGATTTTGCTGTTTACTCTTTGCTGGGTAGGAATGGCAAACAATACTCTAATCTCAACGGCACAAAGGGCACTGAGTTCCAGTCTTGGTCACCGTCATATAAAGGTATAATGTCTTCATTGCTAGGAGTGAAAGAATTTCTTGGTTTATGCTACAAAGAATGGGCAAAACTTGTTTCCCTGTACATCAAGAGAAAACCTGGAAGGCATTACCTAATGCCAGCGGAGCGGTTACATTTTGCATTGGAGAGTTCTAGAAAAGTTTTCTTAATGCAGAAGCAAGGCTAATAATTTGGTCACATGCTGCCTTTTCCCTCTGCGTACTGTGTTTCCTCCCAAATTTTAGCATCACTCACACTGATTAGGGAACACCAGAGACTGTGTTACCATAGAAATACAGGTGCCTGCCTCTCCCACTAGCTGTCAGCCACAGAAACCTGTGAGATTATCCCACAGGTGAGCAGTAACAAGCAGGCAGCAGAGGCAAACAAGATGATTCATGCAGGTCTCTTGACCTCAGCAGTACTTCTTTTTCAATCCTGAAACCACCAGCAAATTTAGTCCACTGGTGTTCAGCTGCTCTCCCAATGAAACAGGATTCCTTCTGGGAGACAGTGCCGTGGGTTTTGACAGCAATAACTGTATCTGAGTACTCTACCCACAGGTCATCGATGCTGCCAGACCTCAGTTAAAGATGAGTTATTTTCTTGTCTCCCCTCACCAAATTTTCAGTCCAGACGCCATGGTCTTGAGGCAGTTTTGGCAGACCTGGAGTAAAGGCAGGCAACCAATGGCACATATGCACCAGAACGTGCTCAGGCCTCTGGCACCGCGATGAGGCCACCAAATGTTCTCGCTGAAGCCATTCAGCTGCTGGAAATGAAATAGTCTATGGGCAACTATAATTATCAGGACAATCAGCAGGGGGAATAGCTGTCTTTCTGAATCAATGAACCAGAAAATAGTCTTTTGACAGGATCATTGTAACCTCTAGCCAACATCAACAAAGATGATTCCAGCCTTAATAAAGCTGTCATGGGGCCATCCAGTGGCTTTATTCAGAGTCCTTGTATCTTCCCTTCTCGTGCCCTGCCTCTGGTAGCCATTATGCAGGAGCTGGTTGTGGATGCTCTGTGAGCCACCTGTAAAAATGGCAAGGCTAGTCTTACGGTGCTTTTTTATATCACTATATTCACTGCTGCTGCTTGCCACCACATTGCATATACTGGAGTATCTCGAAGTTGCAGAAAGCCATTTTAACTTAAAAAAAAAAAAATATGAAAATAAGTCAATATATAAAAAAGCTGATTCTGTGTCCAAGCATGGTAACAAGGACACCGTTTGAAATCCCCCCTGCCAAACCATGTTCTTTTAGTAGGTATATCAGCAGGAGATTTCCAGAGTGTGATGCTTTGGAATAAGTGAAAAATCAGGCCTGGCGGTGGCACAGTTCCTAAAGCTAACAAAGAGAAGATTTACTACCATAATATTTCTGCTTAATGCCAGCAACCTCAGTGTATGTCCTCCAGATTTCCAAAAAACTCCACATAGTAACATATGAGTCTAGGGACTATGGAGTAGAGCATTTAGACTTTCTATTAAGAATATTTACTGCATCTGGAAGCGTATTACATATATTGCCATATTAAAAAAGAAAAAAAAAAGAAAAAGAAAAGAAATCCTGCTTTTTTTTACGGGGAAGAAACAGTCTCTATTTGTAATCAAAGGTGCACATGTGTATGGTGGGGAGGGTAAACTGTCTACCTGTTGCACATGGGAGAGAGGTGGAGACCACACTTTTGGGTCCAAGTTGTTCTGGCCACGTAAAGCAGGTAGCTATGGACTAGGAATAAAGCTAGGAACGAATGCATGGAAGAGACGCGTTTGTATGCAGCAGCAGGTGCAAGCCACACAGTGTTGGAACCTGCTCCTGAGAGAGAAGATCTCGCCCCACCGCACTGTAGACTCTCCCGCAGCAACACCGGCATCATCTGGCCTTCAGCATAGGCGCAGGTGTCTCAGGAGTGCAGCCACAGCTGTCTGCAGCCCAACCTACTGCCCGTTGTGGCCGTGTCTACATCCGCAAATACTCTTTGTGTTGCCAGAAACATCTGAGAAGCAACTCTGCTAGATCTGTGCCATACGTGGGAATTTCAAGCGGATAGTATGGTGTGAAAGAGTATTATTTTGTTCAATTTGTCTTTATGACAGCCGGCCTTTTCTGTGCAGTAATATGGGGTTAAGTCAGAACTTAATGCTGTGTAGCAGCATGGTTATGCTGTGAAAAATGAACAGCTGTTAAAATCATGAGCCAGTCATGATGGATATGGACAAGAAGTACCCTATGGGCTACCAACTGAAAGGAGTGCAGGGAGATACAATCCTATAAATCCTGTAAGAAAGTATATTTAATTTTGCATGCATTACAGCTTTAACCTGTTCAGAATTTCATTGATTGATTCTCTGAGTGTGTTCATTTTTTTTTATTTGTCTCTTTTCAATTTTTTTGCTGTGTCATTTTACTATAGAAGGCTCAGGGGTGCCAAGTCATGCTGGTGATTAAAAGAAGAGGAAAACTCTCTTAAAGGTGACCATAGGGGAAGATCTCTACAGATATGAAGGGTACATAGAGTTCTCTTCCTTCTTTCAAGATATTGTGCTGCATAAACACATCTAAGTCAGTGAGCCCAAAATGGTGAAAATGCAAGCATATTCTATTGTGGTACTTTGCTGTAATCTTTCCTCCTTCCTTCCTCACATCACAAGGCACCTTTTGTACCCTAAGTATTAGTTTTAATATCTTGAAAATTTTTTTTTTAAAAAAAAGGTTTCTTTTTAACTTGCAAAAGAACTTTCAAACACAATACATCTGATAGCAGCTTAGTTACAGGTTATTGGCAATATGCTCAGAGGGTGTAGCATGGCATAGTTCTGTGGTTTCAGTAAAGCTCTGTAACTTATAGTACTAGGGCCAGTAAGGCCAGTCCTAATATACACAGAATCGGGTGCTTGTAAACACAAAGACATACTTACTTTAAAACCAGACTGAGTTGTTTAAGATACATTTCCAAGTTTTTTTTAGTCACAGAATTTTGGAGCTTCATCAGCCCACAGCCCCTGACACGAGAG